>OZ020568.1:24775353-25260726 GCA_963971475.1 Chrysops caecutiens | reverse complement strand
ATTCTAATTCAATTATAACACTACAGCATTGATCCTATTTGGACTAGAGTAGAGTTTCAAGGAGGCACCAAAATTTTTGACGTGAAAACGTCTTTCTTCTCGTTGAGTATGTAGCCAGTCTAACATTCTTGTGTTACAATACACCGTCGTTTTTCAATCGCTAATAACTACTAATACCGCGATAATACCGCGAGGAGACTAATAACGCGATAATAACGGTTGAGGCCACAGTAGGTAGAAAATATTTGTACGTATTTATTACGCGGCGCATGTTTGTCCTGTAACGTCATTGGGCTTGTGCAAGCGCCAACGTGTGATTGTTGTTTTTTAGCGTTGTGTGAGGATATTTATGAGTGTAGCAAGAGAACGCGTTAGGCCAGGACGTTGATTTGGGTATCACTGTAAAAGGCAAAACATAATCTACCAGGAGCTGAGGAGAAAGAATAAAGTGATTCTCCGAAATATAAGCAAAGATCGGTATGAATTTGAAAATCGGAAAAATATGGAAGATATCGTCTCATATGAGGCGTAAATATGCACCGAATCGCAAAAAACTCAAATCGGAGAAAACCCGCATCAAACCGAATATTAAAAACCAAAAATACTAGGTGGCGTTCGCGAAGTCGCACACAAAATTGAGCTGAGCGGTTGATATATAGACACTCTGCTTCATAGTCATCTGTGGTAATGTAATAATTGGTAGCGATTGGTTCAAGTCGATACCATGTGTGTTGACTTGGTTTCAATGTAAAAAATATGTGTATTACAATTCTAGCCCTAAACACTGATTTATTGGCCATTTCTTGTTTGTTATCCTATCTCTTCATTACCTTCAGTGAGAGAAACTCAAGAGATATAGGGTGGGGCATATACGATTTGGAATTTGAATCGGATATAAAAAAAACTAATGAATATTTGTCCAAAACTATAACTTTGTTAGAAAGATTGAACATTTCCATTTTCGAGTGAAACACAACATCATTCAAATGGCTGCTAAGGCTGGCCTTACAGTACCCCATCGGATCAAGCCAATTTTTTAGTACATTTCGATTGTTTGGGCTTCAATCTCATGAATGGCAACTTCAATTTCGTGTTTCAAGGACTCAATCGTCTCTGGATGATAAGCGTAACATATATCCTTAATAGATCTAATATAATAGTCTAGTGGGTTCAAATCAGAGCTCTGAGGCGCCCAGTTCGGATTAGAATTTCGCTTTATTATTCGATGTTCAAAAGCGGTGCGCACAAGATCGATTGTATCGTTAGTTCTGATAGATTGTCGCAGCCCCGTCCTGCTGGAACCAAATTCCGTCCATGTAACACTCTTCAATTTGTGGAAACTAAAATCCATTTAACATGGCTCTGTAACGGTAGCCATTGACCCTAAGGGCGGCTCTGAGGGCGGCAATTGCGCTTATTGAAATAGCCTCCACGGTGGAAATGCGCTTCATCGGAAAAGAGAATTTTTCGGTAAAAATGTTCATCTTCGGCCAAACGATCTTCAGCTCATCCGATGCGACAGGCGAACATAAAACGCATCAGATGGTCATGAGGCTTCATTTCTTGCAATCCTGTTTGTAGCCAAAATTCTCATCAAACAAGTGCGAGAAATGTTCAGTTCGTGCGAGAAATGTTCGTTCAGGTTCAGTTCCTGAGAACGATGACGAATTGGTGTTGATGGATGTTCATGCACACTGTGCGAAACCGCAGCAATGTTTTCGGGTGTGCGCACTGGAAGAAAACGGGAACGGGTTGTTTTGTCCAATAACGAACCGGTTTCACAAACTCGCTTCACTGATTGATCAACTGATTGGAAGGCAAATTTATTCCGTAAATTTCTTATGGTTTCCGTAGAAAACTCACCAGTGTTGAAGTAAGTTTTCAATAGTTCCCAACTTTGTTCAAGCGTAAAGCGTCCCATTTTGTGAACGTCAAACATAAGACTTATTTTCTGTTAGCTCATGAAAGTCATTATGCCTATCAAACTCCAAATATACGGTAGTTCGTATTCCAAATGTTAGATGCCTCTCTCTGTATTTTCTATCTTAGTTCTAATCCTATTGTGAGCCCTATTTAGTTATAGCACAGACAAATCCAGATGTCGCATTCCCATACAACGAGTTGGCACCCGATTTTGAAAGCTCTTTTCAGGAGCTTTTGCCAAATCGTTGTTGGGAATGTGAAACTTTGAAGAGCTTGCTCTCTTCAAAGTTTCCTTTTTCCTTAGGGTGAAAACCGGTTTTGAATTTCTTTCATAGATCGCAATGTTCTATGAAATAAATTCAAAACCGGTTATATATTTACGTAGCTACAGACACTACCAGAGGGATTGTTGGCAGTGTGTTGGTACACAAATTCTGGTAGCGAATTTTTCAAAAATTCGAATTGAATTTTGTGTCCCAACAACAACAACAATCCCTTTGGTCGGGTTGAATGGCCTTTTGGTCATTCAACCCGTAGCAGGTGAATTTTTAAGGATTATGTTAAATGTTAAGTTTATTTACGAATTACAGATTAGAGAACATTATGGTTTCCGGGAACCATAAATTAATCAATTTTCTTCCGATTTTTAGGGGTCTTTTCCGAAAAAAATTTAATTTTCAGCGGTTTTTTGCCCGTAGCGTCTAAACCAAGCTTCCTAGAGGATTCATATGTATGACAGACCCCTTTATTTTTCTATTTGCTAAGTTTTCCTCTTACACAATTTTTCTGTAAATTGAGTTTTTAAAGGTGTGGAGACCAAAATTGGGAAACATAATAAAATTCAGATTTTGCTCGTAGCGGCTAAACTAACGATCCTAGGGGGTTCATATGTATAACCGACCCCCATTATTTCTACATTTTCTAACTTTTTTTCATTTATCACATTTCTCTAAATCGATTTTCTTAAGGTGTGCATACAAAAGTTGGGAAATATAACAAAATTCAGATTTTCGATAATTTTCTTATAAATTAATAAAATTTCGTATTAATGATGAGTTATTTGAATGAGTTATTCCAA
Source organism: Chrysops caecutiens (assembly GCA_963971475.1). Lineage (NCBI taxonomy): Eukaryota > Metazoa > Arthropoda > Insecta > Diptera > Tabanidae > Chrysops > Chrysops caecutiens. Next base: position 25,257,725 of record OZ020568.1, on the reverse strand, counting down.
ATTGTCTTATGACTTCAAGATATATACTCGTTATCATCATAAATAAAAATTTAAAGTTGTAAATAGTATAAAAAACATAAAATCCCATGATAACAAAAAGTTATTATTAATAAGCAAATGTTAATTAAAGAAATAGGGATCAAGTCATTTCAAAGTTTAGATTTTTCCATAAAAATCTATGAACAACAGATTTGTTTCCCATATGCACAATTTCCTAAATTTTTATATTGCAAATTAATCATTTTTAATCAGGTGTTACGGAAAAATGAACAATAATAACATTACAAAATAATGTATCTATTAATGTAATAATATACGTATATAAATAATGATATATAATGTATTATTTCCAGTAAGTACCCAAGTTTCTTCAATAACTAAATATTTTTCGAAAATATATAAATAGCAGCGAATAGTTATCATTTGCTCATTAACTGCTTATTAAATAGATGTTATTGATAAGGAATTTAAAAATATGCACCATTTTCTATTTTTCTACTTTGTTTTTATTTGAGTTTTTGATTATCAATATAAATAATCGAGATACTATCTGTTAACGTATAAGAAAAGCGGGCAAAATAGTTAAAAGTATTTACTTTTTAAGTTAGATAGATTTGCATATGGTTCTATCCAATCGATAACTACAACTATGTTAAACATATTTTAAGTTTATCAAATGAAATTTCAACTTACAATCACAAATTACAAATGAATAAATAAATATTTTTGAAAAAAATTTTAAAATCAAACAATATATAATGCCCATTAAATCTATCTATCTATCTCAATAAAAAGAAATTTAAAATGTGAACAATTTTCCATTTCCTTCAATCATTGTAACCATTTTCAGAAAAATATTATAAAATTATGAATAATAATAATAATATGAAAGCATTATAAATGCAAAATCATTCAAATAATTAAGCAAAAACTAAATACCATTAATAACTATCAAAAGTTAATTCACAGATTCCAAAATTTTCCCGTTTTCCCGAAATATTCGAAAAAAGTGATTTTTAAATTTTTTTAAAATTAAATTTGCATATTTTATTCCCACAATTAATCAAATTTACCAACACATACAAAAATTTTCATTTTCAACCCAAAAAATGGAAATTTTTGAATGTATTTATGTGTACGTGAGTAAATTGTTCTCACGAATATACACAGTCAAACAATTTTTGTGTGTGTGAGGGAAACGAAAATTTCAGAAAATGAAAATTGTGTCCCATCGCCGAAATTTTAGTTTACCCCCCCCCCCCCCTTCCCCTTATTTCTACGACCCCTTCCCATATTAAATTCAAACTAGTTGACATCAACTAGCAGACAAATTTCGCTCTCAGAGCGCATAAAATATGCACTCACCAAAAGCTCTTTGTCTGCTAGTTGGTGTCTGCTAGTTTGGAATTTTTGGTGCCGACTCGTTGCATGTGAACGAGACATCTGGATTTGTCTGTGGTTATAGTTTATCGACGAAATATGACACCTTTGTAACCAAACTCCTCCTAGACCGTTTGATCAATCGATCTGAAATTTTACATACTAATAGTATTTTCGACGGTGAGTGCTAACATCTATTTTTTGTTACTAAATTCGCGAAAAAAAATCACTAGTGGTAGGCTTCTTAGTTAACAATTTTTCTGATGAACGAACCAAAATTAGTACAAAGGTTTGTGTCATGGAAATCTAAATTTAGTTTTTATGTATTAAGAACGATCACTGCGTTATTTTGCAAGAATTTCAAAATATACGGCAAACGAAATACCATTTTGACAAAAAATAGCTGTCTTTTTGATAGTAGACGTTAGTTTACTTGCATAAATGAAGTTATGGTATTGATCTTAGGTAATTAGTTTTCGCGTGCTCGAACCAGAATTAGCTTTTACATAAAGATCTTAGCACAGGCACCTGATTGTTTCCGGGGCTTTCGCCAATTCGCTGTGGGGAATCGGAAACTTTGAAGTAAAAAATTTATTTTGGTTTACTCAAACCGTAGCAAGTGGTTTTTTACAGGTTCTTGAAAAATAGTATTTTAATTTATGAATTTTAAATCATGGGACAAGAAAGATTCCAGGAACCAGAAATTGGACAATTTTCTTCAGGTTTTTAGAGTACTTTTCCGGTAAAATTTTGAATTTTTAACGATTTTTTGCCCGTAGCGGCTAAACGCAACGTCCTAGGGTATTCGTATGTATGAACAACCCCCATTATTTTGTCATTTTCTACCTTTTTGTCATACATGATTTTTCTCTAAATTCAGTTTTTAAAGAAATACATACAAAAGATCGGAAAACTGATAAGACTCAGATTTTGAATTTTTAACAGTTTTTTGCCCGTAGCGGCTAAATTATGCACTGAAGGGGTTTCATATGTTTGAGCGACCCTCATTATTTTAACATTTTCTACCCTTTTGTCATACATAATTTTTTTCTTAATTGAGTTTTTAAACGTGTACATACAAAAAATGGGAAAAATGATAAAATTCAGATTGTGGACATTTAATGGTTTTTTGCTCGTAGCGGCTAAACGAAGCATCCTAGAGAGCTCATATATAAAACCGACCCCCCTTATTTTGACATTTTCTACCTCTTTTTCATACATCATTTTTCTCTAAATTGAGTTTAAAGATGTGCATACAAAAGATAGTGAAAGTGAAAAATTCAAATTTTGAATTTTCAACAGTTTTTTGCCCGTAGCGGCCAAACGAAATATCCCACGGTGTTTATATGTATAACCAACCCCGATTATTTTGACATTTCCTACATTTTGTCAAACATCAATTTCCTCTACTCTGAGTTTTTATAAATGTGTCCATATCCAAAATTACGATTCTAGCTAATAATTTTGTAAATCATTGAAATCTGATAAAGATGAATGAATTATTGAAGAAATCTGATAGTAAAGATGATTGAATGGATTACTGAAAATTGTTTCATATCTTCAATATATGCAAGAAATGAAGCCTCATGACCATCTGATGCGTTTTATGTTCGCCTATCGCATCGGATGGGCTGAAGATCGTTTGGTCGAAGATGAACATTTTTACCGAAAAATTATCTTTTCCGATGAAGTTCATTTCCACCGTGGAGGCTATTTCAATAAGCGAAATTGCCGCCCTCAGAGCCGCCCTCAGTGTCAATGGCGAGAGTTACAGAGCCATGTTAAATGGATTTTAGTTTTTACAAATTGAATAGTGTTACATCGACGGAATTAGGTTCCAACAGGGCGGGGCTGCGACACAGCCAACGATACAATCGATCTTTTGCGCACCTCTTTTGAACATCGAATAATAAAGCGAAATTCTGATCCGAATTGGGCGCCTCAGAGCTGTGATTTGAACCCATTAGACTATTTTTGTGGAGATCTATTAAGGATATATGTTACGCTTATCATCCAGAGACGATTGAGTCCTTGAAACACGAAATTGAAGTTGCCATTCACAAGATTGAATGATGTTGTGTTTCACTCGTAAATGGAAATGTTCAGTCCTTCTAACAAAGTTATAGTTTTGGACAAATATTCATTAGTTTTTTTTATATCCGATTCAAATTCCAAATCGTATATGGCCCACCCTTTATCTCTTGAATTTCTCTCACTGAAGGTAATGAAGAGATACCTTCAGAAATGGCCAAATAAATCAGTGTTTAGGGCTAGAATTGTAATACACATATTTTTTACATTAAAACCAAGTCAACACACATGGTATCGACTTGAGCCAATTGCTACCAATTATTACATTACCACAGATGACTATGAAGCAGAGTGTCTATATATCGACCGCTCAGCTCAATTTTGTGTGCGACTTCGCGAACGCCACCTAGTAAATTATTATTTCCTCTACACTGTTGAATTACTCAGCTTCTCTAATTTATGTTAAATAATTTAGAAAAGATGTAATTTATGCTATTTATTGTTCTGAAAAATGCTAAACTTGAAATGACTTGATTCCTGTAACTCTAATTATCATTTTTAGGGTTCCGTAGAAAACACGGAACCCTTATAGTTTCGTCATGTCCGTTTGTCCGTATGTCACAGACATTTTATTCGGAAACTATTGAAACTATATAAATGAAATTTAGAAGTAAGATGTCTCCTGTGAACCACTAGAAAATGCAGTAGTGAAAGGAAAGAAAAAAGTTTTATTAAGGGTGGCACTCCATTCATATGTCTGAGGGACAAGATTTTTTTTTTCATTGCACATTCCCGTGTGAGGTATTTTTAGATAGGTCGTTAAAAATGACAATGATGTTGTTAGAAATTTTTTTCCTTTAAGCTAATCGTTCGCGAAATATACGCTTCTAAATACGTCAAAAGTGTGTCCCCTCCTCTCTAACTTTTGAACGACGGGCCAGAAAAATCTGAAAATATTAAAGGTAGTAGAACTATATAAAATCAGTCAACGGTATTTGGTTTGAACAATAAGAGTCTTACCGTTAATTATGTAGATATTCGATGTTTTAAGCTACCAACAAAGATTTCTTTAACTCAATACTTTATGGGGCATTCTACGGAACCCTTAGCTTATGTGTGTCCGACACGCACATGGTTTCTTTTTATCTTATTAATCATGACTTTTTGTTATAATGGGATTTCTAGTATTTTGTGTTTTATATTATTTATGAATCTATTTGTATACTTATTATGATTACGAGTGTATATATTGGAGATATGAAATAATTTTCAGTAATCCATTCAATCATCTTTACTATCAGATTTCTTCAATAATTCATTCATCTTTACTATCAGATTTCAATGATTTATAAAATTATTAGCTAGAATCGTAATTTTGGATATGGACACATTTATAAAAATTCAGAGTAGAGGAAATTGATTTTTGACAAAATGTAGGAAATGTCAAAATAATCGGGGTTGGTTATACATATAAACACCGTGGGATATTTCGTTTGGCCGCTACGGGCAAAAAACTGTTGAAAGTTCAAAATTTGAATTTCATCACTTTCACCATCTTTTGTATGCACATCTTTAAACTTAATTTAGAGAAGAATGATGTATAAAAAAGAGGTAGAAAACGTCAAAATAAGGCGGGTCGGTTATACATATGAGCTCCCTAGGATGCCTCGTTTAGCCGCTACGAGAAAAACCATTAAATGTCCAAAATCTGAATTTTATAAATTTTCCAATCTTTTGTATGTACACGTTTAAAAACTCCATTTAGAGAAAAATCATGTATCAAAAGGGTAGAAAATGTCAAAATAATGAGGGTCGCTCAAACTTATGAAACCCGTTTAGTGCATAATTTAGCCGCTACGGGCAAAAAACTGTTAAAAATTCAAAATGTGAGTCTTATCAGTTTTCCGATCTTTTGTATGTATAACTTTAAAAACTGAATTTAGAGAAAAATCATGTATGACAAAAAGGTAGAAAATGACAAAATAATGGGGGTCGGTCATACATACGAACACTCTAGGACGCTACGTTTAGCCGCAACGGGCAAAAAACCGTTGAAAATTCAAAATTTTAACGGAAAAGTACCCTTAAAACCTCATAAAAATTGTCCAATTTCTGATTCCCGGAATCTTTCCTGTCTAATGATTTAAAATTCATAAATTAAAATACTATTTTTCAAGAACCTGTAAAAAATCACTTGCTACGGTTTGAGTAAACCAAAATAAATTTTTTCTTCAAAGTTTCCGATTCCCCACAGCGAATTGGCGAAAGCCCCGGAAACAATCAGGTGCCTGTGCTAAGATCCTTATGTGAAAGCTTATTTTGGCTCGAGCACGCGAAAACTAATTACCTAAGATCAATACCATAGCTTCATTTATACAAGAAAACTAACGGTTATTGTTGCAAAGACAGCGACTTTTTGTCAAAATTGTATTTTGTTTGTCGTATATTTTGAAATTCTTGGAAAAAAACGCAGTGATCGTTCATAATACATAAAAACTAAATTTAGTTTTCCATGACACAAACCTTTGTACTAATTTTGGTTCGTTCATCAGAAAAATTGTTAACTAAGAAGTGATTTTTTTCGCGAATTTAGTAACAAAAAATAGATGTTAGCACTCACCGTCGAAAATACTATTAGTATGTAAAATTTCAGATCGATTGATCAAACGGTCTAGGAGGAGTTTGGTTACAAAGGTTTCATATTTCGTCGACGCATAAGACAAAACAACAAAAGATCGGAAAACTGATAAAACTCAGATTTTGAATTTTTAACAGTTTTTTGCCCGTAGCGGCTAAATTAGGCACTTACAGGGTTTCATATGTATGAACGACCCTCATTCTTATGACATTTTCTACCCTTTTTTAATACATGATTTTTCTCTAAATGGAGTTGTTAAACGTGTACATACACAAGATTGGAAGATTTATAAAGACAGATTTTGGACATTTAATGGTTTTTCCTCGTAGCGGCTAAACTAGGCATCCTAGGGAGTTCACATATATAACCGACCCCCTTATTTTGACATTTCCTATCACTTTTTCATACATCATTTTTTCTAAATTGAGTTTGAAGATGTGCATACAAAAGAAGTGAACGTGATAAAATTCAAATTTTGAATTTTCAACATTTGTTTGCCCGTAGCGGCTAAACGCAGCGTCCTAGGGTGCTCGTATGTATGACCGACCTCCATTATTTTGACATTTCCTACAGTTCTTTCATACAATAATTTCCTCTACTGTGAGTTTTTATAAATGTGTCCATATCCAAAATTACGATTCAAGTTAATAATTTTGTAAATCATTGAAATTTGATAGTAAAGATGAATGTTTTATTGAAGAAATCTGATAGTAAAGATGATTGAATGGATTACTGAAAATTGTGTCATATCTTCAATATATACACTCGTAATCATGATAAATATACAAATAGATTCATAAATAATATAAAACACAAAATACTAGAAATCCCATTATAACAAAAAGTCATGATTAATAAGATAAAAAGAAACCAAGTGCGTGTCGGACACACATAAGCTAAGGGTTCCGTAGAATGCTGCATAAAGTATTGAGTTAAAGAATTCTTTGTTGGTAGCTTAAAATATTGAATATCTACATAATTAACAGTAAGACTCTCATTGTTCAAACCAAAAATCGTTTACTGTTTTTATACAGTTCTACTACCTTTAATTTATTCAGATTTTTCTGGCCCGGCGTTCAAAAGTTAGAGAGGGGGGAACCCACTTTTGACGTTTTTAGAAGCGTATATTTCGCGAACGATTAGCTTAACGGAAAAAAGTTTCTAACAACATCATCATTTTTAAAGACCTTTCCAAAACACCATCACACGGGTATGTGCAATGAAAAAAAATTCTTGTTCCTCAAACACATGTATGGAGTACCACCCTTAATAAAACTTTTTTCTTTACTTTCACTACTGCATTTTCTAGTGTTTTACAGGAGACACCTTACTTCTAAATTTCATTTATATAGTTTCAATAGTTTCCGAATAAAATGTCTGTGACATACGGACAAAGGGACATGACGAAACTATAAGGATTCTGTTTTTTCTACGGAAACCTAAAAATGATAATTAGTGTAACAGGAATCAAGTAATTTCAAGTTTTGCATTTTTCAGAACAATAAATAATATTAATTTAGAAATTACATCTTTTCTAAATTATTTAACATAAATTAGAGAAGCTGAGTAATTCAATAGTGTGGAGGAAATAATAACTTATAAACTATAGTTAAATAGGGCTCACAATAGGATTGAAACTAAGATAGAAAATACAGGGAGAGGCATCTAACATTTGGAATACGACTTACCGTATTTTTGGAGTTTGAAAGCATAATGACTTTCATGAGCTAACAGAAAATTAGTCTTATGTTTGACGTTTACAAAATGAGACGCTTTACGCTTGAACAAAGTTGGGAACTCTTGATAATTTACTTCAACACTGGTGAGTTTTCTACGTAAACTATAAGAAATTTACGGAAAAGTTTGCCCTCCAATCAGTTGATCAATCAGTGAAGTGAGTGTGTGAAACCGAAAACATTGCTGCGGTTTCGCACAGTGTGCATGAACATCCGTGAACACCAATTCGTCATCGTTCTCAGGAACTGATTATTTCTCGCACTTGTCTGATGGGAATTTTGGCTACAAACAAGAGTGCAAGAAATGAAGCCTCATGACCATCTGATGCGTTTTATGTTCGCCTGTCGCATCGGATGGGCTGAAGATCGTTTGGTTGAAGATGAACATTTTTACCGAAAAACTATCTCTTCCGATGAACCTCATTTCCACCGTGGAGGCTATTTCAATAAGCGAAATTGCCGCCCTCAGGGTCAATGGCGACCTTTACGGAGCCATGTTAAATGGATTTTAGTTTCCACAAATTGTAGAGTGTTACATGGACGGAATTTGGTTCCAGCAGGCCGGGGCTGCGACACAGCCAACGATACAATCGATCTTTTGCGCCACGCTTTTGAACATCGAATAATAAAGCGAAATTCTGATCCGAATTGGGCGCTTCAGAGCAGTGAGTTGAACCCATTAGACTATTTTTTGTGGCGATCTATTAAGGCGCTTATCATTTATAGACGATTGAGTCCTTGAAACACGAAATTGAAGTTACCATTCATGAGATTAAGGCCCAAACAATCGAAATATAATGAAAAATTGGATTAATCCGGTGGGGTATTGTAAGGCCAGCCTTGGTAGTCATTTGGATGATGTTGTGTTTCACTCGTAAATGGAAATGTTCAATCTTTCTACCAAAGTTATAGTTTTGGACAAATATTCATTAGTTTTTTTTATATCCGATTCAAATTCCAAATCGTATATGGCCTACCCTTTGTCTCTTGACTTTCTCTCACTGAAGGTAATGAAGAGATAGAATAACAAACAAGAAATGGTCAATAAATCAGTGTTTAGGGCTAGAATTGTAATACACATATATTTTACATTAAAACCAAGTCAACACACATGGTATCAACTTGAACCAATTGCTACCAATTATTACATTACCACAGGTGACTATGAAGCAGAGTGTCTATATATCGACCGCTCAGCTCAATTTTGTGTGCGACTTCGCGAACGCCACTTAGTTTTTAGTAAGTTTTAACAAGATCAAATTTCTTTTACCAGCAGCACGACAAACTTCTCAAAACCATTGACAGTTTTTTGTGTCCCTAAAGGCTCCACCCATGGTGTCCCATATCGTTTGTAGGTCTTTTCCTGTCGTCGGTATGGCAACGTTATCTGCGAAGGCGGTGACCCTAATTCTTCTCCTCCTAAGGTCTTTTAAGATCGAGTTGATTACGATCAACCACAAAAGTAGGATTATTATCCCTCCTTTTGGCTTGCCCCTGGTCATCCGTCTCCTGATCCTGTTAACCGCAGCCACCTACTGATAATTCTGCTATTTAGCTTGGCGCAATGTAAGCCGTTGTAGACGGTTTATAACGTCCAGCGTCCCTATTACGGGCGACAACTATCCGGTCACACTGCGAATTATGGCACCACTTGGCTGACTGGACTTCATTATCTTCTTCTTGTGGAGGACGTTCAGGTGGACGATTGGGTGAGTGGCACCTGTGTCGATGAGCATGCGCGCTGGGATTCCATTGAGCTTGCCCTGGACGCACAATTCGAGGTGTGCGGACTTAGTAAGGCGGATGAAGATAGGGCAGTTGCCTTCCGTTGGCCCTGACCCCGTTGAGTCAACGAGCAGCTGTTTCCCGACGAGTTCTTTTCCTCTTGGAACGGCAACAGGCTAAGTTCGTCAGTTTCTTCAATTCCTCGGCAGGTGGGTGGAACGGTTACTTGGTGTGGAGATCGCTGGCGTCTACTGAATTTTTTTCGTCCTGAATTTCTTTCGTCCTTCAGGACTTTGGTTTGCTGGCTGATGATCGTTATGACCTCCCTGAGATGCAAGTCAGCTGCCCCGTAATCATGCCTCGTCTAGCCCGTTGACTTTGATCGCCATTTTCCTCTGCCCATACTGCTCGATTTCGAATTCGACCTCTTCACCTGCGTCGGTATTTGGGTGATCCCGATTCCAGTTTCGAAGGGAGCTCTCTGGGTTGAAGAAATCTTTTCAATCATCAGACCTTTGAAAGAATCCGTATTTGCGTGTGGTGTTATATCACACGACTTTGCCGCTGCTTCTTGATTTTGTGGGAGCCTCTGGTCTGGTAGCCTTGATCAGCTTGGGCTCCCCTAAACTGGTCGCAAGTTGTTTCCCGACTAGCTGGTGTTTTGAGACGCTGCAGGTGTATTGTGCCGTCCAAATAGGGGGTCTGCTGCATCTATCGTAGCGACGGAAGTCCGCAATAACCTCTGAGCACCTTTTGTTGCTCTTCGGTGGTCCAAATAGTGCTGGCCAATGTAAGAGGCTACTACGGTCGTCTTTGTTGTTCGGGTGCGAATGGCTAGCCGCACTTCGCCATCAGCTTTACCGTCTAGAAATTGTTCTAAGAAAAGGCGGTCGATAACAGAATCAGGTCAATTAGGGTAGGCCAAATACGTCAACCTCACTATCTCCCTGGCATACGCGTCCAACTACTCTCCGGTGCGTTGTCTCCTCCGCCATCTGCTTATTCCTTTGCATGCCAAACAGATTCCTTAATAAAAACGTGAGTTGTCGATAATTATTCCAAGTGTTTGGTCATAAAGCGGCGACAGAGCTAACTGCCTGGACACGGATTCCAGGCGGACTTAGAACTCCTGCCACGGGATGCTACAGTAGTGCTCCATGAGTACTTCCTCTTGTGCGTTCCAAGGGGCGAATGGCTGGGAGTTCGATATTGTTAGGGGTACTCGGGAGGCTGCTGCAGTCAAAAGTGTCCTTGGTTGATGGTTCGTGCTTGTGGGCGGTATGTCAAAGAGGTCGGCGTTCGAATATGTCGTTGGTGGCTGGTGCATAACCATGGGATCCAACATTGAAAACAGAGTTGGTTGTTCAATCACTGATGGGCGTTCTAGGTCCTCCAAGTCGTTTCGCAGGATCTTATTGGCCACAATAGTGCCAGTTTCCTCGTGATTTCGAGATTAACCCCAAATTTGGCCCCTGATCAAAGTGTACCAAGGCCCTCGACCACCCGGCTTAGGAAATCAACGGATTTCCGACCCAAGCAGCCAATGGCATTGACACCTTCGTGCCAGCTTGCCCCTACAACGGACATCTCCTCTATCAAGCCACTCGGCTCGCTTACCATCGCATACAGCAACTTCTTCCCGACCTTTTCCCACCTTTGGCCAGATATTTTGCCATCTATATCTAATCGACTTATGATGGCCATCTAGCTATCGGCGGGCGCGTGGGCCTCCGACGAAGTCTTTGCATCTTTCGCCATTTTCTCCTCCTCCTTTCTGAATAGTTTCCTTTTTCCTTTCTTCTGGGAATTTAGCTATGGCATTTTTCCTAAGGAAAGAAAGAAAGCGCGTTAGACCGCTGTAGCGTGGATCTTTTGTCGTCTGCTGCCGTAAAGGGCCTCAACGGTCCTGGGAGCTCCTAATCGATTGTCACAAATTTTTGCGCAACAGTCATGCTCTTTTCGAAATCGGCAACAATCTTCTTGTTCCTCGCGAAGTAGCCCTTCTCCTTGTCAGATAGATTTTCGGGCTTGCTTAGCAGGAGTTTTTTCAAGCTGGCCTTGGCGTTTTTGAACCTTTTCAGGGACAATTGCGGCTTGGTCGGTTTCCTTTGCTTCTTGGTTGGCCTCGCCCAACAATCTCTTTTCAACCTCAGAGTCAATGGTCCCTGCGCTGTTGACGGATATGCCGTCGTCAGTTTGGGAGTTTGACTTCAGGCCTGTAGAGCTGTTGGCCGATGTTTTCACACTTGTAATGTTCACAGCAACGTTTGCCAAGTATTCCGCCTTCGTTGTTGTCGCTTGTGTGAGTATGCCCACAACCAGAATCCGAATGGTTTACGGCCACCTCTGCAGAGTTAAGTGGATTTGACGACTGGTCGCCGCACCACGTAGGGTGATTTTGTTTGTGCTCAAACACTCCATATTAAAAAATGGGGGTTCCCCGATTGTCCGCGGCCAAGTATCCAGTTTTCCGACTTCAGATGACTTTACCCTTCAGCCTATTCCTCGACTACCCAAGAGATTTCCCCTGGTTTCCCAATATCCATAACTTGTGAACGCCTCCGGTGGCTAGGGAGGCATCTTATGCCCCAAAAGGGCATAGAATAGACATTATAAATACCTCGGTTAAGCAAACTTTTTCAGATTTTGAGCGTCTCAAAGGAAAACGTGCAGCTTAATCTTGGTCTCCTGTGCTCTCTTAAAAGTTTGCTAATAAAATATCATAATGGTAAGACGCAATTTTGTCTGCTGAAGCACCTCCATTCGTGCAAGTAAGCGAAGACAGCATTTAAAGCCTCACATATATCTTCCAGTTGTACTTGTTGTGAAGGCTCTCACTTCTTTTATATTTTTTATGAGTTTGGTTAAGATTTTTTAAAAAACAATAACATATTATTTATTATTTATTTTGACGTGAAAACGTCTTTCTTCTCGTTGAGTATGTACATTGGTAGCCAGTCTAAAATTCTTGTGTTATAAAACATCGTCATTTTTCAATCCCTAATAACTACGAGGCAAATATTGCGATAACAACGCTTGACGTCACAGTGAGAGGAGCATATATGTACGTATTTATTGTGTGGTGTTTTGCCAGTGCGTAAAGTTTTTTATGAGTGTAGCGTGAGAACGTGTTAAGCTCGGACGTTGATTTGGGTGTCATTGTAAAGAATTTGAAAAGAATCACAAGGTTTTAAAGTTACACAATAAACATATTGGCCGAAATATAAATAAAAATTGGTATGAATTTGAAAATGGGAAAAAAGTTAAATATATCGTCTTATATGAGTCATAAATAAGCACCGAATTGTAAAAAACTCAAATCGGAAGAAACTCACAAAGGAATTCAAAAAACAAAAAATGCCCAGCGTCGAGCCTTTGTCAGAAATGCGGCGGCATAGAAGAAAAAATGAAAAATCGGCGCAAAACAATAAACATGTGATTTATCTATCCTGTAACCCTACTACTATATACTAGGTGGCGTTCGCGAAGTCGCACACAAAATTGAGCTGAGCGGTCGATATATAGACACTGTGCTTCATAGTCATCTGTGGTAATGTAAAATTTGGTAGTAATTGGTTCATATCGATACCATGTGTGTTGACTTGGTTTTAATGTAAAAAATATGTGTATTACAATCCTAGCCCTAAACACTGATTTATTGGCCATTTCTTGTTTGTTATTCTATCTCTTCATTACCTACAGTGAGAGAAACTCAAGAGATAAAGGGTGGGCCATATACGATTTGGAATTTGAATCGGATATAAAAAAAACTAATGAATATTTGTTCAAAACTATAACTTTATTAGAAAGATTGAACATTTCCATTTACGAGTGAAACACAACATCATTCAAATGACTGACAAGGCCGGCCTTACAGTACCCCATCGGATCAATCCAATTTTTCAGTACATTTCGATTGTTTGGGCTTCAATCTCATGAATGGCAACTTCAATTTCGTGTTTCAAGGACTCAATCGTCTCTGGATGATAAGCGTAACATATATACTTAATAGATCCTCACAAAAAATAGTCTAATGGGTTCAAATCACAGCTCAGAATTTCGCTTTTCAGAATTCGATGTTCAAAAGCGGTGCGCAAAAGATCGATTGTATCGTTGGCTGTGTCGCAGCCCCGTCCTGTTGGAACCAAATTCCGTCCATGTAACACTCTTCAATTTGTGGAAACTCAAATCCATTTAACATGGCTCTGCAACGCTCGCCATTGACCCTGAGGGCGGCTCTGAGGACGGCAATTTTGCTTATTGAAATAGCCTCCACGGTGGAAATGAGCTTCATCGGAAAAGATAATTTTTCGGTTAAAAATGTTCGTCTTCGACCAAACGATCTTCAGCCCATCCGAAGCGATAGGCGAACATACAACGCATCAGATGGTCATGAGGCCTCATTTCTGTCACTCATGTTTGTAGCCAAAATTCTCATCAGACAAGTGCGAGAAATGTTCAGTTCCTGAGAACGATGACGAATTGGTGTTGATGGATGTTTATGCACACTGTGCGAAACCGGAGCAATGTTTTCGGGTGTGCGTACTGGACGAAAACGGGAACGGGTTGTTTTGTCCAATAACGAAGCGGTTTCACAAACTCGCTTCACTGATTGATCAACTGATTGGAAAGCAAATTTTTTCCGTAATTTTCTTATGGTTTCCGTAGAAAAGTCACCAGTCTTAAGTAAGTTTTCAATAGTTCCCAACTTTGTTCAAGCGTAAAGCGTCCCATTTTGTAAACGTCAAACATAAGACTAAGTTTCTGTTAGCTAAGTCATTATGCCTATCAAACTCCAAATATACGGCAGTTCCAAATGTTAGATGCCTCTCCCTGTATTTTCTATTCCGTAGAAAAACGGAAACGGAAAACGTAGAAAAACGGAATCCTTATAGTTTCGTCAGGTCCGTTTGTCCGTATGTCACAGCCATTTTATTCGGAAATTATTGAAACTATATAAATAAAATTTACAAGTAAGGTGTCTCCAGTGAAGCACTAGAAAATGCAGTAGAGAAAGTAAAGAAAAAAGTTTTATTAAGGGTGGCACTCCATACATGTATTTGAGGAACAAGGTTTTTGTTTCATTGCACATACTCGTGTGAGGTATTTTTGGATAGGTCGTTAAAAATTACAATTATGTTGTTAGAAACTTTTTTCCTTTAACCTAATCGTTCGCGAAATATACGTTTCTAAAGACGTCAAAAGTGTGTCCACCCCTCTCTAACTTTTGAACGACGGGCCAGAAAAATCTGAATAAATTAAAGGTAGTAGGACTATATAAAAACAGTTAGCGATTTTTGGTTTGAACAATAAGAGTCTTACCGTTAATTATGAAGATGTTCGATGTTTTAAGCTACCAACAAAGATTTCTTTAACTCAATAATTTATGCGGCATTCTACGGAACCCTTAGCTTATGTGTGTCCGACACACACTTGGTTTCTTTTTATCTTATTAATCATGACATTTTGTTATTATGGGATTTCTAGTATTTTGTGTTTTATTTTATTTATGAATCTATTTGTATATTTATTATGAATAGGGGGGCGCCCCCTGCTCGCTACGCTCGCCAACCCCCGTCATTCGCTATGCTCACTCTAATAGCTCACGCATGGCTTTCCATATACAGTAGCATTGTCAGTAAACAGGTGATTTATTTCAGACTGCAGTAGCAATCATTTAAGCTCTTTCAGCACGTCAGCGTACAGCTTGATTGAATGAGGCCCCACCTACAACTATCAAAAACCTAGCGCATGAGGTTGCGAATTCAAAAAGATCTGAAAGTTCCTCATAAACAACACTTTTTTCATAGTTTTTTGCTCGTAGCAGCTAAACAAAGCATTCTAGGAGGTTTATATATATGTCCATTCCCTATTATTTTGTCATTTCCCAACTTTTGGCCATACATCATATTTCTCTAAATTATGTTTTTTAGAAAAATTAGGAAATATGATTAAATTCAGAATTTTGCTTGCTTTCCATAAATAGTCGTGAATAGTAAGTTTGCGTTTTCTAGAGATAACTTTAAAATTATGACTTTCTCTAATTTTTTATATAAAATTTGCATATATTTTTATCAAATTAGCAAAAAATAATGGTATAAGCAAACGATGGCTTTAAATTTATCTGTGTTAATGCATCCATATTAATGTCTGTGGCCATATGTTCATTGTATTGGCTTTTGTCTGGAAGAATTCAATTTTATTAGCCAAAGATTGCCTTCTTCAACGCAAAAAGCTGAAGAATGAACATACGCCTATTGTCTGTGATATGGCTGCATTTGCTCCTCACCCCTCATATTATCATTTGGAAAGATAAAACATTTGAGTGGAAAGAATACACGTATTTGTCATAAATGGTAGGTTATTCAGTCGAACGTATGATCTATGCCAATGATAGCATTAAATAATTATGTTCTATATTTTGATCTTTTCGTAGAGGAATGCAATTATATGTTCATTTTTTTGGTTTGTATCCCCAGTAGAAGACTGATCCATTTGGTTTGATTTTTAACTAATTTAGTACTTGCCATTTATTAAGGACACAAACCAAAAATCATCATATGGTTGCATATCTTCAGGCAAAAATCAAAAAAATCACACGCATACATTCTTCCCAAGAGCATTATCCACGCTATGGGTGTGCTCAATTTACACATACTATCCCATTGAATTTTTTAATTTCAATTTAAAATTAAACTTATTTATAATTAAATTTAAGTAAAAAAAATAAGTGATGCACATAGAGAAAGAATCAATCTTTCGAATGGTATAATTTTTATCCAGTTAAGTCCACCTGGTTTCCTGTAAAAGGGATAACAAAAAAACGTGTCGCCTATTTATATATAGATTACGAGTGTATATATTGAAGATATGAAACAATTTTCAGTAATCCATTCAATCATCTTTACTGTCAGATTTCTTCAATAATTCATTCATCTTTACTATCAGATGTCAATGATTTACAACATTATTATCTAGAATCGTAATTTTGGATATGGACACATTTTTAAAAACTCACAGTAGAGGAAATTAATGTTTGAAAAAAATGCAGGCAATGTCAAAATAATGGGGGTCGGTCATACATATAAACACCGTGGGACACTTCGTTTGGCCGCTACGGGCAAAAAACTGTTGAAAATTCACCATTTGAATTCTATCACTTTCACCATCTTTTGTATCCACGTCTTTAAACTCAATTCAGAGAAAAATGTTGTAAAAAAGAGGTAGAAAATGTCAAAATGAGGGGGTCGGTTATACATATGAGCTCCCTAAGATGCCTCGTTTAGCCACTACGATCACAAAACCATTAAATGTCTAAAATCTGAATTTTATCAACTTTCCCATTTTTTGAATGTACACGTTTAAAAACTCCATTTAGAGAAAAATGATGTATGACGAAAAGGTAGGAAATGTCAAAATAATGGGGTTCGTTTATATATATGAAACCTCTTGAATGCATAATTTAGCCGCTACGGGCAAAAAACCGTTGAAAATTCAAAATTTTAACGGAAAAGTACCCTAAAAACCTCAAGAAAATTGCCCAATTTCTGATTCCCGGAATCTTTCTTGTCCCATGATTTAATATTCATAAATTAAAATACTATTTTTCAAGAACCTGTAAAAAACCACTTCCTACGGTTTGAGTAAACCAAAATAAATTTTCTCTTCAAGGTTTCCGATTCCCCACAGCGAATTGGCTAAAGCCCCTGAAACAATCAGGTGCCTGTGCTAAGATCCTTATGTAAAAGCTAATTCTGGTTCGAGCACGCGAAAACTAATTACCTAAGATCAATACCATAGCTTCATTTATGCAAGTAAACTAACGTCTACTATCGAAAAGACAGCTATTTTTTGTCAAAATGGTAATTCGTTTGTCGTATATTTTGTAATTCTTGCAAAATAACGCAGTGATCGTTCTTAATACATAAAAAGTAAATTTAGATTTCCATGACACAAACCTTTGTACTAATTTTGGTTCGTTCATCATAAAAATTGTTAACTAAGTAGCCTACCACTATTTATTTTTTTTCGCGAATTTAGTAACAAAAAATAGATGTTAGCACTCACCGTCGAAAATACTATTAGTATGTAAAATTTCAGATCGATTGATCAAACGGTCTAGGAGGAGTTTGGTTACAAAGGTTTCATATTTCATCGACGCATAAGAGCAATTCAAGCTATATCAATCAATTAATTAGCAAGCTATATGAATGATTTATAGCTAGGCAGATCCTCCGTTTTAATGATGACCATGGTATAATACCAAATTCTCAATTTGATTTTCGCACTTTCCATAGTACCAATGCAAGTAGAAAGCAACCTGTCCTTGCTGTCAGCCTGGATATAGAGAAAGCGTTCGACAACACGTGGATAGAGGGTCTGATCCACAAACTTCTTTTTTATAGTTTTCCAAAAGTACTGTGTAGCATTGTTTAGCAATTCATGCTGCACAGAACCTTCCAAGTCAGAGTCCAGCGGAAGTTATCCGGAGTATTTTCTGTTGCAGCTAGAGTTCTACAAGGCTCTGTATTGGGTCCAACTCTCTTCAACATTTATGTAAGTGATCTGGCCTGTCCTCCACCTTTGGTTAAACAACTCAGCTTTGTGGATGATTTGCTTGTTTACACAGCATCATCCAACCCTGCTCATGCCTCAAACTCGCTCAATGAGCATCTAGATAGTCTAGTACATTACTGTCACCGATGGAAGGTCAAGTTGAATATATCCAAGGTAACTGCAATATGCTTCACTGGTACCCAGAAAACTCGCCAGCGTAACTACACGTCTACCAACGTCAATCTACTTCTTGACAACACCCCAATTGCTTTAATAAGCTCCATGAAGTTCCTTGGTGTACACTCCACACCCAAAATCAATTTTATTGAGCATATCAAGAAAATTTCGCAGAAGGTTCTTATACGAACCAAATACATGCACAATTCTCTTCGCCGCAATAATCAACTTGACCCTAAAATAAAGTTCCTTTGCTACAAGCAACTTATTCGTCCTATCCTTTCATAAGCCTCTCCTGTTAGGAATTGCTTTTCATCTGCCCAAATGGGAAAAACTTCGTGTACAGGAACAGAAAATTCTCCGCCATTGTGTTAATTATAGGAGGAAACACTTGCCACACACACACTTCAGCAATTCTTACCTATATAGAAAGGCTAACATAGTTCCGATCGACAATTTCCTCTCGTCCATTGGGTATAAATATCTCTCACGCGTGTCAGTCAGTGACAACGAACAACTTAGGGAAGCTTGTGCAATCGACCGAACATTGATTGATTCTCTCCGAATCAAACCCCCTCAATACCTTCAACAGTATTTACAAGAAGATCTCAACACTGCTAACATACCACTCTACCATCGAGGTTATTTTGACCCACAGCATCGAGCTTACAAATGAGTAAACAATAAATCTTTCCCTAAGTCGATTAGCTATAACTATCCACCCTAGTCTCCACTGTAAAGCTTCACCCATCCATCTTGAGCTTAGAGAAATTGATCAAATCAATATTAAACTCACCCTTTATGCAAGTTCAGCCTCCTTCTCCGTCTTCTAAAAAAAATGTCTATTCGATATCTGGTTATCATTTTCTTTACATGATTTAGCATTATTTATATCTTTACTTGGTTTTAAATATAATTTATTTAATTTTAATAAAACTTAAATTATCTAAATATGATTTACATATTTTATATTATGTACTAGCTGTACCCGCCCGCTTTGCTGGGCATTACGTAATACTGCATATTTTTTGTATACTGTATATGTTGATACTATATATGTTTTGTTTTTCTTTAGTTATAGATTTTTGATTTTTAGCAGTTATCTTTTGATTGTAACATAAGTTCAAAAACTTCCAAAAAATCTTTGACTTTTTCAACAATGTTTTTATTAACGTTTGGCTTCAAATTTTCGCCGTAAAATGGATAATACATTGAAAGTATGAATAGTGCTTAATAAGAAAATGAGAAATAAACTCAAAACAAATATTCAAGCACTCTTTCAAAAAGGGCCAATTTTGGAATTATTACTAAACCTTACAGCACCTATTGATTTTAAAGTTACAAAAACATTGAAATATAGTAGTTATAAGAAATTGAAATTTATCCTATGTTCGGTGACAACAATGCAACAAATAAGGATTTATAAATTGCCGGTTGAAACTCAAAAACAACTGGTTAACTTTTTACTTAAACTTCGACTAGTACCGAATGTAAATTTTTTACGGCACAGTTATATTTGAGAGGTTAATCCGATCTGATAGGCCACATCAAGAATACGCCCACGTTAGCCGTGTAAATTTATTTTCGGCGAATTTGTTGAAAAATTTTGCTCTCTTCTACTTTCAAAAAAAGTTAAGGTTTAATCACAGACAAAATAATTTACCAGATGTCGCGCTCCCATGTGACTCTCTACCCATTTTTTTCCAACATCACCCACGTAACAGCATGTTATGTATTTTTCTTCTTCCGGAGCGAACGTGGGTGACCAAGGGGAGTAAATTCAAAATATGTAACTGACAATATGTTTTACTTTTGTTTAGTTATTTAGGTTAATACATTTTACATTTATCGTTTCTTTTTACTTTTTGTGGGCCATTCTCTTCTGGTTCTTCTTCTGAATCCTATAATTCCGCCGGTTCTGCTTCAGTTGGTCGATCTTCCTACTCGCGGATATGCGCGCCTCTTGGTTGGGGGCTAAAACCCAGTCCCTAATCGCTTCTTTAATTTCCCGACGAAATCGAGCCTCCACGCCGGTCTTCGTCTTCTTCTGGGGTCGTTCTGGGGTCTCGTCCTCTTTACGATGCGTTGAGTTCCGTCGTCGATACTCGTCCAATGAAATTGGTCGCGGTCCAGCCCTGGGATCCTTGAGCGCCTCTTCTAATGTAGACCCCTTCATTCAGGTTTGAGTTCGATACGTCGGATTAGACTTGCCCCCCAGCCCAAGAGCCGGTTTGAGCGCTAAGTGTTAGGTCGGAAACCTGTCCACTCTTTTTTTTTTTATTTATTATTTTGCGTCAAGCTGCTTACAGGTCTTCAGGTGATGTTTTCAGAAACTGTTGTCTTCCGGAGCGATGTCTTCAGCGTCCAACTCCTCCCAGGTCTTCTCGTGTCTTCTACTTCTACTGGTGCTGTCTTCGGATTCTGGTGTCTTCGGAGCCTTCGATGTGTATGATGTCTGCAACGCCTCGGGCAGCGTCTTCTTTCCGGTGGTTATACCTCGTCTACTGTCTTCCACGGATCAGGATCGTGAACTGGCCCTCTGTGGCCTTTTCGGGCTATTTTATTTGGTTTTTCCGCTGAGGCTAGCATTGCCCCTACCTGTTGTTGGTCCCCAATCTGCTTTGCCCGCGCATTCCTCAATCTGTCCCGTCAGCTCGATTATTGACCTGTTCGAATATGTTTTCGTGTTCCCATCGGGTCATTCGCCTACAAAGATGTTTCCATTTGCATTGTCGTGTTTGTGCAGTGCATTCCGGGTCACTATCCCATGTTGTTTTCGTTGCAATCTTCAGGGCCATTCACCTTCAATTGACAGTGTCGATTTGCAAGTTGTTTTCGCTGCATTCCGATGTCTTCATGGCCATTCACCTTCAATTGTTGAGAGTGTCGAGTTCCCTTATCTAAGTCCCTGATGTTTTTGCTGCATTCCGATGTCTCCAATTTCATTTTCCATTGTTGCTCGTCGCGTCGAATATCCATGCAGCGCCTCCCGTTGATCGTTGCGTCGAAAATTCGTGCGGCGCCTCCCGTTGATCGTTGCGTCGAAAATTCGTGCAGCGCCTCCCGTAGAATTGGGTCAGTTGGTCATTCAGACCTGGTGATACAGGTCCGGGTTGTTTCCCTTGGGGTTTGTTTAATGGTTTATATACGGGGTTCGGGAGCTATTCGGGAGAGGTTAACCCTATTTATAAGACATTTAAGGGCCTTTGGGAATTCTCGGTGTGGTTTCATTTTGGATATTCGCAGGTATTCGCAGACAAGGGGTGTTTCTTGTATCACAACACTCCTCCCTCCTTTAGAATAGTTCCCCCACCATTTTTTTTTTTTTTTTTTTTTTTTTTTTTTTGTGTCTAGAAACGGTTATGTGTGTTTGGTATAGTTTCTTTATTGGCTTCATTACAATTTAATTAGTTTTATTTGTGTTCTTCCTTTTGGTGTTCAGGATGCCGTTGAAGTTGGGTCGGCTTATCTCGTTTTGTGGACGTCTGTTCGGCATTGGTTTGTTTTTGGGTTGAGGGGGGTATTGAAATTTGAAAAATGCTGGGTGCAGAAGGATAGGTGGTCCTTCCTTCTGCATAATGTAGGGTGGCTCTGGTTCCCATTCCGGTTCCTCTTCTGCGTTCTGCTTTCGTTTTCGGGCTTTGCTGATTTGTAGCGCTTGGAGGTCCCTTGCTAGTTGATCAAGTAGAGCGTTGGACCTCTCCTCTTCAGGGTCCTCATTTCGCGTGGCCGTAGGTTCGTTGGTCTCCTCGTCCGGTTGGTCAATACCTAGTTCTTTTATCCATTCTGCTGTTTCTTCCAGGATGTCGTCTAGGTCGGCCTGGGTTAAACTATCTCTCCTGGCATCCATTTTTGCGGGTATCCTGTTGATGGAAAGTAGGTGGTTGATTTTGCTGGTAGGTTCTTATTTGGTTATGTTATTTTGGTTATGGTTTTTCTTTCTGTCTTATATCTCAGTTTTGTCTATTGATTTTTATCATTATGAATATTATTATATATATATATATATATTAGTTTTTTTTATTTTTTTTTTTTTTTTTTTAAGGAGTGCGCTGGTCGGTCGTAGAGGCTCGTTCGGTTCTCAATAGTTCTTGCCTTCGTGGTATGCTGATCGGGACTGGGATGATATTTATGTCGGACGCGCGTTTGGTTCTGACGGTTCCTGCATTTTGTTTTCGGCGTAGGCAGACTCTGAATGTCCTGATACCGGTTACTGTTATTATAATGATTAGGATGCATCCTGATATGGTGGTAGTGATGTGCATCTGTATTCGGGCATGCCTCGTTTCCTCTTCTTTTGTGATTTCAGCTTCTAAGTCTTTTACGGCGTCACTTTGTTCCCTAAAGTGGTCATTGAATACCATTGGTTGGATTATTTCGATTTCCTTCCTAGTGTTGTTCTTTGATTGAGTATTTTGATAACGGGAGAAATTAATGTGGGGTATAGCATTGGTTGATGGGGTTGGTTGGATAGGCATATTGTACCGTTCATCAATTTTGTACGGGAGTATGTATCCAGCTAGGTGGTAGGTGCACTTTTCCAGGAGTACTGCTATGCCGAGTCCGGATATTTCTTTAGTGTGTTCCGTGTTTTCGCATTGTGCTATGAGTGGTGTGGCTTGGTGAAGCCAAAATAGCCAAGCGTTGTCCCTATGCATAGGCACGATAACGTTATGAGCTTGCCTTAACACTCGAAACGAGCAGCTCCCAATTTTGCCATTGATACCCTTAAACAATTCTTTTAGGCATTCTGTTCTTGTGGGTGTTACTGAGATGGGGTGATTTCTGTGGCATAGGGTGTGTGTATCATTCAGGTTTGTACACTGGAATCGGTAGTCCCATTCACTCATACCGAAATTCAGCTGTGACCGACTGGTATTTAAGAAGTATGCTGCTTTAAGTTCATATATGAAATAGGTGTTGTTATTCGTTTAGATTGGTGTGGTGTATACTCGGTTTATGGTGTACAGTTGAGTGTCAGCTAAGGGAATTCGTATTCGTACCAGCAGGCTGTTTTTGTAGGCTTCGCAGTCTACCTTGGCTATTTTCTGTAGTGTCGGAAAGTCCATGATAGTCTCCTTCCCGTAATGCGATTTTGTCACATTAGCGTATAGTTTTTGGAATTGATGTGAGGGGAGCAGTAGTGGACTCAACTCTCTCCTGTTTGTTGCCTCCATCATTATAAACATGTCGGTGGTGTCAAGATAAATTTGCAGTAGTTCCTCTACTATTACGGGCATAATTTCACTTATAGCTTCCCGTAGTTGCATTTGGTGTAGATTTGTTGTATATCGGTGGAGTTCGTCCTGTCTTCCCTCATTAATTTGGTTGAGTTTCCGGACCAATTGATTGTACCGTTCGACCATTGCTCTGTTCGTTTCATTAGCCGTTTTAAGTGTGCTGTGCATGATAGTAATTTGCTGTTTGGCCAATTGGAAGGTTTGTGTGTTAGCGTTTTCGAGCTCGTCGAGTTTCTCGTGGATTTGTGTGGAATCTTCGTCGTCCATTGTTCCGAACAACTTATTCAATATCCTGCCTCCCAGGTTTATCAAACCCCTTTTGATTCTGTTGTGGGTTTTGGTGGTTAGTTCCACTTTCTGGATGAGTTCCTCTATCTGCTTCGTCCTCTGCCGGAGTGTAGAGTTCCAGTTGTCGCATAATTCTTCTTCCATACCCTTACATAGTTGTTCGAAGGCTTGTCTGCTTTTTTCGATGTACTGTAACTGTAATTCCCATTGTGGCGTGTTAATTCGAGTTACAATTGTCCAATAATCGTGGTAGGTTTTCGCCACGCCGATTGGTTCAAATACTATTCCTTGTCCGGCAAGAGTGTGAATTTTTATGGAAGGTTTTGGTACGTCGACCGTATCGCTGGTTGTAGTCGGTATTATGTTGATGATGTATAGGATTCCCATTAGTAACATGATGTCGCGATGGAAGGGTGCCCTAAATAGAGAAGTTATTAGTAGAACAGCTTAAGGCGGTTGTTATGGAATCTTCTTTTCTTATTTCCTATTTGGATCGTAGTGTTCACTGGACTATTCAGTGAAACTACCTTAAAAGGACCTAACCAATATTGAGCTAGTTTATTCTTCCTAGCCCCATTTCGTAGAAGTACTTGGTCACCCACATGTAGTTTTATCGGGCACGTTTTTTGGTCGTAGTATTCTTTGGCATGTAGCTTACTCTCCTGTATATTGCGTCTTGCGATCTGGTAAGCTTTCTGGAGTTTATTCCGGAGTTTGAGATAATAATTTTCATGGTCGTATACAGGTTGTGGTTCTTTGCGTAAATTATTTGGGAGAGGTGCCGAGAACCCGTATAAGCAGTCCATGGGTGTGAGCTTCGTTGTTGTATGGATACTATTGTTCCGTACGAACATTGCTGCTCGAAGGTGTTCGTCCCAATTGGTTTGATTATCGTCCACAAAATTTCGTAAGTAGTCCGCCAGAGGTCTGTGGGATCTTTCCAAGGTTCCATTTGCTTGTGGATGGTACGGGGTCGTTTCTATTTTTTGAATTTTTAATAACTTGCATACTTGTCGGAACACCTCTGAAGTAAAATTTGCTCCCTGGTCCGTGACCAACTTTTTTGGGATTCTATACCGACTTATTATTTCATCCACGAATGCCTGCGCTACCGATTTGGCTTCCATGTTTTCCAATGGTACCACATCCATGAACCTAGTTAGGTCGTCTTCGAAACTGAGTATGTATTTGTTTCCCTTGATTGTTTCTGGTAGGGGACCGACGATATCCATATAGACTTTATCGAAAGGAAGATTCGCGGTATCTGTCAGTACCATGGGTTCCTTGTGTTCTTTCGTGCGTTTGTTTATTTGGCATTTTTTGCATCGTTTTATATACTTAGTTATATCCCTCAGCATCCCTTTCCAGTAGTACTCCCGTTTCAAGGGATGATATGTTTTATACACCCCTTGGTGTCCGCCTAGTGGCGCATCGTGGCAGTCTGATAAGATGGTCTTAATGTCTTGGGGATCTGTCAATACTCTTTTAGGGTGTACCTGGCTATTTTCTGGGGCTTCTCGTTCTTCGGGCTCGATGTGTTTGTCTTTGTTTGCCTCTGGTGGTGGTTCCCCTACAGATACTGGGTCTGCATTGTTTTCTCTGGCTTCTAATTCCTTAGCTTTTTGACGCGTTATCGCCTTAACGTCATAGGGTATTCTGCTTAGCGCGTCGGCGTTATTGTTTTTCCTTCCCTCTTTATACTGAATGTCGAAAGTATAATCGGACAACTTGTGCCAGAGTCGCAATATCCGACTGGTTGGATCCTTGATTCTTACCGCACCCTTTAATGGTTTGTGGTCCGTGAAAACTGTGAAAGGTCTTCCATACAAATAGCTCCTATAGTTCTTTACTGCCCAAACAATTGCTAGAAGCTCCCTTTCAATGGTTGAGTAATTCCTCTCAGCTGGGTTAAGGGTTCGGCTAGCATAGGCGATTGGCTTTTCTTCGTTATGTGGCCCTTGTGCGAGTACCGCTCCCAATGCCTCTCCACTAGCATCCGTGTAAAGTTTAAAAGGTTCATCGAAGTTTGGGTATCTTAGTACCGGTGGTGAAATTAATCTGTCTTTTAACGTTTGGAATGCCTTTCTGCAGTTCTCATCCCAGATCAATTTCTCATCTTTTCGCAGCAGTTTGTTGATGGGTGCTGCGATTTTTGAGAATCCTTCTATAAATTTCCTATAATAATTGGCCAATCCGAGAAACGATTGTACCTGTCGGATTGTTTTCGGAGTCGGAAATTCTCTTACGCTTTTAACTAAACTCGGGTCCGGTGCCACACCTTCGGTACGACATTTATGTCCCAGATACACTATTTCTCTTTTCAAGAAATTGCATTTTTCTGCATTTAGTTTTAGTTGATGTACCCTTAGTCTTTCCATAATGGATCGTAATTTCCTTTGATGATCCACGAGGTTTTTACCATATATTACAATGTCGTCTAAGTACACGAAGCAATGCAACCCTTGCAATCCGGTTAACACATGGTTCATTAATCGTTGGAAAGTCGCTGGTGCCCCTTTTAGCCCAAATGGCATTCTCTTGAACGCATAATGACCATAGGGTGTACTGAATGCCGTTTTATCCCGATCTTCCGTTTTCATGGCTATCTGGTGATAGCCACTAGCGAGATCGAGAACAGAAAAGTAGCGCGAGTTCCCTAGCTGGTCCAGAATATCTTCTATCCTGGGCAGGGGGTAAGAGTCGCCTTCTGTCACTTCATTCAACTTTCGATAATCTACTACTATTCTCCAGCGCTTCTGGCCGTCAGGTCCAGGTTTTTTGGGAACTACCAACAGTGGGGCGTTCCACTGACTCCAGCTGGGCTCAACGATATCATCTTTTAACAACCGGTTTATTTCTTCCGTGATGACTTGTTTTTGTGTTTCTGGTAACCGGTACATTTTGCATTTTATCGGGGGTTGATCCTCTTTTGTTCGTATCTCGTGATTTACGCTCGTCGTGTAACTCAGTTTTTCCCCAGGTAAATGAAATACGTCCTGGAACTCCTTAATAGTCTCGGTTATTGCTTCTTCCTCCTCTTTATTCAATTCTTCCCCTATATTTACTATCTTCATTATTTCTTCCAATCTTGTTTCCTTAGTTGTGGTGTCTTTCAGTATACCACAGTTTTCCTTGACTTGATACGTATTTTCTACTGCCGGCTCCATATTAAATTCGTTAATATCTTCCATAGTTACTGCTAGTTCCTTTAGTGTAACTTCGTAATTATTGACATTCAATATGCTTATCTTAACTTTTCCTTCTATAGGTAGAACGAGAGCGTTGCTTACATAAACTCCTTGTTCGAGCTCTGTACCTTTGACTATATATTCCCCTTTGATCTGGACTGTCAACTCTATAACTTTCACCGTTCTAGGTTCAATTTTAATGGATCTTTGTTCCACTATTTCTATCTGTTCCCTCTCGTATCATAACTGGTTATTTCCTTTGCCAAGCTCTTGTTGCTGGTCTGGGGTGCAATCACCTACCGTAACATGCGAGTTGCGGAGATCTAGGTGATGATTGTGTTCCCTTACTGCATTTTCTTCACCTAGTGGGACGTGCGAGTCCCTCATATCCAGGTGGTAATTATTTTCTCCTAGAGTCATGCCCTCACCTAACGGAACGTACGAGTTCCATTTATCTAGGTGGTAGTTTTGTTCCCCTAGTGTCTTTCCTTCGCCTAGCGGAACGTGCGAGTTCCACGTATCTAGGTGATGGTTATTTTCTCCTAGGGTCATGCCATCCCCTAACGGAACGTGCGAGTTCCGCGTATCTAGGCGATGGTTGATTTGTTCATGACTTCCGCTCGTGGTGGTGGGGTCAAGTGTCCGCGCGACGGGCGCTTGTTGGTGTGGTGGTTCCACCTTGAAGAATACTGCTAAATCCTCTAGTGCTTCTGTGTCTTCGGTTGACGGTAATAAGACTTTGTCCTGTCCGTTGTTGGCCTCCATGTGCGAGACTTCGATACACTCCGCAGTTTGCGAGCCGTGGTCATTAACGTGTTTATCTTCGATGGAGGTTTCACGTTGGCCATTCTTTTCGTCCTTTTCTATTACGTCAACGAAACGCATATGTTCACTGTTTTGGGGGCTTTGCGAGTGTTCAAACGGAATTTTAATTACTTCACTCCCGTTGCCCGATGGGAACACCAGTGTTTTAGTTGGACCCTCGACGTTGCAATGCTTGGAAATAAAGTCGTTTCCTATTATCCCCGCTATATTTTGGGTGCTTATTTTCTGTATTACTTGGAATTCGCAGGGGTATGTTTGGTTTAGTTCTATCCTCCCTGCTATTTTGCCTTCTGAAAGTATTTCCCCGGATATCGTGTTGAGTGTAACTTTTTCTTTTTTATTTATGCTGTGTAACATTTGATTTTTTATTTCCTGCTCCTTTATAAGACTTATCTCTGATCCCGTGTCTATTATGAATTTTGCATCTTTGTTTTTGGCAATATCTATTGGCAGTTTTACTATTGGTAGCGTGGTTGATGAGTCGCACCATTTATTTCTGTTTTCTATTGACGACTCGAGGTGCGTTCGGTCGCCTCTACGGAGTTTTCCGAGTGCCTAATTTTCTCTTCCATTTGCCTCTTTTCCCATCTTTCCCGTAGGAAACATCTATCCTCTGAGTGATCGGTGGCCAAGCAAAATTGACATTCATCTGTGCCTCTACTTGTTGTTGTCTGGTTTACTTGCCTTTGGTGTTGCGTGCCCCTGTTCCCCTGGTTTTGTGATGTAGGGTGTCTGTTTTGAGAGCAATTCTGATTGGTATGCCCGTAAGTTTTGCACCCGGAACAGAAGGGAGTCATTTGTCTAGTTCGGCATTCTGACATGATATGTCCTATCCTATTGCAAAAATGGCACCGGCGTCGTTCCGGTCTGTCGCGGGGCGTGCTGTAATTTGCCGTGTTGCGTGGTGTTGGCGGATCCCTTGAGTTAAATGACTGTCTATTTTGGTTTTGGTAATTGCTCCTGTTGCGTTCATACGGCTGGTCCCATCTTCCTCTGTTGTTTGTGGGTTGGTAGTCTTGTTGTTGGAGGTTTGTATGTCTGTCTATATTTTGTTCTGATATTGACGTTGGATTTGTGTGGTCGTACTGATAGGTTGTTCCCTGTTGCATGTACTGCTCCGTTTGCTCCAGTCTTAAGATTTTCTTTCCTAACGCCTCTAAGGAATTATCAGGATCTTGTAATAGGTAGAACTTATGGTTCGCGTTTATGATACCTATCTTCAAGCAATGGAGCCCTACCTCCTCTATTTCTGTCTTTAGCCCCTCTCCTCCATCTGCGTACTGTATCGCTGCAGCAGACTTACATGCATTTATTAAGGACTTTACACGATTGAAGTAGCCATATAAAGTCTCTGTAGGTAACTGTCGTACATTGCGTAGCTGGTTGTTTAACGTTATGTACGGTGCACCTTGGGCTAAGTTCGACTTCAGTGTATTTACAATGTCATCCAACGTCTCTCTTGTGGCTGATTGGACAGCTTCTAGAGCTCTTCCCCTCAAACGTGTGGGTAGGAGCTTTATGAACAGGATTTTATCAGGTACTTCAGTGAGGGTTTCATACGCTAATCGAGCGCAGTTTATGAACTCATACAGTTCATTTTCCCTGCGTGGGCCATCTTCCCCTGACAATAAGGGAATATTGTTGAACAACATGTTATTAACTAACGTGATATTCGCCATTTTGTTTGCAGTTGTCTTATTCTTACGGTGATTTTCTGTGTTTGGAGTTTCGATGGTTACTTGGTCACTCTCAGAACCAACCCTATTGTATCGTTTCCCGCTTCTAAGTTGTATCGTTCCTAAGGTATCTGCACAGGGTGTTTCACTTGTTTCTGGATTTGCCTGGATTCCTGGTTGGATGGGGTTATTTCCACTCTTGTTAGCTCCTGGTGTTTGTTCTGCGCTTGATGTCTCTTCGGTCTGATTTGCTTGGTTTTTTTGTGTTGAGTTTGGTGTTCCTTCTTTCTGTTTTGCTTGGTCTTCCCGCATATATGGTTGTTCCCTATTATCTATTTCAAAGGTTTCCTCTCTCTCGCTTTCTTTGTTTGCAGTACCGAGTTCGTCGTTATTACTTTCCTCGCAAGTGGTTGACAATTTCGGGTCGGGGTTTTCAGCTGTAAAGTTATCTATTTTCTTGATTAAACTTTCAAGTCTCTTGTTCAATGGTAATTTTGGTGTAGATGTAGCCATATATCTACTCCCAATCTCTTTTACGGGTACTTTTTGAATCTCACTTTTTCATCTTTTGCTTTTTCTTTACAATATTAATGTCTTACTATGGCCTCTTGTGTGGTGCGGGTTCGTAAATGCGGCTGCGCCAAATATGTTATGTATTTTTCTTCTTCCGGAGCGAACGTGGGTGACCAAGGGGAGTAAATTCAAAATATGTAACTGACAATATGTTTTACTTTTGTTTAGTTATTTAGGTTAATACATTTTACATTTATCGTTTCTTTTTACTTTTTGTGGGCCATTCTCTTCTAGTTCTTCTTCTGAATCCTATAATTCCGCCGGTTCTGCTTCAGTTGGTCGATCTTCCTACTCGCGGATATGCGCGCCTCTTGGTTGGGGGCTAAAACCCAGTCCCTAATCGCTTCTTTAATTTCCCGACGAAATCGAGCCTCCACGCCGGTCTTCGTCTTCTTCTGGGGTCGTTCTGGGGTCTCGTCCACTTTACGATGCGTTGAGTTCCGTCGTCGATACTCGTCCAATGAAATTGGTCGCGGTCCAGCCCTGGGATCCTTGAGCGCCTCTTCTAATGTAGACCCCTTCATTCAGGTTTGAGTTCGATACGTCGGATTAGACTTGCCCCCCAGCCCAAGAGCCGGTTTGAGCGCTAAGTGTTAGGTCGGAAACCTGTCCACTCTTTTTTTTTTTATTTATTATTTTGCGTCAAGCTGCTTACAGGTCTTCAGGTGATGTTTTCAGAAACTGTTGTCTTCCGGAGCGATGTCTTCAGCGTCCAACTCCTCCCAGGTCTTCTCGTGTCTTCTACTTCTACTGGTGCTGTCTTCGGAGCCTTCGATGTGTATGATGTCTGCAACGCCTCGGGCAGCGTCTTCTTTCCGGTGGTTATACCTCGTCTACTGTCTTCCACGGATCAGGATCGTGAACTGGCCCTCTGTGGCCTTTTCGGGCTATTTTATTTGGTTTTTCCGCTGAGGCTAGCATTGCCCCTACCTGTTGTTGGTCCCCAATTTGCTTTGCCCGCGCATTCCTCAATCTGTCCCGTCAGCTCGATTATTGACCTGTTCGAATATGTTTTCGTGTTCCCATCGGGTCATTCGCCTACAAAGATGTTTCCATTTGCATTGTCGTGTTTGTGCAGTGCATTCCGGGTCACTATCCCATGTTGTTTTCGTTGCAATCTTCAGGGCCATTCACCTTCAATTGACAGTGTCGATTTGCAAGTTGTTTTCGCTGCATTCCGATGTCTTCATGGCCATTCACCTTCAATTGTTGAGAGTGTCGAGTTCCCTTATCTAAGTCCCTGATGTTTTTGCTGCATTCCGATGTCTCCAATTTCATTTTCCATTGTTGCTCGTCGCGTCGAATATCCATGCAGCGCCTCCCGTTGATCGTTGCGTCGAAAATTCGTGCGGCGCCTCCCGTTGATCGTTGCGTCGAAAATTCGTGCAGCGCCTCCCGTAGAATTGGGTCAGTTGGTCATTCAGACCTGGTGATACAGGTCCGGGTTGTTTCCCTTGGGGTTTGTTTAATGGTTTATATACGGGGTTCGGGAGCTATTCGGGAGAGGTTAACCCTATTTATAAGACATTTAAGGGCCTTTGGGAATTCTCGGTGTGGTTTCATTTTGGATATTCGCAGGTATTCGCAGACAAGGGGTGTTTCTTGTATCACAACAAGCAGACAAAAGATCCATGGGCCGTATGCGCCTTTGACCGTCTTTATCGTTTAAAGAACAGACAGTGCGCGAATTGATGTTGATGTTTGATTGTCAAATAGGAAATGCGTGATCACAATAATAGGAAAGGGGGCTGAAACAAAATGTCGCGGGTGGAACACAATGTACATGTTCACACAATGCACACAATTTTGATGTTCTGAAATTTGCACAAAACAAACACAAACAAAAATGTGTACCATTGGAGAGTTAAATTCAAAAATTTCTGTTTTCTGTGTAATAGAATTTTCTATTGATTTAAAGAAAAAATATACAAATTGAGTTTCCAATATATAAAAACTTACAAAATTTTTCCGAAAAACGCGAGATTTGCGTTTACGAATTTTAATCTGAATTTTATCATATATCATAACTTTTGTTTGGACACACTTTTAAAAACTCAATTCAGAGAAAACAGATGTATTGAAAAATTTAGGAAATTTAAAAAAAATGGGGGTCGGTCATACGTATGAATCCCGTAGGACGCTTCGTTCAGCCGCTAAGAACAAAAAATCGTTAAAAATTCAAAATCTGAATTTTATCAATTTTCCGATCTTTTGAATGCACACCTTTAAAACCACAATTTAGAGAAAAATGACGTACGAAAGGAAGGTAGGAAATGTCAAAATAGTGGGGGTCGGTCATACATATGAACCCCGTACGACGCTTCGCTTAGCCGCTACGGGCAAAAGACCGTATAAAATTCAAATTTTTGCCGGAAAAGAACCCTTCAACCCGGAAGAAAATTTGTCTACTTGGGATTCGAAGTTAGGAAATTTAAAAAAATGGGGGTGGGTCATACGTATGAACTCCGTAGGACGCTTCGTTTAACCGCTAGGAACAAAAAATTGTTAAAAATTCAAAATCTGAATTTTATCAATTTTCCGATCTTTTGAATGCACACCTTTAAAACCTCAATTCAGAGGAAATTGATGTATGAAAGGAAGGTAGGCAATGTCAAAATAGTGGAGGTTGGTCATACATATGAACCCTGTAGGACGCATCGTTTAGCCGCTACGGGCAAAAGACCGTATAAAATTCAAATTTTTGCCGGAAAAGAACCCTTCAACCCGGAAGAAAATTTGTCAACTTGGGATTCGAAGTTAGGAAATTTAAAAAAAATGGGGGTGGGTCATACGTATGAACTCCGTAGGACGCTTCGCTTAACCGCTAGGAAGAAAAAATCGTTAAAAATTCAAAATCTCAATTTTATCAATTTTCCGATCTTTTAAATGCATAGCTTTAAAACCTTAATGTAGAGAAAAATGATGTATGAAAGGAAGGTAGGAAATGTCAAAATAGTGGGGATTGGTCATACATATGCATCCCGTAGGACACTTGGCTTAGCCGCTACGGGCAAAAAACCGTTAAAAATTCACATTTTTACCGGAAAAGAACCCTTCAAACCGGAAGAAAATTAGTCAACTTGGGATTCCCGGAAACTATGATGTCCTGCGATCTGAAATTCAAAAAAATATTTACCATTTTCCACCAATTTGAACAAATCTATCTGCTACGGGTTTAATGAACCAAAATTGTATTGAATAACCCGAGTAAAATTTGTAGAAAACAATTAAAAGCGGCTCTACGGAAATACAGAGTGTCAAATCATAGAGAATTCTCGAGGGAGAGCTTTTGTTCCGATTTGCAAAAGCGAAAAGTAACGGTTCCCTAATACGCAAGTAAAGGTTGACGTTTTCGTATTCGAGATGGGCATAAGAAGATCCAAAAATAAATCAATCCCCATTTCCTAATCGAAAACCACATGACATGAAGTTGCATCCATCTCTAGTATGAATCCATGGATTTCATATCAAGAAAAAGTGTACTTTGCTTCTTAAGAAAAATAAATGAAGTGAGATCGTGCAATCAACAAAATGCCGAAATGTTCTCTCGAAAACGTCTCATATTTAAGAGAGAGGGACCGCTAACGATGCGATAATTGCACGATCTCTCTTCATTTATTGATCTTAAGCTTGAGCGCTAAAGTCGACTTTCTCTTGAAAAGTAAAACGTGAAAAATTTAAATCTTAAATATTTCCAAAAGATTAGAACCAATTTTTTTAAACTTTACATAAACACTCATCTACCGGACAGTAATCTTCATGCCAAATTTTATTGAAATCGACTCAGCAGATTCCGAGTTTAGCGGCCACAAACATTTTCAAAAAGATATCTTTTTATATTACGTTACAGCTTAACGTTATGTTTTATTTCGAATTTTAATTGAACTAATATAATTTGTCAAATTCTTTTGTTCTCTTTTAAAATGTGGGAGCTGCGGGAGTTTCAGGAGAAAGTAAGTCTCCCTCTGAGCCCATTTCCTAGGAACGGGGGAATGGGTTTTTCTCCCATAGCGAGAGAATCGATTGGAACAGTGGTTGGTTCCATAATTTCAACCATCAAACCATTTTTTTTTTTTTTTTTTTTGGTGTTAATGTATGGAATCTGTGGCAAAGATTGCCGAAAATCACCAGCAAAAAGCAACAGATTTCCACCCATTGGTCGGTCATTTTCTCTGAAATCTTTGAGAGTACGGCCAAGGGCTTTAAGAGTTTTGTTGTGCGCTATAGTGCATTCATCCCATACAATCAGTGAATGATCAGTGCTTCTTCTGAATACTGCAGCCATGCCTGAATTTTAAGCGATGTTACATGTTGGTGTTTCGGCTAAACTGTTTCGACAGTTTACATTTAATGGAAGCTTAAGTGCTGAATGCGCTGTACGCCCACCATCCAGTAACGTTGATGCTATTCCAGACGATGCTACACCTAGTGCAATCTCATTTTTCGATCGAATTTCGGCTGGTTTCAAATTGAGCAAGAATGTTTTTCCAGTTCCTCCAGGTGCGTCAAGGAAAGTGATTCACGTTGTTCGGATATTTCGGCTGCTCTTTACTGTTGATCTCTCAACCGATTTGATTGCAAACGCACTTTACGTTGGTCGGACGCGGCTCTTTCGGCTCTTTTTTGCTCATTTGCTGTTTTTTCCAATTGCAGTTCTTTTCTGTGGCATGTTTTATTATTATTTTTTTTAAGTCAATAACGTTTATCCAGAAAATAATAATATAAGCTCTAAGACTATAACTTGCTTCAACGAGATATTGTCACCTCCTAACTATCAAGTAAATAAAGTGAATGACATAATAGAATTAATACACAGGCGAAAACATACTGTAGAGACCGTGCTGGACCAGGAAAAGGCTGTACATTTAAATCAATTGATTGCAGCCTTCTGTATTGCCCCCAAATAAATTTATTTTAAAAGAAGGGTGTTCATTTTATTGCGAAACCTTAATACACCCAAATTGTGCAATGGTACACGTCCCAAAATGAAACGTCTGAAAGCTTTTACTATAGTGTGCACAATTCCGACCGGATGTGGAACTGGAAAAAGCATGCTAATTCTCCGGCATCTATATATGCCAACGGATTTTCCATTCCAATTCAAAAGATTACAGTTTCCAATAAAATTTCCATTCTTAAGGACTATCAAGATGAGTGCTTAGTCCCAAGCGTTAAGTGCTTTACCCATGGGCAGCCATACATACGCCTTTCACGCGTCAGTTAAACACAAAACTTGTCTAATGTAAAGACAGCTACAAACATTGTTTATAAAGAACTTCTATAATAAGAGGCAGTTACTTCATATCATTCAGCTCTTTGTTTTCTCAATTACAATCGCGTGAAGCCGGAGAGGGTCACTTGTGAATGGAACGTCAAGAATTATCAAAGTATATGAGAGCATTAATAACGATGAAAAGCTTTTTTCGTAAACAAAAATTGTTGAGGATCAGTAGAAGATCAGTAGAAGTACCAGGTATCACTAGTTCTTCTTTATTGACTGTTGGGTTTGTGAGGGGGTTGGCGATCAACAGTAGATACTAGGTACCTCTAGTTCTGACTAATTGATTAGGACGAGAAAGTAGGTATCACTAGGGAATGAATGAAAAGCTCGAATTGACGATCAAAAGACAACTAACTTTATTTGGCATATTCCCGGTCTTTTATATAAAATCAAAGAGCCAATTTTTTAAAAATACTTAACCAAAATAGCAATCATAGCAATTCGCTAGCGTGCGAATTTTCCACTTGCAAATTTTGGTTCTAGCGGTAAGGTGGATTGACCGAGCAATGACATCGATAATTTGTGAGTCTCTGCAATTTACCTGATGGATGTACCTTACCGGTCAGCATTAGTTGCTGTTGCAACAAAAAAAGTAGTCGAAAATATAAAGTTTATCTGTAGGATAATGGGGTCTATTCTGGCCGGTCATAGCAGATTCTGCTATTTTGACAATCTGCTATTTCCCATAGCATTGTTGTTGCCTTTCGTAACTTAACGAAAGTGACTTAAATTGCTATTCTGGGTGTAAAAATAGCAGAAAAATCTGCTGTAATTCTGTTAAAAATCTGCTATCATAGCAGCCTCAATTTAGCTGCCTTTATGATAAAGTTTTCTGCTATCCCATATAGAAAAGTATATAAATTCATACCTAAATGATAAAATTTAATGTATTTTGTTAAATTTGCAGATTTTAAGAAATTTTCCTTAAATATGTTGCCATGTTTCAAGACATTTACTATTTTGTTTCAAGACATTTACTATTTTTGCAGACGAAAAACAGAAAAAATCATAATTACTCCACTTATATCTATATATCAATAGGCGACACGTTTTCTTGTTATCCCTTTTACAGGAAACCAGGTGGACTTAACTGGATAAAAATTATACGATTCGAAAGATTAGTTCTTCCTCTATGTGCATCACTTAATTTTTTTACTTAAATTTAATTATAACTAAGTTTAATTTTAAATTGAAATTAAAAAATTCAATGGTATAGTATGTGTAAGTTGAGCACACCGTTTAGCGTATATGATGCTCTTGGGAAGAATGTATGCGTGCGATTGTTTTGATTTTTGCCTGAAGATATGCAACCATATGATGATTTTTGGTTTGTGTCCCTAATAAATGGCAAGTACTAAATTAGTTGAAAATCAAACCAAATGGACCAATCTTCTACTTGGGACACAAACCAAAAAAATTAACATATAATTGCATTCCTCTACGAAAAAATCAAAATATAGAACATAATTATTAAATATTATCATTGCCATAGATCACACGTTCGACTGAATAGCCTACCATTTATGACAAATACGTGTTTTCTTTCCACTCAAACGTTTTATCTTTCCAAATGATAATGTGAGGGGTGAGGAGCAAATGCAGCTATATCACAGACAATAGGCGTATGTTCATTCTTTAGCTTTTTGCCTTGAAGAAGGCTAATAAAATTGCATTCTTCCAGACAAAAGCCAAAACAATGAACATATGGCCACAGACAATAATACGGATGCATTACCACAGATAAATTTAAAGCCATCGTTTGCTTATACCATTATTTTTTGCTAATTTGATAAAAATATATGCAAATTTTATATAAAAAATTAGAGAAAGTCATAATTTTAAAGTTATCTCTAGAAAACGCGAACTTAACTTTCACGAATATTTATGGAAAGCAAGCAAAATTCTGAATATTATCATATTTCCTAATTTTTCTATGGACCCACATTTAAAAACATAATTTAGAGAAATATGATGTATGGCCAAAAACTGGGAAATGACAAAATAATGGGGAATGAACATACATATAAACTTTCTAGAATGCTTTGTTTAACTGCTACGAGCGAAAAACTATTAAAAAAGTGTTGTTTATGAGGAACTTTAACATCTTTTTGGGGCCTCATTCAATGAAGCTGTACGTTGACGTGCTGAAAGAGCTTAAATGATTGCTACTGCAGTCTGAACTAAATCACCTGTTTACTGACAATGCTACTGTATATGGAAAGCCATGCGCGAGCTATTAGAGTGAGCATAGCGAACGACGGGGGTTGGCGAGCGTAGCGAGCAGGGGGCGCCCCCCTAGTTTCATTAAATAGATGAAAATTTGGAATATGTGAACAAAATTTGTTTATTTTGCCTTCTTTATGTTTACAATTCATTCATTTTCAATATTTCATCATTTGTTGGGTCTATTCTAATTCTGGCGAAAGAAATATGGATAAATTAGTTAAAAATACTATATATTTCTCAAAAATAAATATTGGTATTTGAAAATAAATAACTTTGGAAGAAAAATCATATCATATTATGGACATAGTGTTCGTCACGAAGTGGATGCAGACGGATTCCGTCAGAGATTATCTCTAGATGAAAATTAATTCTACTCCAGAGACTATCTCTGAACCGGAATCCGTCTGCATCCACTTTGTGACGAACACTATGTCCATAATATGATATGATTTTTCTTCCAAAGTTATTTATTTTCAAATACCCATAACTATTTTTGAGAAATATATAGTATGAGTATAGTATTTTTAACAAATTTATCCATATACTATGTAGTATCAAATAGTCGCTTCATTTTCTTCTGGTTCTGGTTTGAGTTGGTCATTTTGTGGAATATCATGATATAGCTCGACTCGGTTTATGTGTCTTCCATTCCAAAAACATAATCAGATCACTTTGTTTTTGTGGTAGTCCTTATGCCGTCGTCTTTTCCAAAATCCAAAGAGCCCCCTCCGTTTTGGTGATTACGAATTGACCAAATCTTTCACTCAATGCACCCAAATTAAACATCTTCGTGTTTATATTGAAGCCTTTGCTATCAAATTGATTGAATTCCTTGAGTTGATGCTCTAGATATTCTTAAAATTCCTTAAAAATAATTAATCCTTAAATATTTTGTTGCACAAACAAACTTATTTGGGTATTTTACCAAAATCCAAACCAAAAAACTGTTGTATTTCATTAAATATTTATCAATAGTGTCTCTTAATTTATGAATTTAAAACAAATTTTTCACCTATTAACATATTTTTCACGCTAAAAAGGCATTTAAACTTATATTTTATTACATTTTAAGTTTTTGTTTACACTTTCAACCGTCAAAGATAGCAGATTTGGCTAAAAGTAATTTGCGAAATTCAGTTCGTAGCAGATTCGAAAATAGTTGGTAGCCAGAATACCAACTTATCGAAACTCTGCTACGAGCCAAATCTGCTATCGCCCGTAGCAGAAAAATCTGCTATTTAGCAAATTTCGCCAGAATAGACCCCAATATAGGCTAAAAAGATTAAAATAAAATATTTTAACATCACTTATAAGGTATAATATAACTGGTGCAGAAGAAACTTATATAGTTTGACAAAAGCATACCTGAATTTTTAACTATTTTGTTGGATACAAAACAGTTACACTAGATGCTCTATTACAACATAAATAAATATAAAGTGTTAGAATGCGACACTTTGTATGATTTTGTAAAAATCGCTTAATTGCGTAAAAAATCGAACAGTTTGGAATGGAACTATACTATAATTGGTTACAGAGGCGGAACGTTGTGCTAGATTTATAGTGACGTAGTTTCGAATATTTCAGACCACGAAACAAACCACCACCACTGTTCGATGAACTTAGCAAAGGAAGCAAGGGTGATATCTGATGCGCTGGTCTTGTGGAGGTGTTGTTGAGTTGTCCTTGAGGAATAAACCTGTGAAGCCAATGGTTAATTATGTGTTTTGTTTTGGACTGATGTATTGAACGTGTCATGAGTTATGACTCCACGATCGAGAAATTCTTGTGAGCGTTGACAAGAGGTTTCAACTATGATAATCTGTTCAGTATGAACTCAGTGATTGCTACCTTGATTGATTTTCTAGATTGATTTTCATGAGTGTAGCAATCAGCTGACACGAACGAAGTGAAAAGTGATTGCGAGCTCAACTACTCAAAAATGTCGCAATAAGCTTTAAGTTAAGGTAAGATCACATCAGCGAAGGGTGATGTGGATGTCTCAACCTTGTCACGCTCTTGTCAAGCATCAACACAAGAACCACAGACAACTGTGTCAGACCTGGCTAGATGTTACTCATAACATCCCAAGGTCTTTGTATGAAAAGATAGAGATTTGAATAACTACTCACTGATTATGGTCAACACCAATTTGACTTAGCTTTCAACACTATTCAATACACACAAATTGTGTTCTGTTTAATTGAACTTGAATCCTTGTAAAGTGATTCCCCAATATGCATATTCACTTGGTTTTGTTATAATCACACTGACTAGTCCACACGTGTTAATTAGGTAATAATGGTTTTTATCCACAGTTTAATTCATTATTGAACTTGATATTCACTTTGTTCATTTCCGATGTTAAATCCTCAAACACCAATCATTTGAAAAAAAGAAACTACTATTTAATTTTGATTTCTCCAAGAACTTTAAATTGTAAACTTATGTTTGTTATTCGGCTGCCACACACAGAATGAAACTGCTTTTTCGAATGCGATCAAAAACAAGGGAGATCGATCAAGCCTAGACCGAAGGGACCATTCTCGATTGGTCATCAATTCGGAACCGATAAGACGGTCTCCGACCTTCAAAAGTATATCAAACGTTGCACATTTGATAAGAGGAAATAATCATGACTTGGAACTTCATTTTATCCTTAGTTACAATATTTTTAAAAGAATGTGGTTATATGGCAAACGTCGCATATCCGTTGTGATTAAAGAAAACTAATTTGAACTAATCGACATTTATTTCTCTTCACATTGTTGCATTTAATTCGAGTTTTCAACATTTTCCGGCCGCCTTCGTTGACCCTAGAGACGAATAAGTATCTAGATAAGGCGTAATGTCAATGGGACAAAGTTTTACAACTGGTCTTGTCACAATTGATATGCTGGTTTTAACCTCAGCAACTCTGGCTATTCCGTCTTGCCCTCGGTGCAGTTTCAAAATTCTTCCCAAAGGCCAGTGTGCTGGGGAAGATCTTTCATCGATGATGAACACAATTGAACCTTCGGTTATTGACGAGATTGATTTAGTCCACTTGTACATTGCCTGATGCCGTTGAATGTAACTACGCATCCACTTATTCCAAAAACTCTGAGTCAGCTGGCGGAGATTCTGCCAACGTGATAATCTAGATGTTTGAATTTGCAAAATATTCGGTTCTGGAATAAGTGTTAGAGGCTGTCCGATAAGGAAATGTCCTGGAGTGAGCACGTCAAGATCATCAGGGTCATCAGTCATTGGGCAAAGGGGTCTAGAATTCAGGATCGCTTCGATTTGATTCAGAAGGGTGCCAAATTCTTCGTAAGTAAGTAATGTGTCTCCTATTGTCCGTCGAAGATGATATTTCACAGATTTTACCCCAGCTTCCCATTTTCCTCCAAAATGGGGTGTTGCTGGAGGGTTAAATTCCCATTTTGTGCCATCGTTAGCAATGATTGTTGCAATTTGACCGAGTTCATTCGAGGTTTGATGAAATAGTTTTTTCAATTCCTTTTCTGCTCCTTTAAAATTCGTCCCACAATCGCTGATCAAAGTAGCACAAATTCCTCTCCGTGACGTAAAACGTTTGTAAGCCGCTATGAAGGCTTCAGTAGTGTAATCAGTCACTAATTCCAAATGGATGGCAGATGTAGAAAAGCAGACAAACAATGCTATCCATGCTCTATATGTTTTAGATGTTCTGCCTTTCCAAGCTTTAAGATTTATGGGACCAGCATAATCCACTCCAGTGTGGAGAAAAGCTCTCGATGGAGTGACTCTTTTAGCTGGGAGTTGACCCATTATGTGCTGTGCGTGATGCTTTCGGTAACGAGTACATTTGACGCATTTTAATATAAATGAACGAACTGGTGTCCATCCTCCTTATATCCAATAAGTGTTCCTGATATATGCCAGAGTGTCTTGCGTTGATCCATGTAGCGTCTGTTGATTTGAATGATGAATTATTAGCGTAGATAGAACGGAATCTTTTGGTATTATGTACGGATGTTTGGCGGTTAAAGAAAGTGAAGAATTTGTCAAACGACCTCCAACACGTAATAGTCCTTGTTTATCAATGTAAGGACGTAACCTGATGATTGCCGAAGACTTTGGTAAATCCTGTTGTTCAGATAAAAGCTTGATTTCACGGGAAAAATGTTGGTTTTGGATTTCTTTGACCCAAAATAACCTTGCTTGAAGCATTTCTGTCGGTGCCATAGGAGAAAATAAATTTTTGAAACTCTTATTTTGAAATGCGCGCCGACAGAATGCTGTCATTCTGAGTAACTTCGTCAACGATGAATAGCGATCAATTAAGTTCCATACTGGTCGGTCTAGTGTGGTGTATAGAGATATCGGATTGGAAGCTGTTTTTACTTCTAATTGTATAAGTGAATTTTCAATTTCTGGAGGTGACAAATTAGGCCAGTTTGAAGGCGATTGAGATAACCAGTGGGGACCCTTCCACCACAGCGAATGCTGTTTTAGTTCTATACTCGACAAACCCCTTGTTGCACAATCTGCAGGATTATGACCCCCTGGAACATGTTTCCACCGGGCATTGGGTAAACTTTCTTGGATGAGACAAACTCTGTTGTGAATAAAGTCCTTCCACTTTGAAGGGTGATTATTAATCCATGTAAAAACAATAGATGAATCTGTCCATAAGAAGCATGGCACAGAGGATAAGTTTAACACCTGGATACAATGGGTAGTAAGTTTTGTAAGCATGACGGCTGCGGACAATTCTAATCGAGGAATAGTCATCCTTTTTAAAGGTGCAACTTTAGTTTTTGAGCAAAGAATTGAAACATTATTCTTCTTGTTTTCATAGGTTGTTTTTAAATACACCACAGCGGCCATTGCGAGTTGTGAGGCATCACTAAATCCATGAATCTCGATGATGCCTTTAGATGCAGTTCCTAACCATTTTGGAATTTGAATGGTTTCCAGTCCAATTAATGAATCAAGAATCTTATTCCACGTTGCACATTGTACAGTAGGTAAAAGATCATCCCACTGTAACTTAATACCCCAAAGTTCTTGCATGAAAACTTTTGCTTTTATGAAAAGTGGAGATATCAATCCGAGAGGGTCGAAGAATTGTGCGATTCTTGACAAGACTTGACGTTTTGTTAATAAGAGTGGGTTCCATGCAAGACCAAGGGCTTGAATAGCTTGATCTTTAATACAAATGTATTGTGTATCGACCTTGTGATCCACAGGAAGAAAATTGAGAATTTCTGGATTATTACTGACCCACTTTCGTAGTGGGAATCCACCTGCCATGCAAAGCTTATTGACCTGTTGCGCTTTCTCCTGCGCCTCAGGAATTGATTCAGCTCCGCCAAATATGTCGTCCACATATCTTCCTTTTAGTAGAATATCGTTGGCAAGTGGGTATTTAGACCCTTCATCTTGGATCAACTGGAGTATAGATCGTAGGGCTAAAAAAGGTGCTCAAGCGAGTCCATAAGTAACTGTGTTTAGCTCATACTCCACTAAATTGTCATTAATTTTCCAAAATATTCTCTGGTTTTTCCTATCGTCTGGATGGACAAGGATTTGGCGATACATTTTTTCAATGTCTGATGAAAAAATGTATCGAAACTGTCGCATCCACAGAAGAATGTTGATCAGATCCTGTTGACACTTCGGTCCAGCATGTAGAGCTTCATTCAATGAATTTCCCCCTACTACCTTGCAGGAGCCGTTAAAGACAACTCTCAGTTTTGTTGTAGAACTACTCTCCCTAATTACTCCATGATGAGGAAGATAGAACGCTGCATTGACAATTTGGTACATTTTCACGCGTTTCATGTG
This sequence comes from Chrysops caecutiens, assembly GCA_963971475.1. NCBI lineage: Eukaryota > Metazoa > Arthropoda > Insecta > Diptera > Tabanidae > Chrysops > Chrysops caecutiens. The sequence continues at coordinate 25,214,371 of OZ020568.1, read as the reverse complement.
ACGTAATTTTTCATACTCTGTCAAAAAATTCGAGTATGCATTAAACAGAGTATGATCTTTCTCGAACCGTTTCCAAAGGTGATGCATCATTCTTAGCGCTGAAGGTTTAGAATCTCCTATTGCTCCTACTGGCTTTTTAAACGGGAGTTTTACTATGTACCTTCCTGTTTCATCGCGCTGGTGAGTTTTTACAAAATGATTCTCACAGTCTTGTTCCAGAGACGTTAATGGTTGTGCATTCATAGGTTTAACTTCTTCTTGATGCCAAAACTTCTCTAAAAGCGCATGTAAATCATGATCAATAGCACAGTGAAAACTAAATGAATTATTTGGTTCGGTTGTTGTCTGAGTGGGGCCAGAGATGACCCAACCTAATTTGGTAAGTTGTGCACAAGGTGAATTTTTCGGTCCCTGTGAAATAGAACCTTCAAGTAGTTGTCCATACGTATCAGCGCCAATAATTAAATCAATGGTTCCTGGTTTTGTACATTCTGGATCAGCTAAGTTTAACCCTTCCAGATGAGGCCAATTTAATTTTATACTGTAACATGACGGAGATTGTGTTGCTAGCCTTGGTAAAACATGAGCTTCTAATGTAAATTCTGTGGGAGATTCAAAGTGAGGTTTGATGCCTAGTGACACGATGCCTCTTGTTTTCCCAGATTTTTGCGCTCCAATACCCATAATTGGTAGAGATGACGATTTTCTATGGATCTGAAGACGTTGGACCAGATTCTCAGTGACTAATGATATTTCAGAACCCTGATCAAGAAGAGCCCGTGCTAAAATAGTTTCTCCACGAATGGTAGCAACTTTCACTAGAGCTGTTGCTAATAAGATAATTTTTCGCGAATCTGTGTTTTGATGAGATTTGTGAACATGATTACTTTTCTTGGCTGGAGTAGAAGTTGATTCGGGTTGTGGTTTTGATGGTTCAGAGAGATGAAGCGAAGTATGATGCTTTTTTCCACACTTAAGACATCTGTTTGTCAATCTGCATGCTGCCATTTTGTGAGGCCCTAAACAATTATAGCACAGTTTATGTCTTGTTACCAATTGTTATCGTTGATTAGGTCTCTTGAGTTGATATTGAGGGCACCGTGTAATATAATGTTGCTCTGAGCAGAGATAGCAATGTTTAACAGAGTTAGATTTGTTATTTGCACTTGGTTGACCCGCGAAGTGAGTCTTGAATTGTGGATGACGTTGATGTCCAAAATTTGGATGAGATGAAGATTGAGACGTAGATTGTTGTTTTGACTTTTCAATAGCTCTCAAAGTTCTTACTCTAGAACTGAGAAAAGTTGAAAGCTTCATCCAAGTTGGAGGTTCGTTAGTATCACCCAAGTAAATTTCCCACGCTTGAACGGTTTGCGGATCTAGTTTCAATCTTATAATAAGTTGTACCCAAAGATCATCCCAGTGTTGCACTGGACGCCGCATATTTTCGAGATTCTGGTATGTTTGACTGATTGATGAGTATATCCTTTGTAGTTCACCTGAATTTTCTTCTGGCTGATCACCAATGAGCGTGGTCATTTTCACTACCGAAGATAAGTAATGTTCATGAGTAGAGAAGTAAACATCCTGCGCGAAATAATCTAATTTTTCTAGGTCATATTTTTCCTCATGTGTGACTTTATCGAGCGCGAGATTGAGAGCTGCATGGTTAACTCGAAAGTACTCCCAATCCTCTTTTAAAATTTCCAACCGATGTTCAACCTTTTGCCGTGTGATGTTGTCTTGACCATCCTTCAAGAGGCTGGTATAAGCACGTTTGATTGTCTCTACTCTTACCATTTGCTCATAAACTCGACGCTTAATATGCTCAACCCTCATTTTCAATAAAATAATTTAAAACTCAAGGCAATTCAAAATTCAAAGAAACTATAACCAACACAAAAGAAAATAATCAACTTCGTCGCAATCCGGCTCGAAGGACCAAAATGTTCGATGAACTCAGCAAAGGAAGCAAGGGTGATATCTGATGCGCTGGTCTTGTGGAGGTGTTGTTGAGTTGTCCTTGAGGAATAAACCTGTGAAGCCAATGGTTAATTATGTGTTTTATTTTGGACTGATGTATTGAACGTGTCATGAGTTATGATTTCACGATCGAGAAATTCTTGTGAGCGTTGACAAGAGGTTTCAACTATGATAATCTGTTCAGTATGAACTCAGTGATTGCTACCTTGATTGATTTTCTAGATTGATTTTCATGAGTGTAGCAATCAGCTGACATGAACGAAGTGAAAAGTGATTGCGAGCTCAACTACTCAAAAATGTCGCAATAAGCTTTAAGTTAAGGTAAGATCACATCAGCGAAGGGTGATGTGGATGTCTCAACCTTGTCACGCTCTTGTCAAGCATCAACACAAGAACCACAGACAACTGTGTCAGACCTGGCTAGATGTTACTCATAACATCCCAAGGTCTTTGTATGAAAAGATAGAGATTTGAATAACTACTCACTGATTATGGTCAACACCAATTTGACTTAGCTTTCAACACTATTCAATACACACAAATTGTGTTCTGTTTAATTGAACTTGAATCCTTGTAAAGTGATTCCCCAATATGCATATTCACTTGGTTTTGTTATAATCACACTGACTAGTCCACACGTGTTAATTAGGTAATAATGGTTTTTATCCACAGTTTAATTCATTATTGAACTTGATATTCACTTTGTTCATTTCCGATGTTAAATCCTCAAACACCAATCATTTGAAAAAAAGAAACTACTATTTAATTTTGATTTCTCCAAGAACTTTAAATTGTAAACTTATGTTTGTTATTCGGCTGCCACACACAGAATGAAACTGCTTTTTCGAATGCGATCAAAAACAAGGGAGATCGATCAAGCCTAGACCGAAGGGACCATTCTCGATTGGTCATCAATTCGGAACCGATAAGACGGTCTCCGACCTTCAAAAGTATATCAAACGTTGCACATTTGATAAGAGGAAATAATCATGACTTGGAACTACATTTTATCCTTAGTTACAATGTTTTTAAAAGAATGTGGTTATATGGCAAACGTCGCATATCCGTTGTGATTAAAGAAAACTAGTTTGAACTACTCGACATTTATTTCTCTTCACATTGTTGCATTTAATTCGAGTTTTCAACAACCACCAACAAACCTGTTATGCACTTTTCGAAAAAACTTAAAAATTAATATAATATCATAATAATTATATACTTAAAACAAATATTATGGGGCTTATTCTGGTTGTCGATAGAAAATTCTGCTATTTAGACAACCTTCTATGTCCCACAAAATATTTGTTGTTTTTTTTTGGAAAACACAACAACAATACTTTATAAAATTGCAGGTGTCAAAGTAGCAGAATATGCTACCGAAAACCAGAAAAGCACTAGTATATGCTCCACCAATAAATTTTTTGACATCCTAATATCAAAGTTATGAAATTCTAACCTTTGGGGTTTTAAATTTTTTCATGAAGTAGATCAGGAAGTTTTACCTAACGCTTTTGGCCTAACGCTAACGTTTTTCAATAGGAATGTTGCTGGAAAACTTGAAGGGTTTGCTAACAGTATTAATTTTAAACAGATAATGTATAATGGATAATCAAATGAGGAGATGTTTCCAAAATGGTAAAATAATAATATTAAAAATGAAACCAAGTGCGTGTCGGACACGCATAAGCTAAGGGTTCCGTAGAACGCCGCATAAAGTATTGAGTTAAAAAAATCTTTGTTGGTAGCTTAAAACTTCGAATGTCTTATTAACGGTAAGACTCTTATTGTTCAAACTAAAAATTGTTTACTTTTTTTATATAGTTCTACTACCTTAAATTTTTTCAGATTTTTCTGGCCCGTCATTCAAAAGTTAGAGGCGGGGACACACTTTTTTAAGGTTTTTAGAAGCGTATATTTTGCTAACGATTAGCTTAAAGGCAAATAGTTCCTGACAACATCATTGTCATTTTTGAAGACCTATCCAAAGATACCCCACACGGGTATGTGCAATGAAAAAACAAATCATGTCCGTCAGATTTTTTTCGTTACTTTCACTACTCCATTTTCTAGTGGTTCACAGAGACACCTAACTTGTAAATTTGATTTATATAGTTTCAATAGTTTCCGAATTGAATGGCTGTGACATACGGACAGACGGACATGACGAAACTATAAGAGTTCCGTTTTTTCTACAGAATCCTAAAAAGATATTTCAATATAAATATAAACTGTTTTCATGACTTATGTGATATTTTCCGTCGTAGTTATTGTGTATTACCGTGTTTTGTTCCATAACTCTGCTTAATGTGTTGTTCGAGACGAGTCTTGTGACTAACATACACATTTCATAGAAATTATAAAGTTTTGAGAACAAATGAATGTTATGAAAAGTTTAACAAGCAAATAGAAATATGTTAACAAGAAGGAATATGAAAAAGTAGCGGAAACATTGCAAATAAATCAATAACGATCCATAGAACAGTCGCAAGTTTATAAATTGAAGAATATTGTGAAACATGTTACGTTAGAGATAAGACCTGCGATACCATAAAAAGATATCAACCTGCAACATTAAAAATACAAAAATGGTGCTTTAGTAATGCGCGAAATAGATATAAGGGAATCTGTTGTGGTTTTACAATTGGAAATGAGTTACAAAAAACAAAAACTTACAAAAATATTACATAATAGTTCCTAAAAATAATTCATAAAATCTGCCGAAATTTGTGCCATCTGATCCTGGTCGAGCTGTTATGAAACTAAATTTTCTAACACCCACAACAAACCCTAACTATAAACCTAAAATTAAATCGAATTAAAACTTTAACTAGAAACCTAAAACTGAATCGGAATAATCCCCCTGTGACACGCGCGCGTGACTGAACGGGATCTTGCTAGCAAGAATTTTTATTGCTGGAGATTCCGTTCTGCAAACTCTATTGATTCCCTGGGAACGAACAACCATCTTTTGTTCCCAGGGATATCCGCCCGCAGAAAAATAAATGAAAGATCAATTAATGGAAAACACAACAGAATTGAAAAATTAAAAGAGTTGATCTTTCGTGTATTCTGCAATCGAACAATCGCCTTTGAAGTCCATGAAAGATCGAACTAAAAGCAAAGAAATTTAATTGAAATTTCGGTCTTTCATGGATTTCATCAGACTACAGGAATCAAAGAATCGAAAAATCACCAAATTGAAAAATTCCAAATAAAAACGGACGCTCAGGAGGAGCAATTGGTAATATCCTGGAGGAGGTCATGCTGCTGTGAAGTAATTAGTTGTAATCGCGAAGGTTAACTGAAAACTATAGATAGATATAATTTTTATTATGAGTAAAAATCTCGATAAGAAAATATTGCTGAAGGAAAATGAATGTAAAACTTTGAATTATTATGTATATAAAATCTTGAAGATAAGCAAAGTTGTAAAATTTGAATAAAATTCCTGACGAAAATGTTTAAACAGCTTATTATAACGTAATAAAATCCTTCAAGAGTAACAAAGTGAAATGTTAAACATTTGAATTACTACTATTAGAAAGTAACCAAAATCCTAGAATTGTATAAGATAAATGAAATTCCTGATAAGTAAAAAATATCCCGAAGAAGGATGATGTGAAAATGTAAAACTTATTGTAGAATGTCATAATGTTTGGAATGTAGCTTAATAAACTCTTCGAATAAAAATTAAGAGAAAGGCACTATGGTGAATTTTCCTAAAAGGGACGAGTGAACTTATCAGAAGCACTCCTCGTTCCTGGGTTATGAAAGGTAAATGTTAATAACAGAGCTCCTCCTCTCAGTTCTCCGCCGCATCCATTATCTGCTCTTTGATATTTGATACCCGTCTTCTTTTCGATGGGGGCAACATTTCCTCGTAGTTTTCAAACTCCACAGTTGCAATATTCAACGATGGAAGAACCAAAAGTTTCTTCACTGCCCGCTTAATAAATGCCAAAAGAACTCGTCCGATGCCCTCCAAGAACGACATACCGTGTGATGGGGCGTCTTTGGGGTATTTGGATTCTATCAAACCTCGGAGGTAATCATACAATGCAATACATTGGTGAATGTGTTTGACCGTTGTTCGACATCTCATTGCCTTTTGCAATAAACGACCTTGATTTTCTTAATGGTTTATTGTATTATTCGGATTTGCTTTATCAGTATGTGAATTAATATAGTTTATTTGTAGGAGAACAATTTGATCCGCAGATAACCGCTCTGCCCCTTGGTATTGCTTGGCGCGGTCTGTACAAGCCACAGATGTATTTTTACGTGAAAACGTCTTTCTTCTCGTTGAGTATGTACATTGGTAGCCAGTCTAACACTCTTGTGTTATAAAACACCGTCATTTTTAAAACGCTAATAACTACGAGACTAATAATGCGATGACAACGGTTTACGTCACAGTGAATGGAGCATATTTCTACGTATTTATTGTCTGGCGCCTGTTTTGCCAGTGACGTCATCGGGCTAGTGTAAACGCCTTCCCGTGATTGTTGTTTTTAGCGTTGCGTGAAGATATTTATCAGTGAAGCGTGAGAACGCGTTAAGCTAGGACGTTGATTGGGGCATCATTGTAAAAAACATGAAAAAGGCTCTTAGGACCTAAAGCAAAACAATAAAAATGTCCTCCAAAATATAAGCAAAAATTGGTATGAATTTCCAAATCGAAAAAATATGGAAGATATCTTCTCATATGAGTCGTAAATATGGGCCGAATTGAACAAAACTCAAACCAAAGAGAGCTTGCATCAAATCGAATTCAAAAAAACCTAGTGTCCAGTATCGAGTAAATGTCAGAGCTACGGCAGCATTAAAGAAGAAATGAAAACAGGCGCGAAAAAATAAACTTGTGATTTATCTGTTCTGTCACCGTATTACTCCATCAAACCACTGTATAAGACACATTGATTTAAGGACATACTAATAAGAAACACTTATTAGAATTTTATCCCCAAGTTTTCACGGAAAATCTACGGCGCGGACCTAGACTGGGCCTTTCGGATTTTTATCCGTGTAACGCGATAAAAACGCCAAACATGCTCCCTCCGTTTCGAGTTTACCTGGAAGAACACACATTTTTGGTCTTTTTTGCAATATATGCTAAGAATGGTCGTCGGCATCTGCTCCGTTATTGTGCCTCGATGATATTTCTCTTTGCCAAGAAAGTTATATCCACTTAATCTTAGGTTAAAAAAAGGAGGCAAAAAGGACCTAAACCTATGTTCTTAAAGTATTGTATTTCTTAACCTTTTTAGTATATAATTTAGCTTAGTCTGTTAGATACAGGTGCGTTAGGTGAGTACAGATGAATATTGGAGTGTCAGCTAATATTTGGAAGGAAGGAAGGAGAGGTCGCATTCGGATGGGGGTGTAGTGAGGTTAGGCCGGCCTGTTGAAGAGTTGTATGGGCTTAAGCCTTTGCGTTTCGTACCAAGTTTCCAAGTCAGCGTTCATTTGTGTAGCGTTTCTCAGTAATTTGTTACCGTGATTGTCTAGTCGGTCCACATAACGTCGCTGAATGTTCGATAGATGTTGTTCTAGCGGGAGGCATTTGGCCAGCCCGTTAAGTTCTTTATTTTTGATCGTGTTTGCAAATTTTACGTCGGGTGTTTGTATTTTTTATGTCTTGCCAGTTACTCACCTGAGGCAGTGGCGTTCGGGTGGGACTCGTTCGAATCTCCGATACCCGTCCTAGGGATGGGAGAAGAAGAGAATGCTATTATGTCACCCGCGTAGCAGATGATTTTAGTCTTGCTACATAGTCTTTGCGGGTTGCGAAGGATAGTAGTGTTGGTCTGGATGTAATGTTGGGTGTTGAAGCGGTATGTCCGAGAGACACAGAAAGAATAAGGTTGACGAGAGGACTGAACCTTGGGGCACCCCTCCCAACGGGCAAATTTCCTTCGAATTCGAGTCATTGTTCTGTAAGTACGATCTCCTGTCTGTAAGAAACGAGTCTAGTATTGAGGTGAGATACTCTGGAACTAGATAAAGGTAAAGAAGCTTCCAGATTAGCCCCTCAATCCAGACCGTGTCGAACGCGTTACGCAAGTCTATCGTCGCTGCAAAGGTAAGTTTCTTATGCAGTGCGTTGTGTGCAATGTTCTTATGTAGGAGGGTAATGGCGTCTAGTGTGGATTGTGGAGTGAGCCACGTGCACACAATTGCTCAATCAGTCCATAAATGCACTGGAACTTGTTGAATGTTCAGAACGTGGATAACGTGATGTGTAAGGCGGGTTATTATGACCGCTGCTGAGAGTTCTAATCTTGGTACAGTCAATCTCTTAAGTGGAGCTACTTCGGTTTTCGATGCAGCCAATGTGACTGTAGTGGAATTGTGTTCCTTAACTGCTTTTATGTATACTACTGCTGCCATAGCCTCCGTGGATGAATCCGAAAACCCATGAATTTGTAATGTACTTCGTAATGTAATACAGGAAATACGAGGAATCTTAACCAATAATAGGTCAGATAGTTGTTCAATAAATTCAGTCCATTTTGAATGAATATGAATTGGAACAGGATCATCCAGACTGAGTTAAACCAACCATAATTCTTGCAAAAGTACTTTTGCCATTATGATCACTGGGGCCACTAATCCAAGTGGGTCAAACAACTGAGCAATTTGAGAAAGTATCGTTATTTTATTCAATTGTGTATGACCATGCTTGTTCTGTCTTGAGAACAGTCTCACCAGAAAATAGGAATATATCCTGTTCTCCACACGATTCGAAAACAAATTTAAATTCAGAGTGATCTTTACTAAATCCTGAAAGGAAATTTAGGAAAGTTTAACTAGAAAACACCTTTTTTTTTGCGCAATATGGCGGAAACTGAGAAGCCGGCTGATGTAAGTCGTGGTAAAGCTTTTTAACAAATTTTGCTGTTTGTAATTCTTGTGAAACAGTTTTTCATTTATCCGAAACTAATAAACAAAAAAAAGTAAGATTTATTAGTGTTATATTAATATTATGTTATAAACATGGTGACCTCACCTCACAACAACATAATATTTTCCTAAATGAATCTACGAAAATGTTAATTGCAGATATAAAAAAACATGAGGTTTTGAAATATCAAAAAAAATTGTGCGCTGATGTCGACAAAAAATTTGCGCACAGTAATGGAAATGTAGAATTTCAACTGAAAAATTTGACAACCAAAAGCAAATTACTCAATGCAGAACTTAAACACAAAAATAAATTACTTCTAGACTTGGTCGAGATAATAAAAAACAAAGATATAAATTATGCAGAAATCACGAAGATTAATCCAAATGAGCCGCCTTAATTACTCGACATAAAAGTACTTAAAAAACTAGAAACAATGAGAGATGATGAAGTTGTCAAAAATGTCAACAAAGTTCTGCAAAGAACCATTATTGTGCCAATTAAAAGAGTCATTAATACCAAAACTAATGGCTTAATCATCAAATGTTTAAACACCAAGTATGTGCCAAGAACTGTTGAAGTTCTCAACGATAAACCGGGAACTGATTTTGAAGGTAAGTTGCAGCAATTAAAGAAACCTAAGATGAAAATATTTGGTATTCCAGCTGATCAAGTAAAAGAGGAACTGGAAATTGATATAAATGGTAGAAATGCTATCAGTTTGAAAATAAGTCCAAGATTATACATTTAGATGTACTAATAATACACAAGGTGTCATAGTTGAACTTACAGCTGATCTCTTCAATTATACAGTGAACAACAAATATAAAATTTATAAAGGATATCAATGCTTCAGAGCTTTTGATGTTTTGGACATATCTTTCAGTGAAAACTGCTCTAGATACAACCATAATAAAAAAATATGTAATAATTCACCTAAGTGTACACTCTGCGCTGGTGATCATTTAACGGAGGTGTGCACAAATTCAGGTCATGCATGTATAAACTGCATATATGAAAATGAAACATACAACGCTAACTTCAATTAAATCATATGGCTAGTGATGTGCAAGCATTTGAAATACTTAAAAAGAAAATAAATTTACACATAGCAAATACGGATTACCCTACAAAACCCATATTGCCTAAATATACTAGGCCTTATAAACAAGTTAAGAAACTAATAGCTACAAATGATGATAACATGGGAAACAAGCAACTACAGTCGGCAACGCAGCAATCAGCTTCACCAATGAATGATTCAGCAAGCTCCAGGGATGTAAGCAAGCAGCGTTAGCAAATGCCAAACCAGAAACTGGTTACTTAGCCGAGATCAGCTATATAGACAAGGAGTGTCAAAAAATCAAGTTAACCTTAAATATTAAATATTTTGTTTTTGATAATATTTTGTTATAATTGATCAAAATCTTCTGTTATTGAAAATCTATAGTTATTTGTGAAATTAATGATATAATTGAACATTCATTTAAATTTTGAATTTGACACATTAGAAAGTCTGAACGATGGAATAAGTGAATATAATTGGATAGTTATGTATGTAAACACAAGGAGGCTATACCCTCATGTAGCCAGTCTTGAAGCACTTTTAGAAAGACTACCAAAAAGTTGTTTGTTCTGAGACTTGGGCATTAGTGAACCCGAATCTTTATGCTATGAAGAATTATAAAATTTACTATAATTATGGCGAAATGAATACAGCTGATGGTGTTGCTATATATGTTAGAGATCATGTTTCCCATAGTATTGAATTCATGGAGTATGAAAATTTTGAAATAATAAACTGCAAAATCTATATACAAATAGGCGACACGTTTTTTTGTTATCCCTTTTACAGGAAACCAGGTGGACTTAACTGGATAAAAATTATACGATTCGAAAGATTAATTCTTCCTCTATGTGCATCACTTAATTTTTTTACTTAAATTTAATTATAAATAAGTTTAATTTTAAATTGAAATTAAAAAATTCAATGGGATAGTATGTGTAAGTTGAGCACACCCATAGCGTAGATGATGCTCTTGGGAAGAATGTATGCGTGCGATTGTTTTGATTTTTGCCTGAAGATATGCAACCATATGATGATTTTTGGTTTGTGTCCCTAATAAATGGCAAGTACTTAATTAGTTGAAAATCAAACCAAATGGATCAATCTTCTACTTGGGACACAAACCAAAAAAATTAACATATAATTGCATTCCTCTACGAAAAAATCAAAATATAGAACATAATTATGAAATATTATCATTGCCATAGATCACACGTTCGACTGAATAGCCTACCATTTATGACAAATACGTGTTTTCTTTCCACTCAAACGTTTTATCTTTCCAAATGATAATGTGAGGGGTGAGGAGCAAATGCAGCTATATCACAGACAATAGGCGTATGTTCATTCTTTAGCTTTTTGCCTTGAAGAAGGCTAATAAAATTGCATTCTTCCAGACAAAAGCCAAAACAATGAACATATGGCCACAGACAATAATACGGATGCATTACCACAGATAAATTTAAAGCCATCGTTTGCTTATACCATTATTTTTTGCTAATTTGATAAAAATATATGCAAATTTTATATAAAAAATTAGAGAAAGTCATAATTTTAAAGTTATCTCTAGAAAACTCGAACTTAACTTTCACGAATATTTATGGAAAGCAAGCAAAATTCTGAATTTTATCATATTTCCTAATTTTTCTATGGACCCACATTTAAGAACATAATTTAGAGAAATATGATGTATGGCCAAAAACTGGGAAATGACAAAATAATGGGGAATGAACATACATATAAACTTTCTAGAATGCTTTGTTTAGCTGCTACGAGCGAAAAACTATTAAAAAAGTGTTGTTTATGAGGAACTTTAACATCTTTTTGGGGCCTCATTCAATGAAGCTGTACGTTGACGTGCTGAAAGAGCTTAAATGATTGCTACTGCAGTCTGAACTAAATCACCTGTTTACTGACAATGCTACTGTATATGGAAAGCCATGCGCGAGCTATTAGAGTGAGCATAGCGAACGACGGGGGTTGGCGAGCGTAGCGAGCAGGGGGCGCCCCCCTAGTAATTAATAAAAATGTAAAACAAAACTTTTTTGTCAATGCCCTATACAATGCCCTATTTTTTCGCGTCGTTTTTCATTTTTCCTTTAATGCTCCCGTAGGTCTGACATTTACTCGCCAAGGGAAACTTTCGGTTTTTTTGAGTTCGATTTGAAGCAAGCTCTCGGTGATTTGGCTTTTCTTCAATTCGGCCCATATTTGCAACTCATATGAGATGATACCTTTAATTTTTTAGCAATTTTCAATTTAATACAGATTTTCACTTATACTTCGGCGATTATTTTTATTGTTTCACTTTAGGTCATAGTAGTTCCTCTCCAACTCCATACAACGACTCCCGAATGAACGTCCTACATGACCGCGTTCTCACGCTACACTAATTTACAATTTTACGCATCGCTTATTAACAACATTCATGCGTAAGTGAACTAGCTCGATGACGACACGCGCAAAACAAATGCTGCACGATAAACACGTACAGAAATTCTCTATCCATTGTGACCTTGATAGTTGTTATCGCATCATTAGCCTTGTAGCTATTGGCTATTGAAATTTGGCGGTGTATTGTTTGACTGTACTTAACGAGCGAAAAGACGTTTGAACGTCAAAAAAATTACAACAAAATTTTTGAACTAATATGTTCCTTAATTATCAAACTATTCATTACAATGGTTATGGAAAGTAGTAGGGTTACAGAATAGATAAATCACAAGTTTATTTTTTTCCACCGTTCTTTTATTTCTTTTTCAATTCCGACGTAGCTCTCACACTTGCTCGGCACTGATTATTTTTGGTTTATAATATTCGGTTTGATGCTGGTTTTCTCCGATTTGAGTTTTTTACAATTCGGTGTATATTTACCGCTCATACGAGACGATATCTTCCATATTTTTTAGATTTTAAAATTCATACCGATTTTTGCTTATATTTCGGAGCATATTTTTATTGTTTCATTTTAGGTCCTGGTAGCCCTTCTGATGCTTTTGACAACGATACCCCAACGTTACGTTTTCACGTCAAAAGCAAGAAAATTAAACAATTAAAGGATGGAAGCGTCTTTGGACTTAATAGCGGTAGAGAACCAAAAAATTAGCAACACAGTGAGCCAATACAGTGAAGATAGCAATATCAGCTGCGGTCGACATTGCGGTGGAGGAGACAAGAAGCCTGATCGAAACCGGAGTATTTTGGATAAGTTTTAGTTAATAAGTCAATAAACTTGTAAGATACACATAAGCATAGTAATAGTAACACATTTAAGAATATTGGTAGGGCACAGGTAATAGGTATAATTTAAGTACAAACCGTATGAATCAAGTTGGCACTTCCGAATAATTAAAAATAAAAATAAAATAGTTAAATTAGAGCAATTCTTCCTCATACGACTCCATTCCACATTGCTGACTATCGTGATGCGTCGCGGGGTTTCTCGTTCTCACCCTGACAGACGCATCGGGTAACTCGTCCTCAAACGAGTGGCACCCACCCACGACCTCCCTCGCCGGGTGAGTTACCCAACCTTCAGAGGGGCCGGAGGCTATGTCGTAACCAAATTTTGCACGTGACAGACCCAGCCATTGGATCCTTGGGGCTTTGGCAAATCTTACAATATCTTATCGGTGAAGTAAGTCAACTATTTCCTTATTGTTCTGGATCCTCCATTATCCGTTGTTCTTTTTGACAGCGCTAAATATCCTCCTGACTATTTTCCCTTCGAAACTTCTTAGCGCGTTTTGATTAGCCTCTTTTAGCGTTCATGTTTCGCATCCCTGAGTGACGACAGGTCAGGGTTCCGTAAACCAGCATTTTCGTTCTTTGGAATATTAAGTCAAAAGTTTTACTCATCTTATTACCTATTTTAACTTTGGCTTTTGTCATCTTAAAGTCCACAAAGAGAATGTGATTCAAATTGATTCCATGTTCATAGCATTTCTCTATTACCGACGAATTAAAAATAGTTGGTAGATCCACTCTTCCACAATCCTCTTAAGCCTTTCTTTGATTAGGGATGAAAACACTTTGTACGTTACGCTCAATAATGTTTTGGCCTCTGTAATTCCTGCACTCCAATTTGGGACCTTTTTTCAATATTGGCATATGGTAGCAATATTCCCGCTTATTGGCCTTTTCTCTGTTTTCCATACTAATTTTATTAGCTGGTGTACTTCTTTTACCAGCGCCTTTCCACCATTCTTGAAGAAGCTCCGCTGTTATTTCATCTTCCCTTGGTGCTTTGTTATTCTTAGTTCTCCTTTTACTTTCATTCACCTCTTCTTCCGTCGTTCCAGTCATCTTCCGCTGATAGGTTCCCTTCTTCTGGTTCTTTATCTCTCTCAATGCTCAGTAATTCTCTAAGGTGTTCTTCCCATCTCTCCATGATTCCTACTTTTCCTCCAATTAGCGGTCCATCCTCGCCTTAGCACACGCTCATTCTTGGTTGGAATCCTCTTTTCATTTTATTAACTGCTGCGAAGAATCGACTGCTTTCATTCTGTCTGCTAAATTCTTCTATCTCTTCTAGTTGTTGTTTCATTAACTCTCTCTTTTCATCCTAAGAATTTTGTTTGCTTTCCGTCTCATTTGGTGGTATCTTTCGTCTCTACCTCTTGTCTTCCTTTGTAGCATCTTTTTTTCACCCTTCATCAAACCACGCCATGCTTCGGCTTGCCGTTTCTTTACCTATAGAAACTTCACCTGCTTGCTTTTTGGCGCTCTCCATTTTTGTCCATGTTTCTTCCGGAATTTGGGGATTTCCTTCCGTTTCATTCTCTTCCAACTTATCTTTCAAAACTTCTTGATACCTGTGCTGTGAAATCGGATTTTTGCTAAAGTTTTCCGTTGCCTATCTCTTTGATTTCGATTTTTGTGCTGTTCGCGCTTCATGACTTTTTCGCATATTGTTGTCTTTACTAAAACTAGGGGGACGCCCCCTGCTCGCTACGCTCGCCAACCCCCGCCGTTCGCTACGCTCATTCTAATAGCTCGCGCATGGCGCTATATATACAGTAGCATTGTAAGTAAAAAGTTTTTTTAGTTCAGACTGTAGTGGCAATCATTTCAGCTCATTTTGAACGTCATAGTACATCTATATTGAATGAGGCCCTATCTATAACTATCGAAAACCTTGCGGGTGCGGTTGCGGATCTTAAAAGATCTTAAAATTTTCTCATACAAAATACTTTTTGTAAGAATTCTTACATCTTCTGCCAAATGATCTTGGCCTTGTGTTTCAGAAATAGATATAGACACGCAATCGATCAAGCGATCTAACTCTACTGGCTACAACATACAATTAACGGTGAGAAAATATAAGTAGTTTGTGTAAGATTCCTTCTTTTTGAAACGTTTGAAACGATTTATGGGATTAATTAATTGTCATCGCAAAGCCAGAATAACGGAAAATTGAGTTTTTTGAAAGGAAAAAGACAGAAGTGTACTTGTATAAGAAAGGATTATTTGTGGTGTCAAAATACGTGTGTTTTGGAAAACTCCTGCTAAAATCTCACAATCCAAACAATTTTCTTTTGCATTTGAACTAAACGAATAGGTGTACCATCGACCAAGCAAGTCATGTGCTGTACTCAAATTACGAATAAGTAAAAGTATGCAATTTGGTTTTGAAAATAAATTTGTGGGATCGGGAAACCACTTACATCAACTGAGTTTTAAGATTCTACTGGAAAATTATTTTGCTCTCTATAATCATCACCCAAGATGTAATCGGAACTCAAATATGTTCGTTTCTCTCCGGGCAGACTGTTAAAGATTCCTGCATCGATGAAAGTGCAGTTTTCTTATTTGGGTGCTAATATAACGGAATTGAGAATATCGTTAGACTTTATGGTTTCAGATACATAGCCATAAGTATCTGCAATCACGAAGTTGCTAGCTAAATGGGAAGGAATTACAATAACATCTTGGCTGTAATCTGGAAATGTGGGTAAGGTTCCATTACCAAGAAATTTAAGAAATTCAATGAATTCAATCTCATGAGGTGAAGCTCTCATATTTTGGGTAAAAGTTATTTTGTGGAATTTTGAAAATCCGGACCATGAAGTAGGCAATTCTCACTAAGTGGTACACGTGTACCGTGAGATATAGCTGGCAATATTCGTCAAAAATCTCCACAGAGTAAAATAGTCTTACCTCCGAAATGTTTAGTTGAAGTACCGAAGGAATCGTTTAAAAAATTTTCTCAAAAACACACATTAAAATTTTTAATTCATTCCACATATCTAAAGCATTTGTAGGAAAGTTCGTACCAAAAATAAGATATGGCAAATAACTCTCTTAACTGCTGAGAGGACTAACAGTCTCTCACTTCTAATAAATATTCACGCCACTCTCCATCATTTCATGCGATACGTCGTGCATGTGCTGAAAATGTGCAGTAAATAATGTTCCCAACAGTACCCAAATCCTGATGGGACCTCGAACATGAAGCAAAATAGTCTCAAAAAGAAACAACTCAACATAAGACATAAAATAATCTAGCAATAGCTCTACTACTTCCTCTTTGAGGTTTTTTCCATTTCTTTTCTTTATCTACCTAAATATACTGCATCGGCGTCTCTGTATATAGAAACTCGGACGAACTAATTCGATTGATTTCAAAGAATGCAGTCAATATTGTTCTTCTGTGATTTTTAAGAGCTTGCTGAACATTTCCTTCCCTAAAGATTACATTTTGCCGGTGAGGCAAGTAACATTCAAGTCGAACAATAATAAATTACGTGACTGGTAATGCATTGGATACTCATTTATGCGCCAACTAACTTCCGTAGATCCAACATAGTGGCCGGACAAAAAGCTATCGATTTCATCTATATAAACTTTGCCATCAACTCCACCTCAAACTCTTCCAAACTGTAATGAGGCACAGTCGTATCCCTTATAAACATATTTGTAGATATATTTTTGGCTCTTAACTGTGCCAAGAACTTCCACATATAAGTAGCAATCAAATTTCGCTAAGAGATATGGATTTTAAGGAAAAGCATAACGGTTGCCAACAGAGTGGCCACGAAAATCAACTGTTACACCATTTCCACGACGCATCTAACATTGGCCTGAGTTGTATTGTAAAAGTCCTAAGAAAAGCTTTTGCTGCATTTACCATCCCTCATACAGACGGGGATACGATTCAATAAACCACATGGACCGTGGATCATATGGTTTTTAACTAAATTATGAAGTTGTGGGAAATAATTTTACATTTATTGTAAATAAAATACATTTATTGTAAACCAACTTTCATTTCCTACCTTTTCTTTTTTCTCTAAATTGCAGTTTTAAAGTTTTGCAGACAAAAGTTTGGAAATATGATAAAATTTCAGATTTTAAAATTTTAACAGTTTTTTGCTCGTAGCGGCTAAATCAACCATTCTAGGGGGTGTGTCCAACCCCCATTATTTTTTCATTTCCCAACTTTTGGCTATACATATATCGTATTTCTCTAAATTATGTTTTTAAATGTGGGTCCATACAAAAGTCAGGAAATATGAAAAAATTCAGACTTTCGCTCGCTTTCCATAAATATTCGTGAAAGCTTACCTCGCGTTTTCTAGAATTAACTGTAAAATTGTGATTTTCCATATTTTTTAAAATAAAATTTGTATATATTTTTATCAAATTAGCAAAAAACAATGGTATAAATAAACGGTGGCTTTGAATTTGTCTGTGGTAATGCATTCATATTATTGTCTGTGGCCACATGTTCATTGTTTCGGCTTTTGTCTGGAAGAATGCAATTTTATTAACCGAAGATTGCCTCCTGCCAGGGAAAAAGCAAAAGAATGAACACATGAATATTGTCTGTGATATGGCAGCATTTGCCGCTCACATTATCATTGACATAGATATTAGGTTTGAGTAAAAAGAATGCATGTATTTGGTTGGTTATTTAGTCGAACGTATGATCTATGCAAATGATAATGTTAGATAAGTATGTTCTATATTTTGATTTTTTTGGTAGAGGAATGCAATCACATGCAATTATATGTTAATTCCTTTGGTTTGTGTCCCCAGTAGAAGATTGGTCCATTTGGTTTGAGTTTCGACCAATTTAGTACTTGCCATTTATCGGGGGCACAAACCAAAAAATCACATATGGTTGCATATTTCCAGGCAAAGAGAAAAAAAATCACACGCATACATTCCTGCCAACAGCATCATGTACGCTATACGTGTGCTCAATTCACACATACTATTCCATTGAATTTTTTAATTTCAATTCAAAATTAAACTAATTTATAATTAAATTTAAGAAAAAAAAATTAGGTGGTGCACATAGAGGAAAAACGAATCTTTCGAAGTTATATAATTTTTATCCTGGTAAGTCTACCTGGTTTCCTGTAAAAGGGATAACAAAAAATCGTGTCGCCTAGTTATATATAGATGTGGTTGGAGTCACAGTTTCCCCCTCTGCAGCTTCTGAGATCTATGACTGAAGCCATAAATCTTGAGACTACTAGTACATGATCTATTTGATTCACTTCATCAGTTCTTGGTATCCTCCTTGTCACTAGGTGGATTTTTTGTGGGGAGTAGACGTACATCTATTGAAGAGTTTTTTTCGTGCCGCAAATTGTGGGACCATGTCCCCATTTTATTTTATATATATTAAAAAATTAGAGGGCGGAAAATCACATATTTCATTACCGCCTGTAACGACACCGGTTACAATCACGAACCAGCCTTTACGACTGATTAATACTACAACATTTTGCTCGACATATATCCTCATGTTAAAAACATCGGTTATAGCAACATTGGCCTTAACGAACAACGTCTTAAACATTTCGGCGGAAAATCATGACACTTCTATAACGGCGGACATAACTCTAATTTTCTTTGTATTTATGTAAAGGCAAATACAAATTGATAATTTGTAGCATAGTTTGATAAAAATGACCTCGAACGACGGCAAACACATAGTCATTATATACCAATTCCTTAAGTCTGCTTCTGATAGCGAACTTGTAAAAGTGTAACTCGTATGAAGGGTCAAAATAATTTTTAAACAAAACCTTTCATAACGACAATCGGCTGTAACGGCTAGTTTCTCGCGGTCCTTTTGAGGTCGCTTTAAATGATTTTCACTGTATTTATAAAAAAATTAAAGGGGGATAACATCCGCTTCAGTGCACCAAATTCTGAGTATGCCAAAATGTAGATATGTGTTCGTTATTATTAAATATATAAAAAAAGTATCGATAACGATCTAATTTTTATAATAAATTATAAAAATAATGAGGCTTCATATGTACAGTTTATAAAGCCTTGGTTAGGTAGCCAAAGTCACATTTATTTTCGTTTTATTCCAGTAAGTCTCGTGGAAACTGTGCTTGTGACGAATAATTGTTAATTATTACAACATGAAAAATATTGAATCATTGCTTCGTTTCGGCCTCTCCTGTGTTATTACAGCAAGCAAAAATATACGGACAGATCCGTCGCATTTGCAAAAACAAATAAGTCTGTTCTCTTACGGGCAAATATTACTAACCCTTAACTAGTTTTTAATATTTTTCGGGAAAATAGTGAGAATGAGTCGAAATGGCTAGCATTGCGATAGTTTGTGCTACATAAATTTTGTAAACTGTTTTACTGAGAATTTAAGTTTTGGTACCGAAATTTTCGGGAGTTAATTTATTTACGAAGAAAGTACGGAAGAAGAACTTTTGGTTATCCCCTCTTACAAAGAAAACTTTACTCTTGGAAGCAAAATTTGCCGGAAAGTAATTTTTTTTCTAGAAATGTAGGGGACTTCCAAATTAAAATACTGTTGCAGAAGATAAGATATAATTATAATATATCTACCCGCGCAATCAAACCTTTACTCATTTGTTATTATTATTACATTGTTACACATTTCAAAATGTAAAATCTAGCAGCAATTCCGAATGTTTTCAATGGATTTTTTGGTTTCAGCTAAATAATGTACTAGACCAAATCTAATTCTACGACGCGCGTGTGAATGTAAACATATAATTATTGTCTTATATATAAATGTTCGAATTTCTCTTATGGTCGCTGTTTTGGAATTTAACGATCCGTGAATTGTACTCTCAATCTTTGAACCATGACAGCGTTTTTGAATAGAATTTGTCGAATTGGAAAAAAGTTTACCTTATGCTTTTTTCCAATTTTCGACAGGTAAATAAATAATTTTTCATTAAATATTTGGAATTATATGTTAACAATTCGTTACGTCTACTCGTCCGACACTGATTTACTCGAGAAAGACCAGTTTAAGCTAGGCGGTCAGGTAGATACTTCGAGTAGGTGTTTTACCTTAATTGGAACTTGTGAAGTGCAGATTCTAACTTGTGTACTTTGTGAGAATGCTTATCGAGCGATTATGTTTAAAAATTTATTTGTGGCCTATCATAGCACATTTGGCAGACATCAAAAGGTTGTGTGGAACACGAACAACTCTGTTCCCATTTATAACTTTGCCTAGCGCAGCAATAATATCGACGTCGACTTCCACTACACTTATTACAACGCCGACCGAATCTACAACTTCTGAGCAAACAACGATTACTACGGAAACGACAACATTAACCGTACCTTCAACGGCATCCAAAACAACTTCGATTGTTTCAACAACAACGCCTCCAACAGCCTCGCCTGCAGTTTGCCCATTGTTTCCGTTAATCTGTCTACCAGGAGGAATGTCTCCGTTACCCTTTTGTCCGTGCATAGATCCTAGGAAATATCATCTCGTCGACACATTTTTTCGATAAATGAAAAATCTGATTCTTAATAAATAATCAGTGTAAGATGGTCCACTCCATGATATACATAAGTTTTTTTTTTTTTAATTTACAAAAGGTCTGTTTACGTACTTTTCGTGCATACTAGACCTTACTCGAAGAAAAATGAGAGGTTTGGGAAGAGGTCGCTCTGTTACTCAAATATTAAAAAAAAAATTTGAGGAACATAATTAGCATAATTACTTGAAAATCTGACAACTTTGACAATTGTGGCAGTATTTTTGAAGCACCTCGACTTTACTCGGCCAAATTTGTCGAGTAACATTTCTCGATCTCGTTTCCCCTCCATGACGTCACATGAAACTCGCCCAAAAATATTCCTCGAGAAAGAACGAAAATACCAGTCGACAGGATGATATATGTTGCAATCTGGTTCGTAAACAGACCTAACATATGGTGCAACATTTCATTTCTAGTGCATGGACATTGTACAACTCCAAATCACCAAATTGGATTTTGCTCGAGTGTACTAGGCTGTAAGAGCTTGGTGGAACAATTTGATAAATTCAATAACCAGAGATCAACTGGAATATCCTTCAGTGAATTTTTCAGAATATTTTTATGTACTCACAACGACTTTGCGGTTATTTTTATGGATAGAGTTTTCGTTAGATCAAAATCTATTTGGTAATTTTCTGAACGGATACGCTGTTCTACGTTAGATGCATTTTATTGGCAACCGAGTGCAAATCTGTTTCGCTTTGTTCTCCTTCACAATATAACAACGCCTTCATCATTGAGTTCTTCTACACTAGGAACTAAAACGGTTTTATTTGACTTCAACTATATTACCCCAACTACAATGATTTCAACTAGAACTACAGTGGCATTTTCATCACAATCCTTAATATCCAAGCAAAGAAAAAAATATTATCTTCCCCATTTTCAGAGCGATATGTGCGGTAAGTCTAATGTATTAGGGATGTCGAACATAAAAAATATCGATACATATCGTTTCGATACTCTTTGGAAATATCGAAATCGATATTCATCGTTTGCAAAAATTATATCGATATATCGGTTCAATTTATAAAAGAATGATGGCGTTATAAAAAATAGTATGTTTTTCATAACATACGTTAATCACATATTTATTGAAAAGTTTAATTTTATTTATCTCAATATATTAATAAATATAAATTTTTCCTTAGTCACGGTAAAAGTAATATATTTGTCGGTCTGCACAAAATATCGTTTTTTCATACCTTTAATAGTAAGAATTTTATATTCATGTATCGATATATCGGGAAATTAAATATCGCTTAAAACTATCGATTTATCGAACAAATAATATTGATATATCGATATTGTTGAGACATCCCTATAATGTATCACAGGCAAGAGTATTTGGTGGAATGGTCACAAGAGAAGGTAAGCAAAACTACTCATTGCACGGCAGCAAATGCACAATCGTATATGTATCTGTCAGGCAGTTATCCATTGATAGCAGCACTTGGTTACGGTATTATGCCTCTAGGTTTCCCAAGATTTTTATGTGCTGGAAACTTAATCACTTCCCGACATGTGATTAATACCGCTCATTGTGTAACGGATGAATTGCAGATGGTTCGTCTAGGTGCACATGACTTACGCTCATTTCAGCCCTCCGCAAATGATGTTGATATTGAGGAAAGTGTAATCCATGAAAAGTATAACGCAACATCTGTTTTAAATGACATTGCCCTTTTAAAGCTTAAGATTGATGTTACAACGACAAGTATTATGACAATTACATGCTGGTTGACTGTAATGTTTATCTATTAGTTATTAAAACTGAAAATATACCTAAAGTCGTGCGCCAATTTGGACTGCACGAAATAATGGCTTTCGCCGAAGCGTGAGCCGCAATTTCTGCAAAGAGAAAGTCCTTTTAGGTAATAGTGCCAGGTGCAAGTAGTTCTTGCTCTCTAGCCGTCTATTTTCTTTCTGATTCACAAATAAAATCTTAGCCTATTTAAAATAATAAATTATGCTTACTTAAAATTAACTTTGCTTAACACTAATTGCTTAACCTAGGTAAGTGTCATGACATATAATTATGTTAGTCATCGATTACTAGATGAGTACATTATTTAAGTTACAAAAATAAATAACTAATTATATACTAAATTTCAGTGCTTACAAATTACTTAAAAATAATGTCACTATCTCTAATTTCATACTTACCAATTCACAATTCGCTGATGACTTAATTCATCGAATCGTGAGTTGGTACGTTGAACTCGTTGCAGAGTCAACGTTGTTCATTTTATGTTAACACGTGTATACGCATCGTGCGTTCACACTACATGACAATTCATGTCAAATTTCCGATCGCATCCAATTAATCTGTCTACTTCTTCATGACAGTTTGATTGCTCGTAATCTCGATGATTTGAATCCTACAGTTTCGGGATGGTGTGCAACATCAGATCATGGTTCAACATCCAACATTCTACGGAAAGCGCAAATTAATGTGCTTGCGCTGAACATTTGTGCTGACAAATATAAGAAATGATTTCCAAACCTTGATATGGATGACCGAGTAAATTAAAATTCAATTCGACAAAATAATTTTTTTCACACCCCGATCGAAAACTCCTCTTTTCACCTCGGACAAAATGATTATTTTCGACGCGTGAATGTGGAAATAATAAATTCACTCGCGAAGAGAGCAGAGAGCATTTCCATCCGTGTTTACCTCCCTCGCCTCCTCGGCTACAGAGGCAATTTACACTGGATGGAAGTACTCTCTGCTCTCTTCTGCGAGTGAATATACTCTTTTCACACATTCACCCGTCGAAAACACTCACGTTGGCCAATGGAAAAACACACTACTGCAAAACCCTCTGTATGTATTGACAAGCCATGAAGTAGGCCTTGTCAATGTGTGCATGGTAGGCCTTCATTTCACACCATTCCGTATGGCGAAGTACGGGAAATTCATATCGTTTCCGCGGTTTTAATGTTAATTAAGTGGAAAAAGTTATTATATTATACAAAATGTTGTATAAGTGTGATTGTTAAAGTTTTTTTAATTTGTTAATTGTTAATTATGTTTAATATAAATTTTCTATCGGAAAATCCGCGAAAAATCTTTAAAAGTCAATTTTGTTGGCGGTATGAATTTTGACGTTTGTTTGTTTCGGTGCAAAACAAACGCAAATATTCATTAAATTCAGTGCTTGTGAAACTAAAATAGTGAAAATATATTATTATTTATAATAAATAATAAAATTATAATTTATTGAATAGTTTTGTAGATAAAATAAATCGTAGCAATATGTAAATTGTTCATTAGAAATTAATTGTAATGTTTCAAAATATGAGAAAAAGTAAAAATTTATAAACAAATGGTCAAAATATTTAAACTGTTTAAAATAATTTGTTTAAATTTCATTGTTCGATAATAAAGAAATCTTAAAAAATATCAAAAAGTGTATTTTTATTAAAATTTTCAGGTACAAAATTTGTTTAAATTTAGTTTTTATACCATATAATTTTTATTTTTTATAAGTTTTTGTTAATTTCTCGTTATATTGTTATATATTCCGTTTATTTTATTGCCTTTTGTTGTAAATTTGTCCATAACGTAATTTTGCTATTAAATTTTTGTAATATCTGGTTCAACTTTCCTATATAATTTAATTTTATTTTACTTTTTATTATGTAAATATATATTAATACTGATTGACATACAAGTGTATTCAGTTTTGCTAATAATAAAAGTCATTTATTAATAAAAGAGTGATTTTTGTTATGACATATTTGAGTTTTTCAAAATTGCCGCCATGAAAATTTCATTTTTCATATGAAATGTCATTTCGTTCCATATGGCAGAAGGTAGGCCTTCTCTGTGAGTGTGGTAGTAAGAAAGTATACTTCATGGCTTGTACTACTAGTGAGGGTTTTGGCCTCAGGCAAGGCTGAAGTAGACTTTGTCAATGTAGTATCTGAGGCCGACATTTCGCGCCATTGTGTATTTTTTAGGTGGCGTAAGTGAATGCGGTCGTGTGATTATCCGGTAATTAAATGAATTTTTAGCTGTTTTTGTCGAAAAATGTTAAAAATATGAGTTTTATGTTATTAGTGAATGTGTTTTTCATAAGAATTGATTAAAGTGTGTGTCGTATAATTAACGAAACGCATGTAAAATCAAATTTTGTCGGCGATACAAAATTTGACGTTTATAGTTTTGCCAACTGCGAATTTCACGCGGAAATTTTAAATTTAGTTGTAATATGTTATTCCAACGAAAGTTTTTTTTGGTTTTAATTATTTCATTCATTTTATAATAATTTGATTAATTTGAAAAATATGATTAATTACTTGATTTTAATTATGTTTCATAAATTTAATTGTTTATGTTTTTCGCTCTTATGCGTCGACGAAATATGAAACCTTTGTAACCAAACTCCTCCTAGACCGTTTGGTCAATCGATCCGAAATTTTACATACTAATAGTATTTTCGACGGTGAGTGCTAACATCTATTTTTTGTTACTAAATTCGCGAAAAAAAATCACTACGGGTAGGCTTTTTAGTTAACAATTTTTCGGATGAACGAACCAAAATTAGTACGAAGGTTTGTGTCATGGAAACCTAAATTTAGATTTTATGTATTTAGAACGATCACTGCAAAATATTCGGCAAACAAAATACAATCTTGAAAAAAAATCGCTGCCTTTGAAACAATAAACGTTAGCTTTCTTGTATAAATGAAGCTATGGTATTGATCTTAGGTAATTAGTTTTCGCGTGCTCGAACCAGAATTAGCTTTTACATAAAGATCTTAGCACAGGCACCTGATTGTTTCCGGGGCTTTCGCCAATTCGCTGTGGGGAATCGGAAACTATGAAGAGAAAATTTATTTTGGGTTACTCAAACCGTAGCAAATGGATTTTTACAGGTTCTTGAAAAAAAGTATTTTATTTATGAATTTTGAATCATGGGACAAGAAAGAATGGGACGGGAATCAGAAAATGGACAATATTCTTCCGGTTTTGAGGGTACTTTTCCGGTAAAATTTTGAATTTTCAACGGTTTTTTACCCGTAGTGCCTAAACGCAGCGTCCTAGCGTGTTCGTATGTATGACCGACCCCCATTATTTTGTTATTTTCTAGCTTTTTGTCATACATGATTTTTCTCTAAATTCAGTTTTTAAAGATATACATACAAAGGATCGGAGAACTGATAAAACTCAGATTTTGAATTTTTAACAGTTTTTTGCCCGTAGCGGCTAAATTATGCACTTAATGGGTTTCATATGTTGGAACATTTCCCATTATTTTGACATTTACTACCTTTTTGTCATACATGATTTTTCTCTAAATTGAGTTTTTAAACGTTTACATACAAAAGAAGGGAAAATTGATAAATTCAGATTTTGGACATTTAATGGGTTTTTGCTCGTAGCGGCTAAACGAAGCGTCCTAGCTCATATGAATAACCGACCCCCATTATTTAGACATTTTCTACTTCTTTTTCATACATCATTTTTCTCTAAATTGAGTTTAAAGATGTGCATACAAAAGATGGGGAAAGTGATAAAATTCAAATTTTGAATTTTCAACAGTTTTTTGCCCGTAGCGGCCAGACAAAGTGAAATTTTGAATTTTCAACGGTTCTTTGCCCGTAGCGACTAAACGCAGCGTCCTATGGTGTTCATATGTATGATCGACCCCCATTATTTTGTCATTTTCTACCTTTTTGTCATACATGAGTTTTCTCTGAATTCAGTTTTTAGAGATATTTGTACATACAAAATATCGGAAAACTGATAAAACTCAGATTTTGAATTTTTAACAGGTTTTTACCCGTAGCGGCTAAATTATGCACTTAAGGGGTTTCATATGTATGAACGACCCCCTTATTTTGACATTTTATACATCAAATTTTGAATTTTCAACAGTTTTTTGCCCGTAGCGGCCAAACGAAGAGTCCCACGGTGTTTATATGTATGACCGACCCCCATTATTTTGACATTTCCTGCATTTTTGTTATTAATTATTTTCCTCTACTGTGAGTTTTTATAAATGTGTCCATATCCAAAATTACGATTCTTGCTAATAGTTTTGTAAATCATTGAAATCTGATAGTAGAGATGAATGAATTATTGAAGAAATCTGATAGTAAAGATGATTGAATGGATTACTGAAAATTGTTTCATATCTTCAATATATACACTCGTAATCATAATAAATATACAAATAGATTCATAAATAATATAAAACACAAAATACTAGAAATCCCATTATAAGAAAAATTCATGATTAATAAGATAAAAAGAAACCAAGTGCGTGTCGAACACACATAAGCCGCATAAAGTAATGAGTTAAAGAAATATTTGTTGGTAGCTTAAAACATCGAATATCTACATAATTAACGGTAAGACTCTGATTGTTCAAACCAAAAATCGTTTACTGTTTTTATATAGTTCTACTACCTTTAATTTATTCAGATTTTTCTGGCCTTGCGTTCAAAAGTTAGAGAGGTAGGACCCACTTTTGACGTTCTTAGAAGCGCATATTTCGCGAACGATTAGCTTAAAGGAAAACAATTTCTAACAACATCATTGTCATTTTTAAAGGCCTATCCAAAAATACCTCACACGGGTATGTGCAATTAAAAAAAAATCTTGTCCCTCAGACACATGTATGGAGTGCTACCCTTAATGAAACTTTTTTCTTTACTTTCACTACTGCACTTTCTAGTGGTTCACAGTAGACACCTTACTTCTAAGTTCCATTTATATAGTTTCAATAGTTTCCGGATAAAATGGCTGTGACATACGGACAGACGGACTTGACGAAACTATAAGGGTTCCGATTTTTCTAGGGAACCGTAAAAATGATAATTAGAGTAATATGAATCAAGTAATTTCCAGTTTAGCATTTTTCAGAACAATACATGGCATAAATTACATCTTCTCTAAATTATTTAACATAATTCAAGAGTGTAGAAGAAATAATAATTTATAAACTATAATTAAATAGGGCTCACAATAGGATTAGAACTAAGATAGAAAATACAGAGAGATACATCTAACATTTGGAATACGAACTACCGTATATTTGGAGTTTGATAGGCATAATGACTTTCATGAGCTAACAGAAAATTAGTCCTATGTTTGACGTTTACAAAATGGGACGCTTTACGCTTGAACAAAGTTGATAACTATTGAAAACTTACTTCAACACTGGTGAGTTTTCTACGGAAACCATCAGAAATTTACGGACAAAATTTGCCTTCCAATCAGTTGATCAATCAGTGAAGCGAATTTGTGAAACCAGTTCGTCATTGGACAAAACAACCCGTTCCCGTTTTCGTCCACTGCGCACACCCGAAAACATTACTGCGGTTTCGCACAGTGTGCATGAACATCCATAAACACCAATTCATCATCGTTATCAGGAACTGAACATTTCTCGCACTTGTCTGATGAGAATTTTGGCTACAAACAAGAGTGAAAGAAATGAAGCCTCATGACCATCTGATGCGTTTTATGTTCGCCTATCGCATCGGATGGGCTGAAGATCGTTTAGTCGAAGATGAACATTTTTACCGAAAAATTATCTTTTCCGATGAAGCTCATTTCCACCGTGGAGGCTATTTCAATAAGCGAAATTGCCGCCCTCAGAGCCGCCCTCAGGGTTAATGGCGAGCGTTACAGAGCCATGTTAAATGGAGTTTCCACAAATTGAAGAGTGTTACATGGACGGAATTTGGTTCCAACAGGACGGGGCTGCGAGGCAGCCAACGATACAATCGATCTCTTGCGCACCGCTTTTGAACATCGAATAATAAAGTGAAATTCTGAGCTGTGATTTGAACCCATTAGACTATTTTTTGTGGGGATCTATTAAGTATATATGTTACGCTTATCATCCAGAGACGATTGAGTCCTTGAAACACGGAATTGAAGTTGCCATTCATGAGATTGAAGCCCAAACAATCGAAATGTACTGAAAAATTGGATTGATCCGACGGAGTACTGTAAGGCCAGCCTTGGCAGTCATTTGAATGATGTTGTGTTTCACTCGTAAATGGAAATGTTTAATCTCACTAACAAAGTTATAGTTTTGGACAAATATTCATTAGTTTTTTTTATATCGGATTCAAATTCCAAATCGTATATGGCCCACCCTTTATGTCTTAAGTTTCTCTCACTGAAGGTAATGAAGAGATAGAATAACAAACAAGAAATGTCCAATAAATCAGTGTTTAGGGCTAGAATTGTAATACACACATTTTTTAAATTAAAACCAAGTCAACACACATGGTATCGACTTGAACCAATTGCCACCAATTTTTACATTACCACAGATGACTATGAAGCAGAGTGTCTATATATCGACCGCTCAGCTCAATTTTGTGTGCAACTTCGCGAACGCCACCTAGTATATTGTTTTTCATGGTTATTAGTGTTTATATTTCTTTTTTCTTTTTATTAAATAAAAAGAGGACCATCTCGAAGCCGCGAAACAAAAGTTGGAATCGGGGCATCGAGGATACAAAGCAAAAAAAGGTACGTTAATTAAAATTTTTATAAAGTGATAAATTTTTAATTTTTTAGGTCGAGGGCAGACCACTTTCGGATTTTTTTTTTTAAACTAAGTTTTAAAGTTTATTAGTTTTTCTAATTTCTTTATTATTCATTTGATAAGAGTCGTGATTATAATTGAAAGAACTTAATAATATACACACACATAATTTTCAAAAATTTACGGTTGTTGTTTGACATAAAAAATGCCTCGTAAATGTTGTGTTCCAAACTGCAATTCAAATTATGCCAGTTCTTTCTCAGAAAATGGACACGTTCCAATTTTTTCGTTCCCGAAAAGCTCAGAACTTTCAAATTTGTGGGTCAAAAGTATTCCGCGCGAACATTTTCAAGCCACACAGCACACCGTGGCTTGCTCCAAGCATTTGCGGGAAATTGATATAGTTCGCTTTAGTGAGATAGGTCGTCCCTTGAAATGCTTGCGTCTAGCAAAAGGTGCTGTTCCTTCAGTCTTTCCCAACTGTCCATCTTATTTATCTCAATTAGAGCCAACATGTTCACGTAAAGAATCGTGAACCAAATCCAAATCTTCGTCGAGAAAAAGTCCTTGCGGAGTCTGAAAAAGTTACCGATGCTTTTCTAAAACGAGATCAAATCAACAGTTTTGAAAATTTTCATGACCATTTTCAATCTGAAGTAGATTTGAATGATTGGTTCTTCAAAAAAAGTGAGGACATTGTACCTTTCTTCTTGATTGAAAATAATGAGATTGAAATTTGCAAATTCGCAATTAGAATATCGGTATCTAAGGAATTATTTGTTCGAGTTTTCGTAAAAAATTCAGAACTAACTGACTTTGATCTCAAATGGATTTTACCGAAATGGAAAAAGTCAACTCTTTGGTCTCAATTACTTAACATCTTGAACAGATTCAAACATTGTAGAGAGGTTCCTCAACCAAATCGGGAAAGCCATTTAAAAACTGCTTTACTTAGTCTTGAAGCAGCATATGAAATTGATGACGATTATGAACACGCGGGAAAGATGGAAATTTTAATTACCCAACTGAAGAATTTCTTTAGGAAAAGAACCCTCTACCATTCTTCTAATATAATTATGTCTTTTGTCATATATTCCCGTTCTGCCGTGGCGTACGATCTGCTTCGTAAATTTATGTTTCTTCCATGCAAAAGACATCTTCAAAGCATTTCGTCATCATTTAATATTACTCCAAATTTCAAAAGTGAGCACAACGATGAAAGATATTTGGATCATGCCAGACAATGTTGTTGCATTACTAATTGACGAAATATATGTGAATCCTAGTTAACAATTCAAAGCAAATAATATAATCGGGTTTGCTGAGAACAATAGTGCAAAATTGGCAAAAACCGTTGAGTCATTTATGATTAAATCCGTATATGGAAAATTTAAAGAAATAGTGCGTTTAGTACGGGTCCTCAATCCCACTGGTAAGCATGTGCACGAGCTTACTATTGAAGTTATCAAATTTGTGCAGAAAATGGGGTTTCGAATTCTGGTTCTCATCACTGACAATAGCAGAAAAAATCAAAATATGTTCAACATATTCCGATCAAAATCTGAAAACTTCTTTGAAAATCCAGATTTCCCAAATAAGAAAATCTTTTTGCAGTTTGATACTGTACATCTTTTCAAAAACTTCCGGAACAATTGGATCAAAATAAATCCAAAACAATTCCTCTATACTGACTTTGAGACCGGAGAAATAAAATGAGCTTCATTTGAGGATATTGTTAATCTTTTCAATCGCGTGAAGCATCTCAATGTTCGAAAGGCCTTTAAACTCAATTTGAAATCAGTCGACACAAATAATCTGGATAGACAAAAAGTCTCTTATGTGGATAATATATTTCATGACTCCACAATCGCAGCTTTGAAATCTGAAGGCAATTATGAAACTGCGGAATTTTGTCAATGTAAAACAATTGGATAAAGGTATCCGTAAAAGAAATGTCGACCGTGACCTTATTTCCAATGCAACTGGCGTCCAGGTTGATTTTCTTACCAAGTATATGTCTTGGCTCGACACCTGGAATCAGGTAGAAAATAATTTTGCTACATTTTCTTCCGATACTTATCAAGCTGCCATTCTTACGACACGTTCGCTAATTGATATAGTTAAATATACTCTGAACGAGCCAAAATTAACTTATGTTCTGCTCGGAAAATTTCAAACTGACGACCTGGAACGTAGATTTCGTTTATATCGTTCCATGGCAGCCATCGTTCCATGGCTGGTTGTCGGTATAATGTCTCGTATACAGAGCTTCTAGAATCGGAGAAGAAAATTCGTATTCATAATATGTTTCTCTACGAGTTCAGTTCGGACCGTCGACGAGTGTAGTCATGCCTGTGGAGTTAAAATTAATTTATGAAGTGATCAAGAAATGCTGATTTAAACAATTATCAATTACAGTGAACCATTTATTGGTTGAAATTATTTTATCTGTTAACAGTGGACTTTCTCTAAACATACAAAGGATTAAAATAAATTTTTCAATTGAAAAGTAACGGTTAATCAAATTCATCTCGCGTGTACCAAAGTGCGTAGAGGAAAGTGATTGTATTTTTAAAATTTTGAAATCTGTCATAAAAATAAAAATAATTTTTATGGAAAACATGGTGATCTAAGTGAGATAAACGAAATTGATTAAAAAATTCAATCAAACCAAACCAAAAGAAACATCATCCATTTTGTTAGAGCTTCACTCTCTCCGCGTCTCTAGTGACAAAAAAATGAAAAAATATTTCGTGGTCGAAACACTCCAATTGCAACGGTGTATACTGTGAGTTTCAAAATTATTGAACAATATTTATATATACTATATGACATCTTTATATATGAACTATGACGAGCCTGTAGTTTAACTGAGTTGATTTAATATGAAATTTGTGCTAAAAATAGTATACAAATAGTAACAAAAATATAAAATATTGAACAAATAATTAAACATCTATATCGTGATGAACACCTACGGTTGTGAGGAAAGGAAAGTTTCGTATTTGGGCACTCAAGAAGAGGAAAAATAGACACAAAGCGTTCAATAAGTTCTTTTTGGGTGAAAAATCGTCGAAGGAAAGTGACTCTCAAAAACTTTCAACGAAGAAATTTTCCCAAAAACTCAAACTTGGCAACCGTAAGATCACATTTACCCGTCAAGTGTTGGATTAATTTGCCATTGCGTCGTTATAATATCAAAACAACATCAACTGATACCTTTGCTCGCCGGTTACCAGCACATGTCGAACAAATCATCTCATTATAAGCGCCCGAGAGACTCTCCTGGTGAACCCAATTAAGTCTCCAAAAAATCGAACTCAGAGGAGAACATGGCGGACTTTAACTCTCCTCAATTTGCGGCGGTGATAAGGTCTGTTGTGTCCGGTTCATTCGACGAAAAATTGGCGCCTCTGGCGACCAAGAAAGACATCGACTCTCTCAGATCAGACATTGCCTCCGTCAAACTGGAAAATGCGTCCCTCAAAACCGAAATAGAAAACCTCAAATCTTTAAATGCTTAAGCCGAGTCTAGATTAGAGGAACTGGAGATGGCTGCTCGGCGGAACAACTTAATATTTAGAGGACTCGACCATTCCTCCTCAGCGGATCTTAAGTCCATCGTATCAAATTTTTGTCAGGACCTGTTAAAAGTTGATGTTTCTTCTAACGATCTAAGAGTTTTCCCTTTGTGAGCCACGAAAGCCTCCAAGAGGCGTTTAATGGTGTCACTCTCTTGTTCCCAGACCAGGACAAAAATTCTTACTAGCTCGAAACGCCTGAAGGGGACCGGATTTGTACTTATATTAATTAGAAAGGAAATTGCGAGAGTGAACAAGGACGTCAATGTGCGGCTTCGCGCTAATCACTTGCTGGCAGATGGGCTGAAGTTCTTCTGGTCCGATGGTTGTACTCTGGGAAGAATAGAGAGGAGAAGCTGTCCAGTCTTGTCAAAGTAAATCTACTTGACTTCATATCAGCGATTAGGTCAGATTCTCTACCCAAGGACTACTTTGCAAGAGGCTCTCAAGAGCCTTTAGCTTCCTGCAGCAGGGTCCCGGCCAGCGAACATCGTATTCTCTGAGAAAACTTAGCCGTCTGCCAAAATACAGGTCTTTCAGAATCTTACGGTAATGTAGGCTCAACCTCATTATCATACAATGTGTCTGGCCTAAAGTCAAAAATGTTTAATCATTCATCTTCTTTTCTAAACTTAATTAGCAAGTACGATATCTTCATCTTTGTTGAAACCTTTGTATTTGAGGACTCATGCTCTTATTTTGTTAATTTTTTTTCTGGGTATAGACTATTTTGAGAGTCGGCAGTCAGACGGTCTAATGTCGGACGGGCAATTGGTGGCAAGCTCATTGGCATAAAAAAATCGCTCAGTAACATCCATTCTTCGTACGTATCTGGACATCCAATCATCTATTTTTACGACAATGATAATAAATCTCCTATCGCGTTAATAGCTATCTATTTGAATTGTAATCACTGGGATACTGACTTTGGCAAACTCTGCGAAACGATTGAGACTATTTCCACTGACAGGCTGATACTTATTGGCGACTTCAATGTGAGGACGGGTAACTTGTAATCTCTCCCCGAGGAATTGATTCCCAATAATCCTGATGTTTATCCCTCCAGATCGTCGCGTGATACTGTTTTAAGTCCCCAAAGTTCGAATTTCATTAACTTTTGTAACGAGAATGATTTAGCAATTCTGAACGGCCGGTCCTCGGGGGATTTGGATGTGGAGTTTACCTTTGTTGGTCCAATGGGGTGTTCAGTGATCGACCCCTGCTGTGCGTCTTATGATTGTTTGCCCCTAGTTAAGCACTTTTCTGTCCTTGCTGAATCCTTTTCCGACCACTTGCCACTTTCACTCTCCCTCCTGGCCGATGCCGGGGTTACCGTTGCCGATTCACTCCCGTTGTTACCCCAACTAGTCTGGCGCGAGCAAGATAGAGATTGTTACTGTTCAAACCTCGACTCGTCCATCTCGTCTATTAACAGCTTTCCTGAAAGTAGCCAGGATTACGCTAATGTTTTGATTGACATTATTACCAGAGCGTCCCCAGTTCTTGCAGCCCTTTCTTTTATTAGGATCCGACGAAAGAGCCCGTGGTTTAATTTCAATTGTCTTCGTGTGAGGAACAGATCCTTTAAATGTCTGAATTTGTTTCGGAAAACCCACTCTGGTTTTGCCAGAAGAGCGTATCTAGAAGTCAAAAAGGAGTATGTATCCGTTTGTAAGGAGCATAAGAGGCTGTACTATGCATCACTCACTGAAAAATTCCAAGCGGCCAGCGACTCGCGTATGTTCTGGAATCTAGTAAACTCCTTCCACAGAAGAAAATTCAGTATAGGTCCAGATATAACCCTCGACAGGCTCGTTAACCACTTTAAGTCTCTCCTTAACCCAACTACGGAGTACGGCTATTCTTATGCCGAGCCATCAACCCTCTCCTCTATACTAGACTCCCGATTCACTTAAGAGGAACTCACGTCATCGTTAGCTTGCCTTAACCGCAACAAAGCTCCAGGGCCGGACCGGATAACCTACGAATTCTACAAATATGCTCCTGAATCATTCATTGAGAGCCTTCTGGGCCTTTTTAACTCTATCTATGAGCACGGTGCCGTTCCTGCGTCCTTTGGAGAATCAATAATATTTCCAATATATGAAAAGGGTGATGCAAACGAGGTCAGTAATTACAGAGGAATCTCCTGCCTCAATACGCTGGCGAAAATTTTTACATCCCTGCTACTTTCGAGACTCAATCAATTTGTGCAGGAAAATGCGCTACTGAGTGAGTTCCAAGCTGGCTTCAGGCCAGGCTATTCTGTTCTGGATAATCTCTTCATTCTTACCAATTTAATTAATATTAGGCTATCTGAGCGGGGAAAGAAGACATACTGCTTCTTCATTGACCTCAAAGCAGCGTTCGACACTGTTGATCACTCAGCGTCGAAATTTATGGCAACACTTAAAAAGCTCTACTCCTTTGCAGCCTCGTCAGTCCGCTGTTGTGATGAAATCTCGGAGTCTTTTCAGATTTCTTCTGGGGTGCGTCAAGGTTGTCTTTTGAGTCCAATTCTTTTCAGTTTGTTCATTGATGATCTGCCACCACTCCTTGAAGTCAATGCTCTAATGTACGCCGACGATATTGTGTTGATATCTGACAATCCTCTGACCCTCCAAAGGAATATAAAAATTCTTGAGCTATACTGTGAACAATGGAACCTGAAAGTCAACGCAAGTAAATCCAAAATTATGGTCTTTCGCAAAGGAGGCCGACTCAAGTCATCAGAAAAGTGGTTTTACAAGGGCGATAGAATTGAAGTCGTCACAAGATACAAATACTTAGGGATGATCTTAACTCCTCGCCTTTCGTTTGTCCCTCATATTGAGGACAGAGTTGCACAAGCCAAACTTGGCTTAAATAGAGTCTGGTCATCACTCATGAACAGTAGCGATGCGCCGCTAAGTGCTAAATATAGGATTTTTGAAGGTGCAGCGCGGGTACTGGTTTGCTATGGAGCTCAAATTTGGGGCTTTTAATCGTGTGACACACTTGAGAAATTCCAGAGGTACTTTATAAAAAAGTTATTTTCTCTGCCCTCTTCCTCCCCAAATTACATGCTGTACATAGAAACTGGCCTGAAACCTCTTGAATTGTTCGCTCTCCACTTGCATATTAAATACTGCATTAAAGCACTTGGTTTGCCTGATCATAGACTGGTGAAAAAAGTTGCAGTGGAGGTAGTTTCCAAAAAAATCCTTTGGTTTAAGCATTGGATAACTCTATGTCAACAGCACTCATGTATGCTTAGCGCCGATCTAGGGGGCTTACCGAGCTGGTCCGGTCAGTTGTCACGTCTGATACCTACAAATAACAAAACTCACAACGATCGGTGCTTAAGTCGGGCAATCGAGTCTGACAGATTTTTGCTATACAAAGCTTTAATTGTTGAGTACGAAGACCATGTAACGGCTAATTTATCCCTTAATTTGAGCTTTACTGAATCTCGCTAGATGATGCGTTTGAGGTGCGAGCTACTGTTCCTTAACCACAGGGCTTGGCTTACTAAAAGCTCTGAAACTGAATTGTGCCCCCTGTGTAACTGGGGTGTCCCGGAAGATATCTTCCAGTTCCTGGCAGGCTGCCCTTTGTTAGCGGAGGTTCGAATGCTTCACCTAGGAAGAAGCACGCTGTCCAGGGAGGAAGTGAAGTCCTACCTATCTGGGCACCAGGACCCACGGCCTCTGATTCAATTTGCCCGCCACGCCTGGAGAGTCCGTTATGACTGGATTTCCGACTTCTAATCTATCCATTCATCTCAATTTCATTTTATTTTTATTATGTTTCAATAAATGAGTGAGTCCTTCATTACAGGTGCTAAACTTTCTGTTTCTCTTCATTGTACCTATACTGAATATTATACTTAGTTTATACTTAGTTTATACTTAGTTTTCTCAATCTTTAATCTTTAATCTTCTTTCTGTAATCTCTAATCTTTATTTATTTTTTTTCTCTATTCTTTTCTCTTTTTTGCATACTAAGCTAACTCCGGCAGACGGCTAAGGCCATTGCTGTTAAAATATTTCTAACCTTATTCATTGTAAATATCGTAAATTGGAAATAAAAAATATTATTATTATTATTATTATTAGTATTATTATTATTATTAATATGTTTCTCCACAAACGGCAAAATTTTCAAGAGCTCATAGCGGATTATGGAGAAAATAGCATACATGAACATGTTGACACCACAAATTCTCAATCAATTTTTGATTCGTCCTACCTAGCAACTTCTCAAATCGACCTTTCTGCCCATGTTTATGCTTGTGGATATGCCGCCCATGCAATCGAACGAAAAATCCATTGTGCCAGGTGTACGTTTGAAATCGTAGAAGAGAAAGGTGTCCCCATAGACGACGAATATTTTGATGCTATGCAGCGTGGTGGTTTACGTGTTCCTTCAAGTAATACAAAAATTCTATTCACCCATATGTGTGCTATTTTTCAATATATTATTTCGAATAAAGATTATTCAAAAATTTTTTGGACAAAAAATCAGAAAGGACTCCTTAAGGCCTTAGTATTCAAATCCATCCTTTCTGATAATTTCGCCATAGATTTGGATCGTAAATGTGACTGCGGTATGTCAAACTTTGAACTGTTTTCGCCGTTAAGCAATATTTTATTAAATAATTTTGTCAAATCCACAAATGACAGTTCGAAATCGAACAACACCCGCAGACTCAAAAACTTCAATTAAAATTAGCCCGATTTAAGCATAATCACTACTCCAACAAAAATTTACTGTGATGTTTTTTTATTTATTTATTTTATAATGCTTTTTTGTTATTATTTTTTGTTCGTTGTTATAATTTTATATTGTTATATAATCTCTGTTATGTACAATAGTTTTTTGTTAATTTATTTTTATTTTTCATAATTTAATCATGTTATTGAATTTTAATAAAAATTGAATTGTACCTGTAAAATTAAATTGTTTCTATGGATTGAATTGTTTCTATATTTGTATATATTCGCTATTATGTATATATTGTTAATTTAATATTTTCAATAGTTTGACTGTTGTATTTAATCTTAATAAAAATTGAATTGTTCCTATAAAACTAAACTTTGTTATTGAATTTTAATAAATATGTTTAAATTGTATTTTCCGATATAAGTGTATTCATTTTCTTAAATAAAAACATTCATTAAATTAGTAAAAAAGAGTTTTTCATTATAAAATATATCAGTTTTTAAGAACTCCCGCCATGAAAATTTCATTTTTCATATGAAATTTCATATTCTCCTATGTGGCAGTCGGCCTCACTTGACCCTATGAATGTGGTAGCAAGAAAGTATGGTTCATGGCTTGTACTACTACAGAGGGTTTTGTCTCAGGAGAACAAATACAACATTTCACTCGGGTGTTCGCCTCCCTCGCCTTTGGCTTGTGAGGCAATTTACACTCGATAGAAATGTTGTACTTGTTCCCATGGTGAACAATATACTATTCTACGTATCTTGAGTAAATTCTGTGTGCCGGATACGACCAAGGAAAATATGAGGCGTGCCAAGGTGACTCTGGTGGTCCTTTAATCTTGTCTTGGGTAAAATTGGATTGGATCAAAGAACGGATAACTTTAAGAAATTGTGAATTTCTATATGAAGCTCTCCACCGACAAGACATATTATTACTATAATCATTGTATCTGGGTTGTATCATACGGCCATGAGTGTGCTTAGACTGATTTTCCTGGCATTTACACACACGTTGCAGCATTTATACCCTCGATTCAAAAATATTTGAATTTT
Source organism: Chrysops caecutiens (assembly GCA_963971475.1). Classification (NCBI taxonomy): domain Eukaryota; kingdom Metazoa; phylum Arthropoda; class Insecta; order Diptera; family Tabanidae; genus Chrysops; species Chrysops caecutiens. The sequence goes on along the minus strand of OZ020568.1, from coordinate 25,175,760 downwards.
TAACTTGATGAAGTTTTGTGGTTAATGGTTTGTGCGATCCCATCTAAATGCTGTCTAACTCTGCTGAAATTCTTAATTGCATTAGATTCGTTCCAGTTTATAAGACGGACATTTTATTTCTGTATACATAGTTTGAAATTAAAATTATTATGGAAGGTCATGGAATTAATCAAAATCAAGACAATTAAATTAATCAAGGGGTTCATTCTGATCGTCGAGGCGAAACTCTCCTACCCTGACAACCTGCTATTTTATGTAGTAGTGTTGCTGCGTTTTCAAAAAAAAAAAAAACAACAAAAATGCTATTGGAATAAGCAGGTTTTCAAAATAGCAGAATCTGCTATTGACGTCCAGAATAAACGCCAATATTTGATTGAATTTGAACAATGACCTGTCAAGTAGAAACTATTGGAATTAGAATTAGCAAGCTCGAAAATTTACTAAGTTTCAATATTTTAGAGTTAGTTACTTTTGGCACCTATTTAGACGGTATCGCACAGGCCGTTGATGACATGAACAGTTTTTAATATCATAATTATTGTTTTAATTAAGTTGTGTCATTTTAAAAATCATATTTGAATACAAATATTTTATATGAGTAGACATGAGGTTGATTAACGAGTACCGCGTCAACTCGAATACACATATATACTGGTACTCTGCTGGCAGGCCTGTAAGTATATATCTTGGACGAAATTTCCGAAGAGCGATAATGTGCGAACAATAAGAAGAAGTTTGCGGTCAATCAAGAAAGCATTTGGTTAGTTCAAATATCTAACACTCAGTGGTGACGGCGGAACCTGAGATCAGAGAGAGCAGGATATAAAACCCCATTTCGAATTCGTTGAAATATACGAGGCACAGCAACGTCATAAGAGTGAGTGCAACAAAGTTATGAATGAGAAACCAGAGGATTGAATTCTACGTGTTTAGGTTATTCTCAAATCTGTGTTAATGCTTACATGGTAGTTGTATAACCTTGGCCACATACCTTTACATACCCAAATTGGTGTATCAGAATGAACTGAAAACAAGTCACTCATTCCACAAGCAAGTAATTAGATTTCCCATTAGCCATGTTTTATTATGCACGAGATCCATATAGAGATGGGGAAAAACTGTGACAAATAAGTAACAGGGACAAATCACCGTGACAAAATTACTTTCGTGACATTCATGTAGTAACAGCGACAGAATATCATTTAGTGTAAAAAATTTAGTACCTAAAACCAAATACAAATTAGATGTGTGGAAAAACATAATATTCAAGAGTTGGGCTTTAATAATATACATGTTGTAATTTTTTTTTGTTTTTTTTTAATACATATTTTCATATTTCACACATTTATTTATACATATTATACTTTATCCTATGTCATAATTATGCCTAGCCTTGTCCTTCTGTCACTCAAAAGATATCCAGCGTTTGAGAAAAGATTTCGCATGGCACCGAGCTGACCACAAAACCCAAATGTTTCTTAGCGATGTCAGCAATATTTGGGAATCTATGCTGAAAAGTCCGCCACCATTCAAAGGGATTCTCTTTAAGGGCAATGTCGGGCACATCCAAATATCTCTGGACTTCCAGAATTGCCTTGGACAGTGCTGTACCTTCAGGTTGGGATGTATTTGATATGGTCATGTACATTCGAAAAATGTCCAATTCCTCAACTTCTTCTTGAGGTTCCTGTGCAATTTCCATCATTTGGATGGCTAAGCTTGATGACTTACTGATGTTGTTCGCCACCATTTCTTTCACATTCTTCCTAATTGTTGTGGCGCAGGTTGAACTTTAGAAGAACTGTAGCCTGAACCGAGGATCAAGCTTGGTTGCGATTCCGATTGTGCTGCTGACTTCTATGTTTGGGAATCTGCAGTGGGCGTCAGCAATTAATTTTGTAACCAGATCTCTTGTAACCTCGTGTATGTGGCCATTGAGCAACTTGACTTCAATAGCCAGATCCGCGAGCATACTTTCGAGAACCATTAAGAGACCCCTGGTCAAAATTATTATTTTGCTCCCCAACACATATTTGTCCCCACTCATTTGGCAGGTTAGTTGGTTGAAAGGCTTCAAAACCACACATAGCTGCTTACAAATGGTCCATTCATCTGAGGATAACGTCGACCATTCTTCCTGAAGCAAGGCTAGTGTAGCATTGACCACTTCATCCAACTCCACAAATCTTTCCAACATTTTGAACGTAGAGTTCCATCTTGTTGGAACATCCTGAAGCAGGTTCTTTGGGGCTTCATTCGGTCGGTTCTGTCTCTGATATGTTACAAGCTTTTCGGTTGCCTTCACGCTCCTCTTATAGTGAGAAACAATTTCTTTCACCTTGGTTATAACTCTTCTCAGTGAAGGATGCGCTGTGTCCCAACTTGTGGATCCTTTCATCATCGAATTGAGGGTATGCGCGTAACAGCCAAAATGTTTGTATTGCAGTTGTTGTGAGACGCCGCACCATCTAAAAAGAAAAGGGGTTAAAACAGCATAATAATGCAAACATGAAGCACCCATAACACCGGATAACCTAAAAAACAAAGTACACAAAAAACACATATAATCATAATCACCATTTCATTCACCAAGAGAAGTGATGTTTATGTTCACGCTGACAATGTTAATGCGCAACAGCTCAGCATATGAACATAGCAAAGCATAATGTCACATGTCACCATGGTCACCATCAAACAGTCACCGAAGTGGTTCAAAACAAAACATACCTAGAAGAAATCAAACATCAAACATCAGTTGGTCCCATAAAACTTACCTGAGCATCGTCGTCCACATAAATCTACATAGAAACACATAAAAGCACATAAAACAAACATAAACAACTGCACACTGTCACTCGCCAAAACTGACTGTCACTTGTCAAAACCAACCACATGAGGAAAAGTGAGTTCTAAAAAACTCAACTAGTCACTACATGATGGAGCCACCGTACAATAAGAGGAATTTAGCAACACATGACAACATCGCAATAACGGACGAAATTCCCGGTTTCAAAATATAAAAAGCCGGTGAAAGCTAGGGAAAGCATCAGTTGTCAAAGCTCGACCTGAGGAGAATATCCAAGGAAGGAAAAGTGAGTGCAACTAGCGCCGAAAGCGGTCTGTAAGCCCATCGGTAACCAGAAATTGTGGTTGAAAGAGGTTGAAAAACCCATCATCCCAATTTCAAATTTCTCTACCGAACACGGTTCCAGCAACCTATCGGTCTTTTGGGGGCGCCTAGGCGAAAGTGGTTCTATAAACCCATAGTTTAACGTCCAAACCAACCAACCGAACACGGTTCCTGGAACCTATCGGTTTCTGGGGAATCCCCAAGTTGAAAGTGGTTGATAAAACCCATCAACTAGATTCCAAATCAACCAAACTAATGAGTTGGTCCATTCGTAGTGCCAGCATCACCCAAAAAGACGTTGACGGAGGCTCTGCGTGACTCGGGGGCCGGTCCTAGGCCCATTACTCTGGAGGAGTACCGCGCCCGGAACGCAGCCAGACGGGAGACCACGCAGCCATCCCCCCTGCCCAACGTCCGTGCCCCGAAACGCCGTACAGGGAAGGAAGCTAACTTCCGCCGGGCTATAGAGGAGGCCCGGCGTCGCCTGTTGTTGGCCGTAGGTCAGGAGCGACGTCTGCAAATCAGCCGGGAGTTGCAGAAGCTGCACAACGAGCGGCTCAGGTATCGGAAAGAAAAGAGAGGTGAAAAAAATAAAGGAAAGAAAAATAAATAGAAAAGAAAAAAAAAAAAAAAAAACAATAATAAGAGAAAAGAAGAGAGTTAGAAAAAAAAGAGATAGATCAAAAAGAACGAACAGATAGAAATATCCTGGAGAATGCGAATTCGAATTCGCCCAACAGTCGGCAATTTTGGCTAAGTACAGCTGTAAGAATTACCCCGTAAAATAGATTTAAAGTCATGAGCGTACAGAGATTTTGAAATAAGGTTTAAGGAGCTATCACGAATTTGGTTTATATAGAGATCTTGTAAATTTGGATTGTATAGAGATTTTGAAATAAGGTTTAAGGAGCTATCACGAATTTGGTTTATATAGAGATCTTGTAAATTTGGATTGTATAGAGATTTTGAAATAAGGTTTAAGGAGCTATCACGAATTTGGTTTATATAGAGATCTTGTAAATTTGGATTGTATAGAGATTTTGAAATAAGGTTTAAGGAGCTATCACGAATTTGGTTTATATAGAGATCTTGTAAATTTGGATTGTATAGAGATTTTGAAATAAGGTTTAAGGAGCTATCACGAATTTGGGTTATATAGAGATCTAGTAAATTTGGATTGTATAGAGATTTTGAAAAAAGGTTTAAGGAGCTATCACGAATTTGGTTTATATAGAGATCTTGTAAATTTGGATTGTATAGAGATTTTGAAATAAGGTTTAAGGAGCTATCACGAGTTTGGTTTATATAGAGATCTTGTAAATTTGGATTGTATAGAGATTTTGAAATAAGGTTTAAGGAGCTATAGTTTAAAATAACTTGGAGTATGCTAGAATTTGTAATAAATTGGTATATGTAAGGAACTAGAATAAGGACTTTGATTTATCAAATGAGTTGTCAACCTGCAACATTTAACTGAAGTGAGTTCAAGAACTTGTTGTTAAAGTGATGTTCAACAACTGAGAAATTAAACCACAACAACTGGCGCAGCCGCATTAAGGACCTAAACGCACAGAAAATAATATTGATCAAAATTAATCAAATTAAATGTTGAAGGTACGCTGTAGAATATAAGACATAAAATAGGATTGTTTGTATAAGTTATTTATTAAGGAATATTTGTATTAAAATTGTTACAAGCTGAAAAAAAGAAAAAACAAAAAACAAAGATATACGCAATTAAAAAAGGATACAATAAAAGAATAATACTAAACACAAAAATACATAAAAACATAAAACAAAAAAAAAAACAAAAAAAAGGTACATAAAAAAAAATATATATATATATATATATATCAGAAAAAGAAATATAAACAGGAAAAGAAATTAAAAATATTCAAGGAAAAAATACTTAGCTAGTAAAAATTAGTCATAACAAAATGATAAAACAAACGAAAAACACAGTATATGGCCCAGTCAACCCCGAAATCGTCTCTGAAATCATCTATAACTAGATTTTCGAGGTTTCTAGAATACTTCTCAATTGATAATCCGGAACCGGAATTCTCTACAAGCACTGAGGAAACCCACACAGGTGAAGAATCTAACGAAAAGAAGGACAACGAGGAAGGAACAAATAACAAAACTTACGTATTGATGTCAAGCAACCAGGAAACTTATCAGATAACAGAACCGGGAATAGAAAATCAGATAGAAGGAAATATAGAAACAGGATATATACAACAAACACCAGAAGAGCCAGAAACAGACATAGTGCAGCTGAGACACGGGAGAAGGTATTGTAAGACGAACTCGGACCCCGGGGGGAACCCCGAACCTTCGGACAAAACCAGCAACAACCACAATACCCATCGGCGAGAAACTACAATGGATACAATAGTTACCACTCGATGCCAAGAAATGCCGTGGAAAACAACACCAATACACCTCGAGAAAGAAAGGATAAACGGCAGATAAGATGTCATTTCTGCGGAAGACCAGGACACGTGATAGCCGAGTGTCGTACAAAGCAGATGACACCATTCTGCACGATGTGTAAAACCTACGGACACTCAACCCAAAATTGCAACAACCAGAGGCAGCGTAACCATACGTATGCAGCTACTAATGACCATAGGAACCGACAGGTGAACCACACCACCGCAGCACCCCCAACAGAAGTATGTAACTTTTGCATGGAAAATGGACACACCAAAAACAGGTGCTTCCTAAAAGAAAGATGGGAACGACTGCAATTGGAAAAACAAGCGAAGACCTCATTTTCGGAAAACTGCGAAGTGACAATCGATCACACCGCGAATCGTCACTAAATAAAAGAAAAAGGTGTGAAGAAAAACCAAACATACCGATGGTAAACTTATCCCTGGACATCCTAGAAAACAAAATCAGTACATTTATAGTTGACACGGGGGCAGAGATCAGTCCAATAAAAGAAGAAGAAATTAATAATCATAAGCGGGAGCTCATAAATAGGGAAGAAGTGATAACGCTTAATACGATTTCCGGGGAGGTATCATCGAAAGGCACCATTACAGGGCACGTAAAACTGGACCAAGTTTATCCATGTAAATTTCACCTGATAAAATCCCTGACTCACACTAATGTAGTGGGTATACTGGGCAACGATTTCCTGTCCAGAAACTGTAATATCGAAGGACCTGCCAAAAGATTAACATTCCCATCCGAGGATGGCAAAAATAAAATAGTGATAAACTTTGTGGAGGATCAGGAACAGCGGGGAACTCGACAGTGTTTTGTTGACGTCATAGCTACAGATAGACCAGAGACGGGAGCAGTCACCCGAAAAATTCATAGCGAAACTGCTATGGGGGATGACAGTACCGTGGATCCAGATAGCTACTACGAAAGACAAACAATAGCTACCCTACCAAGTCGTCAACGTTTTGGCGATGATATAGTTCCAGACAGGCCAGAAACGGGGACAGTCATCCGAAAATCTCTTAGCGAAACTGCTATGGGGGATGGCAACACTGCCAGTAGACACCATGATAAGCACTCACCGGAGAGTGAGTGGATGGACACGCTGACAGAAGTACTACCGGAAGGTTTAACAAAACTCGTCGAAACGGGTACATGCACGAAAAACCAGGAAACAGTGTGTACCGGGAGGAGCGAACCTAAATCTGACCAGGATCATGCTAAGGAACCCCACCCAAACGAAGAAGTCAAAACCACCAAACCCAGAGATATTATAATACCAGCTAGGTCCTTAACATTCGTTAGTCTGGAAACCAATACCACGGGCCCCCACCTCACAGAAGGAAAGGAAATATCACCAGGTGTATATCTAAGTAACGCACTGGTGCAACCTAACAACGGGAAAATAACGCTCAGTGTTATAAACGTGAATAACTGTAAGGCAAATATCCGAAATCTAACAATACAAATGACAAGATACCAAGAAGAAACGGCAGGTGTAGAGAATACAGAACCAATATATAAGAAAAGCATACATTGTAACATAATAAAAACGGAACAAGCAAAAAGAGAGATACAAGTAAGGAAGCTGATAAGTGTAGAATCAGAATTAAATTCGGAGGAAAAGAGAGAAATGAACAAAATTATTAAGGACTTTCACGACGTATTCCACTTACCGGGAGAAAAATTGGGCCACATAACCACTACCCAGCATGAAATAAGAATACAACCAGGACAACACCCGATAAAATGTAAGATGTACCGGCTACCAGAAACACAAAAAGCGGTAATAAATGAAGAAATAGATAGATTACTAGACGAAGATATAGTCGAACCAAGCTGGAGTGAGTGGAACGCACCACTACTAGTAGTTCCAAAGAAACCAGGGCCTGATGGGCAGAAACGATGGCGAATCGTAGTCGATTACAGAAAATTGAACAATGTCACTGAAGGAGACGCGTACCCACTACCCAGAATTGAAGATATCCTGGACCAATTGGGAAATTCTCGGTACTTCTCAGTACTTGAGCTCGCCAGCGGATATCACCAAATTGCAATGAAACCAGAAGATCGGGACAAAACTGCGTTCAGCACCCCTTACGGACACTACGCCTTTAAGCGTATGCCTTTTGGGCTAAAAGGAGCACCAGCAACATTCCAGCGTCTCATGAACCACGTATTAACTGGGTTACAAGGTCTGCAGTGCTTAGTATACCTGGATGATATAGTTGTATACGGCAGGAATTTAACTGATCATCAAACAAAACTACGGGCGATACTACAACGATTGAGAGCGCATATCCTGAAGTTAAACGCAGAGAAATGCAATTTTCTCAAAAAGGAAATTATATACCTTGGGCATAAATGCACGACGGAAGGAGTGAAACCAGATTTGAGTTTGGTGGACAGCGTGAGGAACTTCCCTACCCCCAAAACAATCCGACAGGTGCAGTCCTTCTTGGGACTAGCAAATTATTATCGAAAGTTTATATCGGATTTCTCTAAGATAGCAGCACCAATAAATAACCTCCTGAAGAAGGATGTAAAATTTAAATGGGACGAAAATTGCACAAAGCATTCAACACTATTAAAGATAAGTTAATCAGTCCACCGGTACTAAGATACCCAAACTTCAAAGAGCCGTTTAAACTTCACACCGACGCCAGTGGAGGAGCTCTCGGGGCAGTGCTAGCACAAGGCCCGGACAAGGAAGAGAAACCCATAGCCTACGCTAGTCGCACATTGAATGCCGCAGAGAAGAATTATTCGACCATAGAAAGAGAACTTTTAGCAATCGTATGGGCAGTGAAGAACTTCAGATGTTACTTATACGGCAGACCATTCAAAGTATTCACCGATCACAAACCCCTGAAAGGAGCGATTAGGATTAAAGATCCGACAAGCCGAATACTTCGGTTGTGGCACAAGCTTTCCGACTACACCTTTGAAATCGAGTACAAGAAAGGCAGGAAAAACGGCAACGCGGACGCTCTGAGCAGAATTCCATACGAGGTGATGGTGACCACACGAAAACAGGCAAGAGAGCAACAAGAAGAAACCTCAGAAACCGGGGAAGAGATTGCCCCAGCAAAAGAGCCCACGGAACAAAATCCACTGGAGGAACCATCCGTACAAGAAAAACCACAAATAAGAATCCTGAGAGACCCTCAGGACATCGAGACGATACTACGCGACTGTCATGACGCCCATCTAGGAGGACACCAAGGAGTTCTTAAAACATATCACCGCTTAAAGAAAGAGTTCTACTGGAAGGGAATGATGAGGGATATTAAAATATATATACGAAAATGCAGAAAATGTCAAATAAATAAGTTAAGTAGAGAACACAGAGAGCCGATGATCATTACAGACACCGCCAAACAACCGTTCGACAAGGTTTATATGGACATTGTGGGTCCACTTCCAGAAACACCACGCGGGAACAAGTATATCCTAAGTTTCGAAGACGATTTGACTCGCTTCATGGACGTAATACCACTCCAAAATATGGAGGCAAAAACTGTGGCACAGGCTTTTGTGGAGGAAATAATAAGTCGTTACAGAATACCAACAAAATTAATTACCGACCAAGGAGCCAACTTCACTTCCGAAATGTTCAGAGAAGTGTGCAAGTTATTTAAAATACTGAAGATCGAAACGACACCATACCATCCTCAATCCAACGGAGCATTGGAGAGATCACATAGGCCTCCAATCGAATATCTAAAGAATTTTGTAGACGACAACCAAACAAACTGGGATGAGCATCTGCGAGCAGCAATGTCAGGAACAATAGTATGCACACAACCACAAAATTAACGCCTATGGATTGCTTATACGGCTTCTCCGCCCCCCTTCCCAACAATTTGAAGAAAGGTCCCCAACCAGTATACGATCACGAGAACTGTTTCCTACAACTAAGAAACAAGCTCCAGCGAGCATATCAAACCGCGCGAAGGAATTTGGAAGAGACTAAGATCCAGTCCAAAGAATACTACGATCAAAAGACAAATCCAATTAAAATCCATGTTGGAGATCAAGTGCTTCTCAGAAATACGGCCCGACGAAACAAACTGATTCAACATTGGACAGGGCCCTACCGAGTCACAGCAATAAATAACCCCGTCAGCACAACAATTTTAATAAGAAATAAGAAACGTCGCGTACATAACAACCGTTTGAAATTATTTAATTAAGATCAGAACACCCACTCACACACACTATAGACCGAACATCATTAATAACTACAATATTCCTAATTACCAGATTTACAATGGAGCAGAACAGTACACCCGTTGAAATCGATGACCTAGGATTGACCAAGGCCGAGTGCGACGACATCCTACGGGAAGCAGACCGGCTATACCAACAAATCCAACTTAATATCACCCTGCAGGAAACAGACCAGATATTCCAGCAACTGCAATTAGGCGAGCCTGAAACCGAAGATCAGTCAGCCATGTACGGGGATAAATACTGTCAACCCCAGGAGGGAACGAAAAACACCCGTAGACGAAACCCAAGGCGGAAAAACAAAAACCACTAAGCTAAGGCGAAACAAAATAGATGTAAATTGCAAAATGAAATAAAGAGAAACCAATGAATACAAGAGTTACAGAACTAGGAATTTAAGATTAAACTATCCTAAGTATAAAAATAACACTTTAACCGCCTAACATTCAGAAGTACAAACGCAGACTAATCAGGTTGAACCACTCTTACCACAAAAACTGCCACACTTCACACTACAAACTAGTACTAGTTCGTGTACCCCAGGAAACGCCACCCACCCGGGGGGGGGACTTCTAAAAGGGGGAGGAATGTTGTGAGACGCCGCACCATCTAAAAAGAAAAGGGGTTAAAACAGCATAATAATGCAAACATGAAGCACCCATAACACCGGATAACGTAAAAAACAAAGTACACAAAAAACACATATAATCATAATCACCATTTCATTCACCAAGAGAAGGGATGTTTATGTTCACGCTGCCAATGTTAATGCTCAACAGTTCAGCATATGAACATAGCAAAGCATAATGTCACATGTCACCATGGTCACCATCAAACAGTCACCAAAGTGGTTCAAAACAAAACATACCTAGAAGAAATCAAACATGAAACATCAGCTGGTCCCATAAAACTTACCTGAGCATCGTCGTCCACATAAATCTACATAGAAACACATAAACGCACATAAAACAAACATAAACAACTGCAAACTGTCACTCGCCAAAACTGACTGTCACTTGTCAAAACCAACCACATGAGGAAAAGTGAGTTCTAAAAAACTCAACTAGTCACTACATGATGGAGCCACCGTACAATAAGAGGAATTTAGCAACACATGACAACATCGCAATAACGGACGAAATTCCCGGTTTCAAAATATAAGAAGCCGGTGAAAGCTAGGGAAAGCATCAGTTGTCAAAGCTCGACCTGAGGAGAATATCCAAGGAAGGAAAAGTGAGTGCAACTAGCGCCGAAAGCGGTCTGTAAGCCCATCGGTAACCAGAAATTGTGGTTGAAAGAGGTTGAAAAACCCATCATCCCAATTTCAAATTTCTCTACCGAACACGGTTCCTGCAACCTATCGGTCTTTTGGGGGCGCCTAGGCGAAAGTGGTTGTATAAACCCATCAACTAGATTCCAAATCAACCAAACTAATGAGTTGGTCCATTCGTAGTTTCAGCATCACCCAAAAAGACGTTGACGGAGGCTCTGCGTGACTCGGGGGCCGGTCCTAGGCCCATTACTCTGGAGGAGTACCGCGCCCGGAACGCAGCCATCCCCCCTGCCCAACGTCCGTGCCCCGAAACGCCGTACAGGGAAGGAAGCTAACTTCCGCCAGGCTATAGAGGAGGTCCGGCGTCGCCTGTTGTTGGCCGTAAGTCAGGAGCAACGTCTGCAAATCAGGAGTTGCAGAAGCTGCACAACGAGCGGTTCAGGTATCGGAAAGAAAAGAGAGGTGACAAAAATAAAGGAAAGAAAAATAAATAGAAAAGAAAAAAAAAAAAAAAAAGAAAAACAATAATAAGAGAAAAGAAGAGAGTTAGAAAAAAAAAGAGATAGATAAAAAAGAACGAACAGATAGAGATATCCTGGAGAATGCGAATTCGAATTCGCCCAACAGTCGGCAATTTTGGCTAAGTACAGCTGTAAGAATTACCCCGTAAAATAGATTTAAAGTCATGAGCGTACAGAGATTTTGAAATAAGGTTTAAGGAGCTATCACGAATTTGGTTTATATAGAGATCTTGTAAATTTGGATTGTATAGAGATTTTGAAATAAGGTTTAAGGAGCTATCACGAATTTGGTTTATATAGAGATCTTGTAAATTTGGATTGTATAGAGATTTTGAAATAAGGTTTAAGGAGCTATCACGAATTTGGTTTATATAGAGATCTTGTAAATTTGGATTGTATAGAGATTTTGAAATAAGGTTTAAGGAGCTATCACGAATTTGGGTTATATAGAGATCTAGTAAATTTGGATTGTATAGAGACCCGAGTGAAAAAATAAGTCGGAATCCGATAGGAAATCAGACGGAAAACTGATTTCTGTCGGATTACGAACGGAAATCGACCCTTAAAATTTCAGGCAAGCTGAATCCACTCTGAAATCAGTCGGAGTTCTTACAGCAGACTGAAATCAGACGTAAATCAGACGGAAACCAGACGAGAATCTGTTCAATTTTCTTGAACTTCACGAAACTAATTTTTCCGTCTGATTTCAGTCTGCTGTAAGAACTCCGACTGATTTCAGAGTGAATTCAGCTTGCCTGAAATTTTACGGAAGTCTGAAAAATTTTAGCAGACTAAAAACGGACTGAAATCTATATAAATTCCTATATGTGCAATATAAATTGTAAGTCAATACATATAAGTTAATACACGAAACTATCTGGAGTTTGTCTCCTGTCAACGAACTAGTAAAGGTTATTGAACGATTTTTGTGCAGACGGTTTTCACGAGTACAATTTGACTTGTGAGGATTAGTCTTCGTTATAAAGCCACAGTAAGTATACTAGAAAAATTGAAGTAGTTTTAAATGCGTAAGGGTAAAAGTGAAAGTGAGAAATTTGTGCTAATTTTTTGGTGTGAAAGGTGAAAGTGAAACTGTGTCGGTGGTCACTTTTAGCGACGTAAGTGAAGCTTTGAAACCGATATTCATCAAGAGGGGTTGGATCGGTGAAGGCGATACTGCGTGAGTTTCGTTTTGATTAAATTGATTGAAATGTAATAATACAATGCTTGATTTCATTCATAGATTTTATCACAGAAAAAACAGACAAACTTCTCACAGCTTGGGAGAATCAACTCCAATCATGCATGTTCAGCTAGAACCTTCCACACAGCAACCACCCCCATTCCCTCCAGCGGATCACGTATCATTCACCGATGTATCCACCACCAATGAACCCACCTCCGATGTATTCACCCCCGAATTATTTAAAAACCTTACCTGCATCATCTTATAACTGGGGACATACGTCTCCAGAAAACTACAATTAATATTCAATATTTTAAGATATTAGGTATCATTAATTATTTTATTTTATAATTATCAATCAGAAATTTCATAAATACATTAATAATAAATTATCAAATAATTTTTAGTCTTGTCCATAAGGCCGCCATTGATCGGAGGCGGAATGCAGACGGGAAACGATAGGAAATTGAGAAATTTCCGACTCTTGTTTAATTCTGTGTAGCGTAAAAAAAAGTCGGAATTCAGACGGGAAACGATCGGAAATTGTGGACTTTCAGTTTTCATTTTCCGATCGTTTCCCGTCTGCATTCCGATTCTTTTTTCCGCTAAACAGAATTAAACAAGAGTCGAAATTCAGACGAGAAACGATCGGAAATAGAAAACTGAAAGTCCACAATTTCCGATCGTTTCCCGTCTGAATTCCGTCTCTTGTTACGCTATGCCTTTAAAAGAAATGTCGGAATTCAGACTGAAAACGATCGGAAAACTCATTCTTTTCCGTCTGAATTCCGACTTGTGTTCACTACCTCCGATCCATTTCCTATCGGATTCAGTCTGCCTTTTTCAAGGCAATTTTAACGGCTAAATTTCCGAGAATTTTTTCACCCGGGGATTTTTAAATAAGGTTTAAGGAGCTATCACGAATTTGGTTTATATAGAGATCTTGTAAATTTGGATTGTATAGAGATTTTGAAATAAGGTTTAAGGAGCTATCACGAGTTTTATTTATATAGAGATCTTGTAAATTTGGATTGTATAGAGATTTTGAAATAAGGTTTAAGGAGCTATCACGAATTTGGTTTATATAGAGATCTTGTAAATTTAAATTGTATAGAGATTTTGAAATAAGGTTTAAGGAGCTATCACGAATTTGGTTTATATAGAGATCTTGTAAATTTGGATTGTATAGAGATTTTGAAATAAGGTTTAAGGAGCTATCACGAGTTTGGTTTATATAGGGATCTTGTAAATTTGGATTGTATAGAGATTTTGAAATAAGGTTTAAGGAGCTATAGTTTAAACTAACTTGGAGTATGCTAGAATTTGTAATAAATTGGTATATGTAAGGAACTAGAATAAGGACTTTGATTTATCAAATGAGTTGTCAACCTTCAACATTTAACTGTAGTGAGTTCAAGAACTTGTTGTTAAAGTGAAGTTTAACAACTGAGAAATTAAACCACAACACAGTTTCTGAACTGCTTTCGTCATATTGCTGGCGTTGTCTGTCACTACTATGAGGACTTTATTCCGCAATCTCCATTCGTCTATTATTCGAGTGAGAAATTGTGCAATATTGTGGCTGGTGTGACTGCCAAGCATATGAGAACACTCGAGAAACACTGCTTGCAAATTAAAAGAATCGTCTACATAATGAGCTGTTGAACCGCCATATATGAGTCATTGACACAGGAGGTCCAAATGTTTGAGGTCAAGCACAGGCTTTTCGCCTTTGAGACCTCTTCTTTCTTCGTTGCAAGGCAAATCTCGTAAAGAGCGGGTAAGCAATTATTTGACAATAACTTTCGATCCGGCAGTTTGTACGCAGGATTAAGTATTTGGGTGTATCCACGAAAGCCTTGGTCATCTACTATAGAAAAAGGTTGAAAGTCGTAAATGAAAAGACCCATCAAAGCATGGTCAATATATTTCTTTTCCACTGGCAACATTTTTTTTTGTAACAATATCGCGAAATATGCTGTTGGACAAATCTGCTAGGCCCAGGGAGCTGTTCGGTTTCTTGACTTTGACCAATACTGCTTAGACCGGGGAGCGGTTCATTTCCACCATGTTGTTCAGTGCTGCTAGCTGCAGGGATCGGTTCGATCCTTTGTTGTTGCCCGCTGAATGATAAAGATGGCTCACGTCTTGATGCATGAGCAGCCTTCAACGGATGAAACTGCACGCCCGGGTGCTTCCTCTCCAAATGCTTTTTCAAATTAGAGGTGGATGTTCTGTAGCTACGTTTAGCTTTGCATAACTTGCAAAGCGCAACTCTATCCTTACCGTTGTCTACGGGTTCGAAACTATTCCAAAGCGAGCTGATCCTCATTGTTGTGAATAAAATAATTATTATAAACAAGTATTTATCAAAAACTTCTTAGTACAATGCAAAACTGATTTATACGCGGAATGGCCCGTTTCCTGCGATTCGTTGCGACAACGGTTCATTTGAAGAGGATCATTCCGCATATAAATGAAACCGTTATCGCAACGAGTCGCAGGAATAGAAAATCGAAGAAATAAAAAATCGTTCTTATCTAACGACTTCCTTAAATTCGTTAAATGACCAGAAGGAACTTCCATAATTGAATATTTTATCAGTGGAAATCAATATCCCAAAAGTTTAGGATCAAAAAAAAGGTAAAATGGGGATGAGCCTCCGGATTTTTAAGTTATATACCGTCAGTTTTGTCTTCCATAAACAAAAATATAGTAAAAACATAAGAATTTCAAACATTTCCTTTGAAAATCGCAGATTCAAGTAACAGGAGCGCAGAAAATCGCATACGTTAATAAATTTTGTAGTTACAAAATATCATACGTCACTCAAATATCAAAGTGACAAAATATCATACGTTACTGAAATATCAAATACCACGTTATTTTGGTAACATATGAAATTTTCTGTAACAATGGTATGATATTATGTATGAATAACTTGAATAACGTATGATATTTGTAACTTTCATGATCTTCTTTGCTCCTGTTACTTAAAAAGCGATGTTATATATTATTATTTGTTTGTTTATATATTTGGTATATTTTCAATAGGTTCCCCCATAGAAAATATAGTAGTTTACGTTACTAAAGTGACAACATATCATGCGTTACTAAAATATGAAAGTGACAAAATATCATATGTTACTAAAATGTCGTAGTGACAAAATATCATACGTTACTAAGGCTGTGTGCTAATCGACGGCATAACCTTTCGAACGACATTTTGAATTGAAGTTCGAACTTTTTTGACATTTGATACCTTCGCTTGTTACTAAAACTGAAAAAAAAACTATTAACTTATATAACTTCAAGAATATATTAATATACTTACGTTTTTTCCTGCATTCATGTGACGTTTCCGTTTTGTTTTGAAACTATCCCTGAACGGAACAATAAAGTGCCAATATAAAGTTGGCATTTTCGGAGACAAGAACCTTTCGAAAATGTGACTTTGATATAGTGCCAATCAAAATGTCAGTTGCATGAAAGTGTCGTCGATTAGCACACAGTCTAAAATATCAAAGTGACAAAATATCATGTGTTAGTAAAATATCATTCGTTACTCAATAAATAACGCTCAAAATGCTTAAAATATTCAGTATTGTCATTCATCTATAAAAATACGGAAGCCTTTCAAAAATGCAACAAAAAGAAAACCTTTGAACCTATAATTAACATATTTCTTTCGAAAATCCTAAGATTCAAGTAACAGGAGCGCAGAAAATCATGAAAGTTTAATACAAAATCCAATTTCGTGACTCAAGTTACTTGAGTAGGAGAGGCAGAAATATGTATGCTACTCAAGGGTGCGTTATCTTCAAAACCCTCTGTATGTAATGAGGGTACAACTACAGAGGGTTTTGGTGAGGGAGATTAGAAAAGAAATGATATGTGCATATATGCGTGAATAATATCCATTCCACATGGAAAAACAGGTTCTGGAATGGAACATTGCATTCGGCTGTGTGAGAGGAAAATTGTAGTGCGATCGGAGCTGAAGATAAGGTAAGAAATGAAATTAAAATAAGAATGAAGTGGAAGTGACAAAGTAACGCTAGTTTCATGCCAAGAGTCACTGTCACTGCCACGGGAGTTAGAGTCACTGTGATTTTGTCACCGTGACGTGAAATATCGCCCATCTCTAGATCCATATGGATCACGAACGTAATAGATTTTTTTTATGTATTCCAACAACAACACGTGATCTTGGTAGCTATCTGGTTCTGTTTGATTAAACCATTTTTTAGTTCGCGAGTTACTCACTTTTTAGTTTGTACTTTCTGGCTTCTGCCAGATTTTTATTTTAAAGTTTGGCGAATTGGAAATTTCAATGTCGAAATCATTGTTTTGACATGAAATTGATATCAATTTCAATCTTGGTGTCCACAAGCTATTGCAAAACTGGGAAATTATGGTGTTTTTGTTAAAGAAGATTGGGATCTTCTTCATAAAATAGGTTTAAAAGCTATTCCCGTGATTTGATCTATAAATTACTTACGCTATTTCAGTTCAAACTCTTTCAATAAATCAGAAATTTCTAGTAACATGCAAAATATATTTTGGAGGACAAGGAAAAAATGTAATGTCTTGGGAAGAAACAAATGTTCAAGGAGTCATGTCTGCTGAGGGCAATTTCCATAATCCAGCTATTTTCGAATGTATTAATGCTGTAAGATGGGGAGTAGCTGATGAATATTTGTATTTTGTTGACAACTATCCATGTCCAATTTCATATATTCGAGTACATCTATTTAAAATGGTTTCCCCATTTGTAGGTGAACTAAAATGATTTAATTGAAATATGAATTTGTACATCGATTACAATTTTAGATTCAATCTGAAATCGAATGCAAATATTGGAGAAAATTTGGCTGTTGTTGGGAAGCCTCATGAGCTTCGGGACGTTGGACGCAAATTTAGAGAAGAGTGTAAACGTTCTACAAAGGAACTAAAGTGTACACAAACGAGGATTCGAATATTCCGCATGAGCAGACAGATGTAAACGAACATTATATGAATTTTTATTGATAATAATTATCTAACTGCAACATTAGATTTATAACTTACTAGGGGGCGCCCCCTGCTCGCTACGCTCGCCAACCCCCGCCGTTCGCTCCGCTCACTCTAATAGCTCGCGCATGGAGCTATATATACAGTAGCATTGTAAGTAAAAAGGTTATTTAGTTCAGACTGTAGTAGCAATCATTTCAGCTAATTTTGCACGTCAAAGTACATCTATATTGAATGAGGCCCTATCTATAATTATCGAAAACCTTGCGGGTGCGGTTGCGGATGTCAAAAGATCTTAAAATTTTCTCATACAAAATACTTTTTGTAAAAATTCTTTCATCTTCTGCCAAATGACCTTGGCTTTGTGTTTCAGAAATGCATATAAACACGCAATCGGTTAAACGATCTAACTCTACTGGCTACAACATACAATTAACAGTGAGAAAATATAGGTTGTTTGAGTAAGATTCCTGATTTTTGAAACTTTTGCCCCTGGGATTTATTAATTGTCATCGCAAAAGCCAGAATGACGGGAAGTTTAGTTTCTTGAAAATAAAAAGGCAAAAATACGTCATACGTGTCGAAATACGTGTGTTTCAGAAAACTCCTGCTAAAATCTCACAATCCAAAAAATTTTCTTTTGCATTTGAACTAAACGAATAGGTGTCCCATTGACCAAGCAAGTCATGTCCTGTACACAAATTACGAATAAGTAAAAGTATGCAATTTGGTTTTTAAAATAAATTTGTGGGATCGGGAGCCAACTTACATCAAATGAGTTTAAAAATTCTACTGGAAAATTATTTTGCTCTCTATAATCATCACTCAAGATTTTATCGGAACCCAAATATATTCGTTTCTCTCCGGCCAGGCTATTAAAGATTTCTGCATCAATGAAAGTACAGGCTTCATATTTGGGTGCTAATATAACCGAATTGAGAATATCGTTAGACTTTATGGTTTCAGATACATTGCCATAAGTATCTGGAATCACGAAGTTGCAGCTAACTAAATGGGAAGGAATTTCAATAACATCTTGGCTGTAATCTGGAAATGTGGGTAAAGTTCCATTACCAAGAGATTTAAGAAATTCAACGAATTCAATCTCATGAGGTGAAGCTCTCATATTTTGGGTAAAAGTTATTTTGTGGATTTTGAAAATTCGGACCATGAACTAAGGCAATTCTCAATAAGTGGTACACATGTACCGTGAGATATAGCTGGCAATATTCGTCAAAAATCTCCACAGAGTAAAAAAGTCTTACCTGCTGTTGTAAATTATACGGATTAATCGAGTTCTCAATAATTAAACTGGATTGCACGGATCAAAATTGATTTTTTATTTTTCTCAGGAAACTCCTATCGACAAGTGCAACTTCAAGTACAAAACTGAACTTACTACTAATTACAGTTAGTTACTTCGTGTTTAAATTTAAAAGTGTTGCCACTCTTATTTTACGTGAATAGTACGATAAGAGAAGGCGGGAATTTTAAATTTATCTCAACATTCCCTCCAAATTCTAGCCTTCTCTTTTCTTATTATAATGATATACAATATTAATGAATTATTGTTTACTTAATACTATGCCTATTTTATCTCTAAGATATTGAAATTTGACTCGAGGAAGAGCTTTTGTAAACATGTCAGCACATTGTTCGTTTGTAGATAGGTATTTTACATCTATTTCTTTTTCTTGAAACTTTTCTTTAATGAACTTATATCGTACATCAATGTGCTTACATCTTTTATGAAAATCTATATCTTTGATCATTGATATTGCGCTTTGATTATCTACATACAAACAAATATTATTCTGATTGTATGTATCAATATCTGTGAGTAGTCTTTTTATCCATAAGGCTTCTTTTGTGGCAGCACATGCAGCCATGTATTCTGCTTCTGTAGTAGATAGAGCTATACTTTGCTGTCGTTGACTTCCCCATGTAATAGCTGCACCATTTTTTATAAAGACATAACCAGTGGTAGACCGTCTTGTATCTTTAACAGTGGCATAATCCGAGTCACTATAACCTTCTACTATATTGTTTTCCATTGTAGAATAAAGTATCCCATATTCTTTGGTTTCCTTTAAATACCTCAGTATCCTTTTTATAGCAGTCCAGTGTGTATCATCATAGCAGTCCAGAAATCGACTTATCAGGCTTACTCCAAACATGATATCTGGTCTGCTCACAATTGCAAGGTGCATAAGAGAGCCTACTGCTTCTCTGTATGGTATTTTCTCTTCAGGCGCTGACGTAGACTTTTCCAATGTAATATGAGAATTGAGAACTTGAGTACTCATTCCATTAGCATCATTCATGTTAAACTTTATAAGTAGCTTTTCAATGTACTTTCGCTGGTGAATAAATATTTTGTTATTTGTTCGTTCTATTTGTAAACCGACAAAATTTTCTGGCTCCATTGTTCTTATTTCAAAGTTTTCTCTGAGATCATTTAATACTTTATCAACAACAGTTTCTTCTTTAGATATTATCAGCCCATCATCTACATAAAGTAAGAGGTATACTTTGGTTCTATCTGTATAACTTGTATAGACACATTGATCGGAGTGGCTATTTGTAAAACCAAATTTTTTTAGTACTGATTTAAATTTGTTATTCCAGCAACGTGGAGCTTGCTTGAGGCCATATAGAGACTTTTTTAGTTTACATACATAGTTCGGTGGGGCATCTATTCCTTCAGGTGGGGTCATATATATATCTTCTGAGATGTCCCCATCGAGAAAGGCGGTTTTTACATCAAATTGAATCATATTTAGGTTATGTTGACATACTTCTGAAAGTAATATTCGAACAGAGTCATACCTTACTGTTGGAGAAAATGTGTCCTTATAGTCGATGCCGTAGTTTTGTGAACACCCTTTGGCACAAAGTCTTGATTTGTAGATCAGTCCTGATGGCTCGTCTTTCAAGCGGAAGACCCATTTACACCCAATTGTTTTAGTTCCTGGAGGTTGTCTAACTAATGTCCATGTCTCATTTTGCTCGTGTGCCTTTAATTCATCCTTTATTGACTGTTTCCATTCATCTCTGTTTTGTGATGATACAGCTTCAGCGTATGTCTTCGGTACGTCTTGATCACCTTTGCATTTACTTTCACAGAGGTAAGCATTGTTTTGTTGTAACTTCTTTGATCTGGTTATAATTTGACTAGGTTGTCCTAAATCAATTTTTCTTTCGGGAACATACAAAGAATTTTTATCAGGAGAGTTTTCATCAGATTGAAAGGTTTCATCATCATCCATCATTGTAGTAGTGTCATTTGGTTGCATCATTTCATCAGTTCTATCCTTCGTTTGATTATTATCAAATGAACTATCATTTGTCTTTTTACTAGTTATTGAAAACTCTTTATCACTAGTTGTGTTGGTGTTTTCGATTGTAGTTAGAGGCATTACTATGT
This sequence comes from Chrysops caecutiens, assembly GCA_963971475.1. Classification (NCBI taxonomy): domain Eukaryota; kingdom Metazoa; phylum Arthropoda; class Insecta; order Diptera; family Tabanidae; genus Chrysops; species Chrysops caecutiens. Next base: position 25,154,520 of record OZ020568.1, on the reverse strand, counting down.
GGTTTTGTTTGATTGAATTTTCCAAAAATATAACGTCTCTACTTATTATTACTTCGTGTGTTTTTGGGTTTATCAACTTGTAACCTTTTGTAGTATCGCAATAGCCAATAAATGTCATTTTTCTTGACTTGGGATCCAGTTTCTGTAATTTTTCTTTCGGTACTTTAACCATTGCTTCACATCCAAAAATTTTTAAGTGGCTCACATCTGGTTTCCTTCCAGTCCATTTTTCTTCAGGTGTACTATATGAGAGTGCACGTGTCGGACATCTATTAGTGATATAGGCAGCTGTAGCTACTGCTTCTGCCCAGTACTGTTTTTGTAAATCAGAATTGATTAGCATGCACCGTGCTCTTTCCATTAGTGTGCGATTCATTCGCTCGGCCATACCATTTTGTTGAGGAGTATATGTATTCGATGTTTGATGAATAATTCCCGATTTCTTTAGGTAATTTGAGAACTCGTTGCTCAAGTACTCTCTTCCATTATCAGTACGTAATTCTTTTATTTTTAAATTAAGCTGGTTTTCTACTAATGCTTTATATTCCTTGAATTTAGAGAAAGCATCTGATTTGTTATTTAAAAAATATACAAATACTTTCCTCGTATAATCGTCAGTGAATGTCAGAAAGTACCTAGCTCCCCCTATTGATTTTACTTCCAGTGGTCCACATATGTCAGAATGTATAAGTTCTAAGGGTTCTCCTGCTCGCGAACCTTCAGCTGGAAACGGCATTCTAGACTGTTTTCCCTTTTGACAGTATTCGCAAATTATTTTATCGTTGTTTTTAACTAATTTCACGCCATTGGTACTGTTTGGTAGTTTATTTAAATCATTAAAATTCAAATGTGCCATTCTTTGATGCCATAATAAGTGCTCTGTTTCATTTTGCTTACAATTGTATGCTTGAATCGTGTTGATATTCACCCGGTACATATTGCAGATGAGACTTGCAGCTGCTATTTCAGAATTCCTGTGGTTGAATATTTTACAGCCATGATCGGTGAACTGTATGGTGCATCCATTCTTTATTATTTGGCTAACTGACAGTAGATTAGTTACTAATTCTGGTACATATAGTACATTTTTTACTTGAATAGTTTGAATTTGACCATTTTTCGTCACAACTTTTAGATCTACCTTTCCACAACTCTTAACTGGGAGCATTTTGTCATTCGCTATTTTTATGCTTGTGATTGGCGGAGGCATTTCATCATAAAGCCAATCTTGCCTCATCGTCAAGTGCATAGACGCTCCAGAGTCAATGTACCACCCGTCATCATTCGTTGCTGTTGCAGAAAAAACAGCTACATATCCAGAATTTTTATTCGTTTGTTCCTTTGCATTTTTCTTAGATCTGCAATTTTTACTTATGTGTCCGTAACGGTTGCAGTTAAAACATCTCGGCCCTTTTCGCTGACTTTGTTGAAGGTTATTTGACTTATTGAACTTGTTATTCTTGGTGTAAAGTGCGGTAGTGTCTGTATCAGTTGTTTTTATTTCTTGTATCAACTTTGTTTTTATCATATCGGCACTAATTTTTACCCCAGAACTTTCTATGCCCATAATCATCGGTTTGTATGTCTCCGGCAGCCCAGCAAGCATCAATGTTCCAAGCCACTCGTCATCCACTTTAAAGTTAATGTTTCTGAGCTTATGAGCTGATGACATTATCTTATTCACGTAAGCTTCCACACTTTCACTTGTTTCTAGTGTTGTATTTATTAAGTCTTTTAATAGTCCCACTTTTCTAGTTAATCCCCTGTCCTCAAATGCCATAGTGAGATTATCCCATACTTGTTTTGCACTTGCTGCATCTTGAATATGTACATACAAAACTGGATCTACTAATAATATCAACTTTGACTTAGCTTTCACATCGCTTTTCATTTTGTTAGCATCACTTGCATCTGGTTCCGTTAGTACACATGTGTATAAATCCTCATGTTGCAAGTATGCCTTAACAGCAAAACTCCAGTTCGTCCAGTTGTCTCTACCCGTGAGTTTCGGGATTGACATTATTGTATTGTTCATTTTTAATTTTATGATAATTGGTCTTCACGTGGTAAAAATTGGAAATTCGCGAAAAAATATATTTCACCAGAAAACGTTTTCTACACGTGTTATTTCGATTTTTTCCTTTTTTCGGCAGATTAAGAGTGAACTGGGCCCATAACCTGTTGTAAATTATACGGATTAATCGAGTTCTCAATAATTAAACTGGATTGCACGGATCAAAATTGATTTTTTATTTTTCTCACGAAACTCCTATCGACAAGTGCAACTTCAAGTACAAAACTGAACTTACTACTAATTACAGTTAGTTACTTCGTGTTTAAATTTAAAAGTGTTGCCACTCTTATTTTACGTGAATAGTACGATAAGAGAAGGCGGGAATTTTAAATTTATCTCAACACCTCCGAAAAGTTTAGTTGAAGTACCGAAGGAATAGTTTACTGAACAAAATTTCCTCAATAGCTAATAAAGCACTGTTCTATGAATCATTTTCTGAAGAGTTTCTTAAAAATTCTTCACTCATGAAAATTTTGAATTCATTCCAGAAATCTGAAGCATTTGTAGGAAAGTTCATACCACAAATAGGATATGGCAACTAACTCTCTTAACTGCTGAGAGGACTTACACTCTCTTACTTCTAATAAATATTCACGCCACTCTCCATCATTTCATGCGATACTTCGTGCATGTGCTGAAAATGTGCAGTAAATAATGTTCCCAACAGTACCCAAATCCTGATGGGACCTCGAAGATGGAGCTAAAAAAGTCTCAAATGGAACAACTCAACATAAAACATAAAATAATCGAGCAAAATCTCTACTACTTCCTCTTCGAGGTTTTTCGATTTCTTTTCTTTATCTACCTAAATATAATGCATCGGCGTCTCTGTATATAGAAACTCGGAAGAACTAATTCGATTGATTTCATAGAATGCATTCAATTTTGTTCTTCTGTGATTTGTAAGAGCTTGCTGAACATTTCCTTCCCTAAAGACTGTATTTGGCCGATGAGGCAAGTGACATTCAAGTCGAACTATAATATATATTACGTGACTGGTAATGCATTGGATACTCATTTATGCGCCAACTATCTTCCGTAGATCCAACATAGTGACCGGAAAAAAAGCTATTGATTTCATCTATATAAACTTTGCCCCCAACTCCACCTCAAACTCTTACAAACTGTAATGAGGCACAGTCGTATCCCTTATTAACATATTTGTGCATATATTTTAGGCTCTTAACTGTGCCAAGAACTTCCACATTTAAGTAGCAATCAAATTTCGCTAAAAGATATGGATTTTAAGGAACAGCATAACGGTTGTCAACAGTGTGGCCACGAAAGTCAACTGTTATACCATTAACACGACGCATCTAACATTGGCTAGAGTTGTATTGTAAAAGTCCTTAGAAAAGCTTTTGCTGCATTTACCATCTCTCATACAGACGGGGATACGATTCAACAAACCACATGGATCGTGGATCATATGGTTTTTAACTAAATTATGAAGTTGTGGGAAATACATATATAAATCGTAAATAAAATATATCTGGAATTTCCGTACAAACGAACCAACTTTCATTTCCAACCGTTTCTTTTTTCTCTAAATTGAGGTTTTAAAGGTGAGCAGACAATAGTTTGGAAATATGATATAATTTAAGATTTTCAATTTTAAACAGTTTTTTGCTCGTAGCGGCCAAATAAAGCATTCTAGGGGGTATGATCAACCCCTATTATTTTTTCATTTCCCAACTTTTGGCCATATATCATATTTTTCTAAATTATGTTTTAAATGTGGGTCCATACAAAAGTTGGGAAACATGATAAAATTCAGACTTTCGCTCGCTTTCCATAAATATTCGTGAAAGTTAACCTCGCGTTTTCTAGAAGTAACTGTAGAATTGTTATTTTCCATATTTTTTAAAATAAAATTTGCATATATTTTTATCAAATTAGCAGAAAACAATGGTATAAGTAAACGATGGCTTTAAATTTGTCTGTGGTAATGCATCCATATTATTGTCTGTGGCCATATGATCATTGTTTTGGCTTTTGTCTGGAAGATTGCCTTCTTCCAGGCAAAAAACAAAAGAATGGACATGTGAATATTGTCTGTGATATGGCTGCATTTGCCCCTCACATTATCATTGGCATAGATATTAGGTTTGAGTGAAAAGAATGCACGTATTTGGCATAAATGGTTGTTTATTCAGTCGAACGTATGATCTATGCAAATGATAATGTTAAATAAGTATGTTCTATATTTTAATTTTTTCGTAGAGGAATGCAATTATATGTTAATTCTTTTGGTTTGTGTCACCAGTAGAAGATTGATCCATTTGGTTTGATTTTCGACTATTTTAGTACTTGTTATGTATCGGGGACACAAACCAAAAATTTACATATGGTTGCATATTTCCAGGCAAAAAGTAAAACATTCACACGCACACATTCTTCCCAAAAGCATCATCTACGCTATACGTGTGCTCAATTCACACATACTATCCCATTGAATTTTTTAATTTCAACTAATTTATGATTAAATTTAAGAAAAACAATTAGGTGATGCACATAGAGGAAAAACTAATCTTCCGAATGGTATAATTTTTATGCTGGTAAGTCCACCTGGTTTCCTGTAAGAGGGATAACAAAAAAACGTGTCGCCTATTTATATATAGATAACTACCACCATGGATTTGTCAACCATATATCCGGGCAAAACCGGAAGAGCACAAGAAAACTCTTGAAGAAAAAAAACCGAAAGGACCAGTCAAGGTCCGCGCCGTAGATTTTCCGCGAAAACTTGGGGATACAATTATTGTCTGAACAAGTTAAAAATGTCGCATTTGTTACTAACTTCATATGTATTCAATCGTCATATATTTTGACTTTGACAGCTATTGCATCTAAAAGAGCGCCAAAACGTCTATTAAATTTCATCTGTCGAAGTGAACACAAGTCATTTTAAAATTTTATTTTTTACGATAAAAATGTCGACTTTCATGGTATCAAAACAGCATTTGCGGGAAGTGTTAATTTGCTTCCTCCATTTGAAGAAAAATGCAACAGAAGCACATCGTTTACTCTGTGAAGCCTATCCTGACTATGATATAGACCTAAGAATGTGTCAGCGTTGGTTTGCACGGTTCAAAAATGGCGATTTTGATATCACAGACAAAGAACGTCCAGGCCAGCCAAAAAAGTTCGAACATGAAGATTTGGAGGCATTACTCGATGAAGACCCATGTAAAACTCAACAAGAACTTGCGAAATCATTGGGAGTAACACAACAAGCAATTTCCCTTCGCTTGAAAGCAGCAGGATTTATTCAGAAGCATGGACATTGGGTCCCACATGAATTGGGTCGATTCGTTTTTGGCCTCAAAAGATGAGTCGTTCTTCCGAAGCGGAATCCATATGCTACCAGAAAGATTGGAAAAAGCTATAGCTAGTGATGGTCAATACTTTGATTAATGTATTCATTGAATTTGTTAATGCAATAAACGGCCTTTTAAGCAAAAAATGCGACATTTTTAACTTGTTCACCCAATATAATAAGTGTTTCTTATTAGTATGTACTTAAATCAGTGTCTCTTATACAATGGGTATGTAGTGGACGCCCAATGTGGTGGATGAAAATGTGCGACGTTCAATAAAATACAAAAGCGCGTCGGGAGTTGTTTCTTAAGAATTTATTGAACTATACCAAATAATGTACATCTGCGTCCACTAACCTAATTCACGTTCCGTTGTTAATCCCTCCTCTTGTATTAACTATTTCCTCTACCTCGACCCAGTGTGATCGTGTTCCTCCGCCTTCAATGTTCAGCCACGACTGCTCGTCTCCTCTCGTTGTTGCCATGGTAGTACCACCAGCGTGTTGTCTCGTGCCAGCCCTACTGGTTATAGTGTTCGCCGCGTATGTCGGAGTTGGCGCGACAATCGTGTGACAGGGTGGTGAGTCACTACATCACCCCCCCTCCAGGGAAACTGTTGCGAAAGAGACTGATTTCCTACTTTTTGTTTCTTCTATTGCGTATGCTGGTTTTAGACGATCTATTGACATGGAAATGTTCTTCCCTTTTATGTCCAGTATGTAGTTTTTCCTCAGGCGTTTTACTACTCGATAAGGTCCTTCATATGGTGGTTGAAGCGCCGGTCGTACTCGATCTATTCGTACGAAGACGTGAGTGCAATTGTTTAGAATGGTGGGTATGTAGGTTGATTGATTGTAGACTGTTCTTGGTGGTGCTGGCTTCACATGTTCAAAGTGCCGTTTGAGTGTTGTTGCGAATTCTGTTGTGTCTGATGGTGTAGAATTTGGTGCTGGAACAAATACTTCTCCTGGAATTCTTAGGGTTGTTCCGTAGACTAGTTCGGCTGATGAGCATTTGAGATCCTCTCTGATTGCTGTTCTTATTCCTAGGATAACAAATGGGAGATCGTCTGACCAATTCAGAGTGTTTTCTCTAGCCATGAGGGATGATTTTATTTGTCGGTGAAGTCTTTCCACGAGTCCGTTTGCTTGTGGATGATATGATGTTGTCCTGATCCTGTGTGTTCCTAATCGTGATGTGACTTCGGCAAATAATTTCGCTTCAAATTGCGTGCCTTGGTCTGTGGTTATTCTTAGAGGTACGCCAAAGCGTGGAATGTACTGCTGTATGAAAGCTTCTGCTACGCTGTGGGCCGTTTGGTCGATTAATGGGTAAGCTTCTGGCCATCTGGTGAATCTGTCTATTATTGTTAATATATATCGATGTCCGTTTGATGGTGGTAAGGGTCCAATAAGGTCCATGTGTATGTGTTCTAATCTGTCTGATTGTACGTTGAATGTTGCCAGTGGTGATTTCGTATGTCTATGAACTTTGCTTTTCTGGCAATTAATACACGCTCTTGACCAGTGATTAGAGTCTCTGTTTAGGTTTTGCCAAAAGTACTTGCTCTGAAGGAGTTTGCGTGTGCCTCGAATGCCTGGATGCGCTATGTTGTGTATTGCTTCGAACACTGATCTTCTGATAGACTCGGGAACAAAAGGTCTGTTTATGCCTAACGATGTCTCACACCATAGTTTCACGTTGTCACCGGGGATTGTTAGCAGTTGAAGTTTGAATTTGGAGTTTTTGTTTTTTGGCTCGGAGAGTAGTCTGTGAAGTTCTTCGTCTTGTTTTTGTAGCTCTGCGAATTTCTTAAGATGTATTGTGCAAATGTTTTCTACGTTGTTGATTTCTATTCGGGATAAGGTATCTGCCACTACGTTATTCATTCCTTTGATGTGTCTGATGTCACTTGTAAATTGTGAAATATAGTCTAGATGACGGAACTGACGTGGACTGCGTTCTGTTTTTGTTGTCAGGGCTCGTGTGAGTGGCATGTGGTCTGTGTATATTGTGAATTGCTGACCTTCCACAAAATAGCGAAAATGCTTGATCGCTAAATACATTCCAAGCAGTTCGCGATCAAAGGCGGAATATTTGGTTTGAGTTTCCGTGAGCTTCCTAGAGAAGAATGATAGTGGTTCCCATGTGCCTTTATTTAGTTGTTGTAGCACTGCACCTACAGCGATATCTGATGCATCTGTCATTATGCTGAAGGTTCCATTTTCTAGAGGATGAACCAGTAGTGTGTTGTGCGATAGTAGCTGCTTGACCGAGTCGAATGCTTTTTGACAGTCGTCTGGCCAAGTAAATTCCTGCTTGCGTTTGGATAAGTTTTGGAGATTTGAGAGGTGAGTGTTGATTGGTGCTAGCGTTGTTGCTAGGTCCTGGATAAATCTGTGGTAATAATTTACCATACCCAGAAATCGTTGCACCGATTTGATTGATGTAGGAGGCGGGAATTTGTAGATTGCCTCGACTCTGTCTTTTGCTGGGCGAATTCCTTCCACAGAAATGTTGTGTCCCAAAAAATCTAGTGACTGCACCCCGAAGACGCACTTGGAGACTTTGATGTTCAGTCCGTATTCTTGTAGACGTTTGAAGAGAATTTCGAGGTGCTTGGTATGTTCTTCCTCATCGCTGCTGGCTATTAGAATGTCGTCGATATAGTTGAAGATGAAGTCTAATCCTTTCAGAACTTCATTCATGAATCGTTGAAAAGTCTGCGAGGCGTTTCTTAGACCAAATGGCATTCGTACGAACTCAAATAGTTCGAATGGTGTTGTGATGGCCGTTTTATGAATGTCCTCTGGAGCAATTGGTATGTGGTGGTATGCTCTCACTATGTCAACTTTTGAAAAGATTTCGCATCCATGTAGCTTCATTGAAAAGTTTTGAATGTGCGGAATTGGGTATCTGTCTGGTACCGTGGTTGCGTTTAAACGACGGTAATCTCCGCATGGACGCCAGTCTTCACTCGCTTTTTTCGTTACCATGTGTAGTGGTGATGCTACAGGCGATGATGATGCACGGCATATGCCCAATTGTAGCATGTGGTTGAATTCCATTCTGGCAGCTTTTTCGCGCTTGTGATCCAGTCTGCGCGGTCGAGATACTGGTAGTTGTCCTTCTGTTAGAATGTGATGTACCACGGTATGCTTTACTGGAAGGTTGAAGTTTGGTTCTTGTGTCAGTTGTGGGTATTTATTCAGCAAAACACTATATCTGTTTTCTATCATAAATTGTTTGGGTGTTGGAGTGTCCACCTGTGCGAGATTTGCTTTGACCATGAGCTTGGTAACTGTATCGATTAATCTTCTGTTTTTTAAATCGACCAGTAGTCCGTGTTTACACAGAAAGTCTGCTCCAATGATTGGTCGGTTGACTGCCGCTTTTATGAATTGATGAGTGAAGTCTCTCCTAAGTCCTAGATTAATTGTTAATAATTTCGTTCCGAATGTGTTGATGACTGAACCGTTTGCAGCTGATAGAAAGAAGCTTGGGTCTTTGTTGACTGTGCCGTGATTTGAGTGTGGAATGACGGACAAATCTGCTCCAGTGTCGATCAGAAATGTTATTTTGTTATTTCTGTCGAATATAAATAGGCGGCTGGATCTGTTTGGTTGCCCTTTGTTCGCCGCCGCAACTTTAGGGCTTAAAAGTTTGGGTTGTCGGCGTTATTGTGTGGTTGGTTCATTGTTGCTGAAGGCTGTTTGTTGTACGTACAAGGTTCGATGCATTTTTTGGCGTTGCTCCCGAATTTGTAATGGTACCAACATGTGGTATATCTAGATGAGCTTTTCGATCTACGTCTGCTAAAGACTGGTGTATGGTAGCGTCTGTTGGGTGACCTGCCTCTGCTCATATCTCTCGTTCGCTGATTGCTGCGGTCGCTGCATAGTCGTGCGACCATTGTCTTTAATTCCTGAATCTCGTGTTCTATGTTTTTGTTTGGGTTCGAAATTCGGTTGTCAGGATGCTGCGGTCTCTGATCATCGGCTGTTTGATATCTGCGCCCGGAATTTATTGTTGTCTGATTGTCATCGAGATGATAAATTGCTGGAATGTCCCGATTTTGAGATGCCTCCCATAATTTATCCGCTATTTCTGTTATGGTTGTTAAGTCTTTGTCTTGCTGTGGGATGAGAGCCAGGTTAATTACTCGAGGTAACCTGCGTAACCATAATTTCTTGACTAATTGGCCGTTTATGATGCCGGATGAACCTGCTAGATTCTTGAGTGACCGGTAGAAGTCGGAAGGGCGCATGTCGCCTATCTCCGTATTCGAGAATAGTTGCTCAATTCTGCGTTCCTCGCTGATGGAGTGACGTTCTATCAAAATTTTCTTTAGTTCTTCATATAGGTTCATACGCGGAGGATTTTCGACGAAGTCCAGAATTGTTTCTATCGTGTGTGAGGGAAGAGCAGCAATCACGTAGCTGTAACGGCTCGTATCCGATGTGATTCGTCCAATGGAAAATTGTGCTTCTGCTTGCACAAACCATGAAGTCGGAGAACTCGTCCAAAATGTTGGCAGGCGTACTGGGGCTATGGCAGAGACGTCAGTTGTTATGTTATTTAATTTGCCGGGGGGGGAGGCCGGAGGAGATGTATGACTTGTTGATTCTGATGGATCTGCCGGAGTTGAGAAGTCTTCGTTCGGCATGTTGATATTAATTGATTTAGTTTTTACAGTGTTAGACTTAAGTTAATTTACAATTCGATTTATTATCTAGAACTATGTCTTATTTGCTAATGCAATTGAGACTGTAGAATTACTAGCTTGCTATTAATTTGTTTTAATTTATTCCTTGTAATGATTTTAATAATTCATAATTTTGATTTTACGCAGTACCAATGTAGTGTACTGATTTACAATTTGAAAATTAAATTCAAAGTTTGTAGATTCATTTGCAAATTATTCCATTTTCTATGAAAATGTTAACTAACAACCATTTATCTTAACTATTTACATTGGCTTAACTATTTACATTGATTAATCTGTTAACTATTTACACTACTATTAAGTATTACATTAAGTATTTACATTGAATTAATTCATTCCATTTTTAAATTCATGTACATTGTTTGAATTTGGTTTATACATGATATATATATATGTTGATATAACTTAATTAATCGTTCTTATTCGTATATCATAATCTATTCTTATTCTTATTAAGGTGTGTGTAACTTAAATTCTGCAATTCTGTTAATTCTTGTACTATTGCTTGCTTAAATATTTACATTAACTTTAGTTCATGAGAATTTGTCTTTCATTTATTTATGAATACTGTTCGATTACATTGTTTTTCGTGCAGCTTTTCTTATATACATTCTGTTTTATATACATAACTTATTTATATGTATCTTTGTCCATTAATGACGATTTCGTATTACCTAATATGTACAGTTAAATTCAGTTTACAAGTATGTATCTATTTGTTTCTTAATTTAGGGTGTAAAGTAATTACTCTGAATCTTATTTAAATAATTTTCTTACATATATATAAAAATGGTAATAGCCTTTGATTGGATGTACTAATATTTGTATGTATTTTACTAGATGATGAAATTTTATTTTCCAAGATTCAAAAATTCATTGCTTCTTAATTTAACTTTATGTTTAAGAATTGGAGACGTTGGTCGACGTGCAGCCTGTTTGTACTATTAAATTAACATTTGATAACGGTAAGTCGGTTACTGTTGCAACAACGGTTGCCATATCGGACGATTTACGGTGCATTGCGCGACACGTGCACATATTGCCATATTAACTGACGCCAACTGTTAACTAAATATTCCTTAATTGAGTTGCAAATAAAATTTAATTCATACAGGTTTATATTTTGATATGCTTCGCTAAATAATAAAGTATGTTTGCACAGCCATGTGATTCTGATTTCTTGTAATAGTATGTAATGTCAAAGTACTGTTAGATAGCGATTTAATTGTTATTTGATACAAATTAAGTTTTACTGCGTGATAATAACATTTTGATTTAATTAATTATTTAATTTTTATTAATTATTTCGTTTTTGTTTGATTTAATTTCCCGAATTTAATGCTTGTATGTGTGTTCGACCGAATGTTCTCGCGTGTATTTCACTGTACATTTTCACTGTCGCGATCGATTGTAACTGTATTGTGAACTGTTCATTTTTATTACGCGCTTAAGTTTTTAATTTCTTATTAAACAAATCCCTTCGACTACCATATGTAATTTTGATATCTTTTAATGGAACGAACTAAACTTTAATGCTTGGCTTTGTCACTTTATTACATTATTTCTCGTGGAACAAAGAACTATGCGTTTTCTATGTCGGGGTCACCAATGTAGTGGACGCCCAATGTGGTGGATGAAAATGTGCGACGTTCAATAAAATACAAAAGCGCGTCGGGAGTTGTTTCTCAAGAATTTATTGAACTATACCAAATAATGTACATCTGCGTCCACTAACCTAATTCACGTTCCGTTGTTAATCCCTCCTCTTGTATTAACTATTTCCTCTACCTCGACCCAGTGTGATCGTGTTCCTCCGCCTTCAATGTTCAGCCACGACTGCTCGTCTCCTCTCGTTGTTGCCATGGTAGTACCACCAGCGTGTTGTCTCGTGCCAGCCCTACTGGTTATGGTGTTCGCCGCGTATGTCGGAGTTGGCGCGACAATCGTGTGACAGGGTGGTGAGTCACTACAGTTATATAAAGCAATACGGTGACAGAAAAGATAACTCACAAGTTTATTTTTTCGCGGCTTTTTTCATTTCTCCTTTAATGCAGCCGTAGCTTTGACATTTACTCGGCAATGGACACTTTAGGGTTTTTTGATTTCGATTTGATGAAAACTCTCTTTGATTTGCGTTTTATTCAATTCGGCTCATATTTACGACTCATATCAGCCGATATTTTTAATTTTTTTTTAAATTTGCTATTTAATACTGATTTTTACTTATACTTCAGCGAATATTTTTATTGTGGCAATTCTGGTCCTGGTAGTTCTTTTAAAATTCCTTACAATGACACCCGAACGAACGTCCTACATAATCGCGTTCTCAAGCTACGCTGATGTATAATTTTACGCAGCGCTTGTTAACAACAGTCTTGCGTAAGTGAACTATCCCAATGATGTTTCGCGCAAACCCGATGCTGCACGATAAAAACGCACAGAAATTCTCTATCCATTATGACCTCAGAAGTTGTTATCGCATCATTAGCCTCGTAGCTATTGGCGATTGAAATCTGACGGTATATTGTACCGCAAGAGAGATTGACTGGCGGCTATAAGTGTACTTAACGAGCGTCAAGACGATTTGACTTCAAAAAGATTAAAACAAAATTTTCCTGCTAATATCTACTTAAATAATCCAACAATCAATTACAATGATTATGGAGAGTCGTACGGTTACAGAGTAGATAAATCACAAGTTTATTTTTTTCCGCCGTTTATTTAATTGTTCTTAGATACCGCCATAGCTATCACATTTGCTCGGCACTGAGCAGTTTTGGTTTTTAATATTAGGTTTGATGCGGGTTTTCTCTGATTTAAGGTTTTTACAATTCGGTGCATATTAACCCCTGATATGAGACAATACCTTCCATAGTTTTTCGATTTTCAAATTCATACCGATTTTTGCTTATATTTCGGAGAATATTTGTTGTTTCGCCTTAGGTCCTGGTAGCTGTTTTCATGGTTCTCACAATGATACGCCAATCAACGTCCTAGTTCAACGCGTTCTGACGCTACACTCATAAACATCCTCACACTACGCTAAAAAACAACAGCGTGGGCGCCTGCACTAGCCCGATGACGTTACGGGAAAAACAAGCGCCACACAAAAAGTACGTACAAATATTTTCTATCCACTGTAATCTCAACCGTTGTCATCACGTTATTAGTCCCGTAGCTATAAGCGATTGAAAAATAACGGTGTTTTGTAACCCAGCAATGTGAGACTGGCTACCAATGTACATACTCAACCAGAAGAAAGACGTTTTCACGTCAAAAGATCGTATTGCCAGTGATCCGAACACAATAAGGAAGAGACACTTCGATGCAGACGGCAGCGCGATTTCACGGAAGAAAATGAAGAAAGTATGGCGCAAGCATAGACGTCCTGTGAAACCAGAAGGATATCATGAGAGATCTTTCGAACCTTGCAGGTTCTGTGATAACCCAAGTGTAAAGATCCTTGACTATGATATTAAATTGCTTCAATGATATGTTTTCAAGGAGTCAAGTTTGAGTACGAACAGTGCAGAACTTGTTGCCGCGACAAATGTTACAAATTGTTGAAAAAATAAATCTTTGGTATAATTTCGTATCACATAAAATTGAATTAATTTGTTTTATTTTAATTATAATTCGAAATGTACTTAGGCTTCTTTGAAGGTTTTTCAGTTATTCTGTCTTCATTATCGCTATCTACAGTTTCATTTTTCCACATCTCCCATTTCTGTTTCAGATTCCTCATCATTATCTTCTCTCGAGGTTGACGATGAAACCATTGGTCCTCCTTGTTGCACAAACATAATTGATTTGCCTATTCTCCTAGATTCTAGAAGATGTTTAACATGAAATTTAATACTTTATTTGGAGCTATAGTCTACTTCTTCGTCCAGCAGAAGGATAGTGTTTGCCGGCTAATTAGTACCAGGTGATCCGCGTACGAAGGAATGTGCGAGGAATCAAATGTTAACAAATTTCGAACTTCAATTCAGAAGGTCGTCCGAAAGGTCATGCCGTCGATTAGCACACAGTCTAAATATCTTGCCAAACTTAAGAATCAATCATCAGAGGATGATTTCCATATTTTTGAACAATCTTCGAAAGATGATTCCATTTGAAAACCCACGGAAAACCGTGGTCCATAATTAAAATGAAAATGAAAAATACCTGGTACCAGGGACTCTCAACGATTGTGATTTCTTGAATATATCACCAGATAGTGACTCCCAATGTATAACACCTATATGAATAAATCACTACACAGAAACTCCCAAAGTATAGATCACTTAACAGTAATCTCCCAAGAATGAATCCAGAATAGTTACTGTGTGTACATCAAAATTAACTTTCAAGAATGCGTCACTGACTGGCGATTCCCGAATGCAATTTAGCACTTTGCGTTGACGTACTAAAACTTCCCAAAATAAAGCGTTATTCACCAAAAGGTGATCCTAAAAACACAGCGTTAGTACGTCCAAAATTTGAATAGAATTATTTCCATAAATAATTCTCCCAACATTCATAGGCAATACACTTTAACTTTTAAATATTCAGAATATTTCAATTTAACAGCATGTTTTCTCAGATCAGTAAAGTTTTGAACTTTCACAGACAATTCAAAACTTTCCACAACTAAAGATTTTAACTGAAAATATGATATTCTTGAACTTGACAATTCTGAACTTTCGTTTAGGAAAATAGCCGAAAGACTAGACTGACATTGTGGTTCTCGATAAGAACCCATTACTCCCAAAAATTAATCCCTTCCTTTCAGCATTGAATTGTGAGGCCACCCAAAAGTGCCTAATATCGCATTTACACCGACCAAAATCTAGTTGATTTCGTGAGATGATTTGATAAATCTCCTCGCCCGCCTACACCGCCAGTGAGGAGATTTAGTTTGACACTTCGACATTTTTCATGTGAAATTGTAGTGTTTTGTGGTTCTGTTTTGCTTCATATCTATTACAAAACTATCTTGGACAATAGTTCATGCCTTCCTTTGCCACTTGTGAATTTTTTTTTATCACATAATGAAATTAAACATCGCGCACAACAACCAATTGAACTCACTTCGGATACGTCGAAAGCGTACTAAAATGTGCTAAAAGACGTAAAATAGCACAAATGATCACCACTAGATGGTGCCACTGAGGTGATTTAGTGCAGATTTCGAATATATATACTCCCGACAAGATTTCGAAAATGTATGGTAAATCTTGGAGGTTTCAGCAAGATTTCGGGTTAAATCTTCTCAAGTCGCTTAATCTACTCGATTTCGGTTGGTGCAATACCGCGTTTAAACCGATCAAAATCTAGTAGATTTCGTAAAATGATTAGATAAATCTTCTCGCCCGTTTACACCGCCTGTGAGGAGATTTAGTTTGCCACCTCGACGTGCTTCGACATTTTTCATGTGAAATTGTAGTGTTTTGTGGTTCTGTTTTGCTTCAAATCTATAACAAAACTATCTTGGGCAATAGTCTATGCCTTCCCTTACCTTTTTTGATTTTTTTAAATTAAATAAATTTAAAATTTTATATAAATTTTCAAAATCAAAAACCGCGCCACATAATGAAATTAAACATCGCGCACAACAACCAATTGAACTCACTTCGGATACGTCCAAAGAGTACTAAATTGTGCTCAAGGACGTAAAATGGCAAAAATGATGACCACTAGATGGTGCCACTGAGGTGATATAGTGTGGATTTGGAATTAATCTACTCCCGAGAAGATTTCGAAAATGTATGGTAAATCATGGAGGTTTCAGCATGATTTCGGGCTAAATCTTCTCAAGTCGCTTAATCTACTAGATTTCGGTCGGTGTAAACGCCGTTTAGTTGCCATAATAGTTGCAGAAACTAGTTATTTGATGCATAATGCTTCGATTGAATAACATAGATTCCGATTCCCGCAAATGAAACAAATTAGGACAAAAAGGAATCAAATGTTAACAAATTTCGAACTTCAATTCAGAAGGTCGTCCGAAAGGTCATGCCGTCGATTAGCACACAGTCTAAATATCTTGCCAAACTTAAGAATCAATCATCAGAGGATGATTTCCATATTTTTGAACAATCTTCGAAAGATGATTCCATTTGAAAACCCACGGAAAACCGTGGTCCATAATTAAAATGAAAATGAAAAATACCTGGTACCAGGGACTCTCAACGATTGTGATTTCTTGAATATATCACCAGATAGTGACTCCCAATGTATAACACCTATATGAATAAATCACTACACAGAAACTCCCAAAGTATAGATCACTTAACAGTAATCTCCCAAGAATGAATCCAGAATAGTTACTGTGTGTACATCAAAATTAACTTTCAAGAATGCGTCACTGACTGGCGATTCCCGAATGCAATTTAGCACTTTGCGTTGACGTACTAAAACTTCCCAAAATAAAGCGTTATTCACCAAAAGGTGATCCTAAAAACACAGCGTTAGTACGTCCAAAATTTGAATAGAATTATTTCCATAAATAATTCTCCCCACATTCATAGGCAATACACTTTAACTTTTAAATATTCAGAATATTTCAATTTAACAGCATGTTTTCTCAGATCAGTAAAGTTTTGAACTTTCACAGACAATTCAAAACTTTCCACAACTAAAGATTTTAACTGAAAATATGATATTCTTGAACTTGACAATTCTGAACTTTCGTTTAGGAAAATAGCCGAAAGACTAGACTGACATTGTGGTTCTCGATAAGAACCCATTACTCCCAAAAATTAATCCCTTCCTTTCAGCATTGAATTGTGAGGCCACCCAAAAGTGCCTAATATCGCATTTACACCGACCAAAATCTAGTTGATTTCGTGAGATGATTTGATAAATCTCCTCGCCCGCCTACACCGCCAGTGAGGAGATTTAGTTTGACACTTCGACATTTTTCATGTGAAATTGTAGTGTTTTGTGGTTCTGTTTTGCTTCATATCTATTACAAAACTATCTTGGACAATAGTTCATGCCTTCCTTTGCCACTTGTGAATTTTTTTTTATCACATAATGAAATTAAACATCGCGCACAACAACCAATTGAACTCACTTCGGATACGTCGAAAGCGTACTAAAATGTGCTAAAAGACGTAAAATAGCACAAATGATCACCACTAGATGGTGCCACTGAGGTGATTTAGTGCAGATTTCGAATATATATACTCCCGACAAGATTTCGAAAATGTATGGTAAATCTTGGAGGTTTCAGCAAGATTTCGGGTTAAATCTTCTCAAGTCGCTTAATCTACTCGATTTCGGTTGGTGCAATACCGCGTTTAAACCGATCAAAATCTAGTAGATTTCGTAAAATGATTAGATAAATCTTCTCGCCCGTTTACACCGCCTGTGAGGAGATTTAGTTTGCCACCTCGACGTGCTTCGACATTTTTCATGTGAAATTGTAGTGTTTTGTGGTTCTGTTTTGCTTCAAATCTATAACAAAACTATCTTGGGCAATAGTCTATGCCTTCCCTTACCTTTTTTGATTTTTTTAAATTAAATAAATTTAAAATTTTATATAAATTTTCAAAATCAAAAACCGCGCCACATAATGAAATTAAACATCGCGCACAACAACCAATTGAACTCACTTCGGATACGTCCAAAGAGTACTAAATTGTGCTCAAGGACGTAAAATGGCAAAAATGATGACCACTAGATGGTGCCACTGAGGTGATATAGTGTGGATTTGGAATTAATCTACTCCCGAGAAGATTTCGAAAATGTATGGTAAATCATGGAGGTTTCAGCATGATTTCGGGCTAAATCTTCTCAAGTCGCTTAATCTACTAGATTTCGGTCGGTGTAAACGCCGTTTAGTTGCCATAATAGTTGCAGAAACTAGTTATTTGATGCATAATGCTTCGATTGAATAACATAGATTCCGATTCCCGCAAGATCATAAGTTTCCCTGTGGTCCAAACAAACCACTTGACGACCACCCAAAACCATATAAATGCTGACCAACGCATCAAATATATTCAATGCGTAACAGCAAGAAACAAAACCAAATGCAAAGCTTAAAAAGTCGAACCGAATTTCGAATGTAAGACAAATAGACTTTGAGATGCTTGCTCACGTTAGTGTTATGAACCTCTACATTTCACCTATTGAAATGTAGAATTTCAATTGAAATAAATTTTATAAGTTGTTTTGCCTGATAGGTTCTTTCGAACCATGTTCAGAACGCAGGAGGTATGGGGCATTTAGCTCGCTTTACCTCATGATTGATGATTTTTTTGCCTGCTAGGCCTCGAGGCCAGGTCAGGTCGTTGAGGGTATATGGCCTTATGGCCAGGTTACCCGCGTCAAAGAAACACACTCGTTCGTGGAGCCGTAGTGTATTTCTGACTGACTTCCTTACAATTTTGGACCTTAATTTTTACTTAAATCTAGCTTACTCACTAATTTTCCCTAATTCTTATTTTCCTAGAACTTATGCTAGAAAATGGTGAAATGCAATTTCCGTCGATTGGGTCATTGATCGGGAATTATTGAAGCCGATCAATGTTCCAATCGACGTTGACCTAATTTCATATTTATTTTCGAAAATTTTACACGTTTAATTTTTTCCAGAGTCAGCTGAAATGCTGACTCAGGTGTAAATAATTTTATTTGATAGCTTCCCAAGGATTAATGCCCTTATGGAAGGTCATGGTTTTCTCAAAGGAGCCCAAATTTTGGTTCCTAACATTAGTAAAGATTGCTTCAGGTTAACTGTCGACTTGCTGTTTCGAAAACCATGCTTATGAGGAGAAAGGAATGTGAAGCAAAGAAAGCTCTTGTCAGAGATAACTTTTTCAAGAAGTTTGGCAATCGTGGAAAGCTTTGTTATCGAACAGAAGTTGGGAATTAGGGACTTGGAGCCCTGAGAGACTTGTGTCCAAATCGGTTCCATTTGTTTTAATTTGGTTTGAATGTATGACGAGATTGTGTGACAATTCTAGCCCTGAACAATGAGCTATTGCCCATTACTTGCTTCTTATTCGATCTCTTCTATACCTGCTGTGGCTAAACTCAAAAGATATTTTCTATCTTATTTCTAGACCTGCTGAGAGCCGTATTAACATATAGTTTATAAATTGTTATTTACTCTACACTAGGTATTTAATTCCTTAAAGTTTCAAAGTATTTTTAAATTTATTCTTTCTATGTTGCCTGGCTGTTAACCCCCCTTTCCCTGCCATCCTTCCCCAGCATGCTTCTGATTTTCCCTTCCTATGCCTGCATCAGGGTTCCTCCTTCTCCGCGTCATGACGTCATGCGTACATTGACTGCACCTTAGTGTATCTGCGCTTTGGTTGCAATAATTTGCCCCAGTTGCCCGCAATAAACATGAGCAGCCCGCATCTGGTCTGCAATAGCCTCAAAACACCTCGCGTCTGTCTGCAATAGACCTGCAAAAGTAATGAATCTGGTCTGCGATCGACCGTTGAGCCACACGCGTCTGGTTTGCAATAAACCTAAAATATGACTACCAGAAGAGTCTCGCGCATCATTCTACAATCACACAATTGCCATGGGAGCCGTTCCCGATCGTGTGTGTGTTCGTAACACCGCCCCCCCTCGAACGAACCCTGTAACCTGTAACCCTGTAACCCTGTCGAACAACGCCACCCTGTAACCTTATTGTTACATTTCAGACATTGCCATCTAAGCCAGGATGCGTCTCTGTAACTCGTCCCATAGACCAATATGTTGGTGCAAACTGATCGCTTTCAATCAGTACCAATTTGCCAACTTAGATGTTCTCCCTCTCTTTTCGCCATTTCGGTCTCAGCATCAATGTTTTTAAATAATCTCTCGACCAACATTCCCAAAACGCATCTGTTTGCGCAACTCACTCGCTTGCTCATCCGTTCTGCGTGGTAACGGCAATTTTATTGGCCCACCATTCAAGAAATGGCCAGGTGTCAGCGCAGCGCAATCGCTAGGATCGTCTGACAAAGCATACAATGGTCTGGAATTCAGACATGCCTCAATACCTGACAGCAATGTCGAGAGACCTTCAAACGTATATTTCACCGGCCCCATCACACGATGAAGATGGTGCTTCATCTGCTTCACAGCCGCTTCCCACAAACCACCTTGGTGTGGAGCTGCTGGTGTTATGAATCGCCAAATGATTCCCTTTTCATTCATAAGATCTTTCACGTTGTTGCCATGCCAGCTTTTAACCGCTTCTTGCAATTCCTTCTCAGCGCCAACGAAATTCGTTCCATTATCTGAATAGATGTACACAGGTGTACCGCGTCTGGCACAAAACCTGTAAAACGCATCCAAAAAAGATTTTGCAGACATAGAGGTAACTGCTTCCAAATGCACTGCCCGCGTCACCTAACAAACGAATACTGCAACGTATCTTTTAGTAATGATCTCTGATGCCTCACTTTCCCTTATTTTGATCGGACCTGCCATATCAATGCCCACTCGTGTGAATGGTCGCGCAGGTTCAACACGTTCAGTTGGCAAATCTGCCATTATCTGGTCAGCTGTCTTTTTCGACTCACGTACGCATCTCATGCATCTTGAGACAAAACATCGCAATTGCTGCCTCAACTGTGGAATCCAAAATTGTTGTCTTATATGCTGCATCATAAGTGGAGTGCCGCCATGAATGTTGTCTCTGTGTGCTTGATCCATTATCAGGTAACACAGACGACTTTTTGGTGGAATAATAATTGGGTAACGCTCTTCACACTCCAACAATGATTTGCATATGCGTCCACCAACACGTAGTACGCCATCCACTAATTTTGGTCGAAGCGCTGCAATTTTACTTCGTGATGGGAAGTCTCTTGAACCTGTCTGCAATGACGGAATCTCTGCACCATACGTGATTTTCTGCATATATTTCACCCAATAAATCGTTGCATCAAATAAATCATTAGCTGACAATCGTGGCGCTGCCATAGCCCTCGTTTGCCTTCTTCTACGGCTTGGCAATTTCAGCTTTGCATTTCGAACGAAAAGCAAAACATAAGTCGTTATGCGCACGATTTTCTTCCTGCTCGAAAATCGGTCAATCAACAATTTGCCTCTGCACTCCATTGCTACTTGGACTAGGCTCACATTTGCAACTGCTCTCTTAAACTCCTTGAGAATCTCAACTTTGTCTGTCTTCGTGACCGTCAGCTTCGGTTTCGGCCAGGTATCAATTGGCTGCAATAACCATTCCGGACCGTGCTTCCATTTACGGGAATTTAGGAAGTCAGCCATGTCCATCCCTCTGCTAATGAGGTCAGCTGGATTGTCCTTCGTATCCACATGAGCCCAATGTACTCCCCTGGAATAGTCCTGAATTACCTGCACACGATTCGCTACGTATGTCTTCAAATCATACGTCGATTTCCTCAACCAGTGCAATACAATGGTTGAATCCGACCACATAAACTGTTCTGCCTTATCGAACTCACAAACAAACTTCACTCTATGCATCAATCGAGTCAACAATTCCGCTGCACGTAGCTCCAAACGAGGAATTGTCATCATTTTGATTAGGGCAACTCTAGACTTTGCTATAAGTAATGTGCTGATATTCACTCCCGCCTCATCCGTAACTCTAACATAAGCGCACGCACCATATGCCAGTGAAGAAGCATCGCAAAATCCATGCAATTGGACTTTATTGACAACACTTGTGCCTAACCATCTCGGCAACCGAAAGTTCACCACGAGCCTCATCCCATCACAGAACTCAATCCACTTCCAGAGCATGTCATCTGGCACCCTCTTGTCCCAAGATTATTGATTCAGATTCCACAAATCTTGCATTAAGATTTTGGCATGCAATACGACTGGACCAATGTATCCGTTTGGATCATAAAGCTTCGAAATGCAACTAAGAATTTGTCGCTTCGTCACCGCATTCTCTATGCCGCACACGTATGGCAAATTCATCGGTTTTCGTCAGCCATATTAACCCGAGAATTGTGTTATTATCTGCTTCATGCAGCTCAACAGTCTGTTTGACAATAGCAGACATCATCTCAGTTATCTCCTTCGCGTTCGATGACCATTGACGCAGTACAAAGCCACCTTGACGCAACACGAAGTCGATTTCTCTTGCAAGCAATCCAGCCTCAGCTACTGAGTCCGCACCAGAACTCAAGTCATCCACATATGTGTCTGCTTGAATTGATTTTGCTGCTACTGGGAATTTGTCCGCATAGTCCCGAGCACACTGGAACATAGCGCGCATTGCACAATGCAACGATGAAGTCATGCCATATATCACTCTTGAAATCCAATATTCCTTTAAAGGCATGCCTGGATCCTCACGCCAATAGAGACGTTGCAAGTCCCATTGTGATGGATCGACGATAACTTGTCGAAACATCTTCTCGATATCGGCCACAAATGCTATCTTGTGACGCCGGACATGCATGATTTGATCGAGAATGTCATACTGCAATTTTTCGCCACCTCTTGCATATGGCTCAAATGCTGGAAGGGTCTTTTAATAATCTGCGCTCCAATTGATAAAATCTTCGTAGCGCAATGCCACGTGGATCAGGCAAAGGAAATGCATCTTTCTTCAATGGAATTTCAACGATGTATCTGCCATCTCTCTCATGATAGTGCGATTCCATGAATATCTTCTCAGCCATTTCCTCCTGCGGAATGCGAATTGCCTTAATCGCGTCGACCTGTGTTTCGAATTCCCAGAATTTTCTAAGCAATTTATCGAGCTTCTCCTCATTTTGAACAGGTTCCTCAACCGCTGCAAAAATCGATTGGTACATGGTTGAAGCGCTTGCTAGGACAAATCGACCCAGAACACAATAACCAAACTCCGAATCCTGAATCACTGCACCCTGGTGATGACGAGATAACTTCGTGCCCACAGCTCGAGGCCAGACATCAGCTCCAATCAGCTTCTCAATTGGTGCAGGTGTCGCGAAGTCCGGATCAGCCAAAATCAGATCTCTTGGGATATCTGCTTCAATCCACACGGACGGATATACCCCAGGCAATTTGTCAATGATGTATACGTCAGCCCTAATAGCGATTTCGCTATCAAACCATGGACGAATGTACGCCTTTGTACGCCTCGAAATGGGTGATGCTCTGCCAATACCATTAATGAGTGTATAGCACGTATACACCGGCAACCTTAAACGTTTGGCACAATCTGCCGAAATGAGACTTATCTGTGCGCCAGGATCGCATAAAGCTCTACATGGTTCATGCAATTGAATTCCTGTTTGTAGCCTCACGCGAGCTGTTGCTAATATAACTGTTGTGCCTTCCTCTTCCTGCTTTCCGCTATTGAAAACAGAAACAGATGAACTAGGCGCACTACACTGCACAAGCTTCTCTGCATCTCTGGATGTGGATGTAGTCACAAACTGCCATTCATCTCCTTCAACTGGAACGGTAAAGTGACCATCCATCCCAGTTATTTTCAATGGTCATGCTTTGCCATCATGACCAATCGGCCGCTTTACCGATGGATTATTTGCCCGCCTGCGTCGTGCGGTTTGAGCCTCATTTGTTGCACCTCCTCGTGGTCCAGCACCTACAAGATTCACTGTTAGTCGCACGGCTTCACGAGTAGGACAAATCAATGTGTTGTGGTATTGGTTGTTTGGGCATTTCAAATAAACCCTCTGCTTACATCCACGCCCTGGATGGTCGTCACGCAAACATCGTTTGCATATACCCTCATTTTCAATGTGCTCCATCTTGGCATTCAATCCGATCAAATAAAAACCATCGCAATGGTATAACGGATGATCCCCCTTGCAATATGAACAGGGACGGGAACTGGTGGTAGTGCGATCTATCTGTTTTTGTTGTTGGTGCTTTACCGGAACAACAACCGATCTCATCCTTAATCTTTCACGAGCTTGACTGCTATCACGGCTCTGTGATGCTGCTGTATCATAGGTGTTCGTCCGCTCACGACGGTCTGAATGCATCAAGAAACGTGCACGCCGTTCGAGGAATTACTTCAGCTCCTCCCATGATGGTATCTTGACAGAACGTTCAGCTCTTGAGGCATCTTCAGAATGCATTCGCACATCCTGGTTGTCAGCCACGAGCTCACCAGCCCGCAAATCTGCACGATGCATCTCCCAAGCATCATGAGTTTTCGGATCCAACCGCTCAACGATCATAAACACTAATATTGGATCCAAGCTATCGGTTCTCACAAATCCACCTAACTGTGTCATGCACTCATGAACAGTGTCAATTATTCTGCGCAATCCAGAATTAGTAGGACGATCCATACGAGGCACGTTCAACAGTCGGCGAATCAACGTTTGAACATCCAAATAATCATCCTCATACACTTCACAGAGGCGTTCCCAAGCACGTGGATAATTCGCATCTGTAAATTTCCATGTGCCCAGCACATGGGCAGCAGGTCCAACAACAGCAGTGTAATGTTAAGATCATGATGGATCCTGGCAGGATCGCCATGTAATGTTAAGATCAGGATGGATCGAATAGGCGAGGCACGAGCCGTCTCAATCGCCGTCTTGGTTAGAATTTTTTTGTTCAAGGCGAGGCAAGGATGCCGATTTCAGTTCGCCGTCTTTGAAAGGGAAACACAATGTTTTCTTTGGAGTCCAATCCGGAACTGATTTTGTTGCTACTACAATTGTTCTTATTTATAGAAAAATATCTTAAGACTAAGCAAAAAGTATTTTAATATTATTAGTATATAAGTATCGAACTTTAATCGAAAAAATGTATAGAAAAATGTATATCATCGAAAAATGTAATTGGGTTATTTGGACGTCGAACTTAGGAGTCGTCAAAGTCAGCAGATATGTAAAAATGAATTGCGAACCGATCAGTCATCAAAAGGTGAGTGTTATGGTTGGGTCATTCATTAAAGTCAGCAGTTAGTCAATTAATAACAGACAGTCATCAAAAGGCGAGTGTCATGGTTGGGTCATCCACCGCACCAACTATTTAATTTTTAGTATACCTCTACACCCTCTCCCTTTAAGAAAGGTTTACCCGCTGTCGGTGTTTTACCAGTGAAGTTCTTTAATAGATTGTTGTGGTACATCTTTCTTACGTTTTTTACTTCTAATGTGGCATTGTTGCCTAATTTTTCTACTATCCTATATGGTCCATGATAGGGACTTTGGCATTTCTTTCTGCCAATATTCCGTACTAAAACATAATCTCCTACACTAAAATTACTTATATTCGTTTTACGTCGTATTGTTTTTTGTTCTTGACTTTACTTATATTTAGATATTCTTTCGCTTTACTTAATGTTAGATTAAGTCTATGTTTTAATTCATTTACATAATTATCTAAGTTATATATTGTGTTTGTTTTTGTTATTATGTCATTTGGTAGGTATGGAAGTTTGCCAAATACTAATTCGTAAGGACTACATTGAGTGTCGATGTGTGGCGTCGTATTATATGCAAAACTAAAGTAAGGAATTCATTTGTCCCAATCGTATTCGTTTGTGTAATTAAGAAGGAATTCGTTCAGGACTCTGTGGTTTCTTTCAATGGAACCTAATGTTTCATGATGGTATGGGCTTGAAAAGATCTGTTTTATTTGGAGTAAGTCGCAGATATGTTTCATCAATTCATTTTTGAACTCAGTGCCTCTATCGGATTTTAGTACTCTGAAGTGTCCATATTTTAAGATGAATTGTTCGACCAAGTTGCTACTGTTTTCGCATCTTTTGTTTCCATAGGGTGAGCTATAATGAATTTATTGAGCTCGCACTGTATTGTTAATATGTAACGGTAATTATTGGATATCCGTAAGGGTCCTACCGTGTCTATCGAGATTATTGGAACGAAGTTCTTTATCGCGCGTGTGGCGACGGGGCTAGCCGAGAAATTGTGTCCCGTTAAATCTGAGCGTTCAATGCCTTTTATTATGACGAAATTCACCTGCATCGACCAATATTATATCAAACAACGCACAGGCATAAAGAACTTCGTTCCTTACGCGTGTTCGACTACACGTTTAGTTTAATTTTTTAAACTCGTAGTTGGTGTGTCAGTTATGATCATTTTTTCGTCCGTATGTTTGAATTGTTTGTTTATACAGCATGAATGACAGTTTAAGACAAATTTTTTTTACCATTTTGTTTATGTTCTTCCATATGTATTTTTGTTTTAGTTTTAAAAGAGTCTTTCTGATTCCAAAATGACCGCCATGTGGTGAGTTGTGAAACTCTTCTATAAGTTTATTTTGTGTCGGTGTGTCAACTATTTTTTGGGGGCTTCTGTATATTAATATTTTTATTGAGCTATTTTTATCCTTTTTACGTTACAACTTGTTATATATTTCTTTAAATTCTTCTCTCTGAACATGTTCAAATAAATCATTTTCTGTATTTAGCGCTAATTCTTTTATATTTTCTGTCTTTAATTTTGATGACAGCTTCTCCAGGATCAATTCTAGGTTGATTGGATTATCACTGCATCGTACTAGTACTCCTTCTGTATTTATGTCAATATCTATTTTGTTTTTGCGTTCTTTTTGTTCATAATCGCTCATTATTTTGAAATTAAGTTTTCTTTCATTTTTGATGTCTGATAAAGAAGTGCAATCCCATATGAAGAGTTGATCAGACTCTACGGGTTTAACGGTTTCCTTGTCGTTGCCGGCGGTGTTGATTTTATTTTTCATAGCCCTAGTTAACACTAAAGTTTCATGGCAAGATGGGTCATTTGTTGTAGGTATCATGCTCTTGAGTAAATCGGAATCAATTTTTATTCGGGATAAGGCATTAGCATTTGTATTCATTTTTCCTTGTTTATAAATAATTTCGAAGTCAAAGTCACATAAATCCTGACGTATTCTTGTAAGTTTGGAAGACGGGTTTTTGTGGGAAAATAAAGATACTAAGGGTCTGTGGTCTCTGACGACTATGAATTTATTACCAAATAGGTAGGGTTTAAAGAAATTAATACTCCAATGAATAGCTAAGAGTTCCTTCTCGATAACTATTTTATTATTTTATTGAGTTCATGTTTGGTTAGGGATCTACTAGCATACGATATTGGTCGGTTTTGCCCTATTTCAGCTTGTGAGAGGACTCCTCCTAGGGCATGCTCGGATGCGTCAGTCGTCAGGATGAAAGTTTCATTGAAGTTAGGGTACTGTAGAATGGGGGGTTTAATTAATTTCTGCTTGAGTAACTCGAAAGATTTTTGACATTCTGGGGTCCAATCGAACTTTTGGCCTTTCTTTAATAAATTGTTTAAACATTTGGTAATTTCCGCAAAGTTCTTAACGAATCGTCTGTAATAATTGCAAAAGGCTATGAATCTTCTCACTTCATCGGCGTTGGTTGGTGTTGGATAATTTTCAATTGCTTTGTTTTTAGAGGGATCTGTTCTTATTCCTTCGCCGGTTATCAAATGTCCGAGATATATTACTTCTGTTTTCAAGAAATGACATTTGCTAGGGTTTAATTTTAAGTTATATTTCCTTAGGCGTTTCAGGACATTAATTAAATTTTCGTTGTGGTGCTTCAAGCTACATCCGAAAACAATTATATCGTCTACGTACAGGAAGGCTTTGGAATCTAGTCCGCTTAGGGCTATTGTGAGCATGAGTTGAAAACTGTTGGATGATATCTTTAGTCCAAAGGGAAGTCGTTTGAATTGATAATGGCTGTTTGGCGGTATAAGGACGTGATTTTTATTCTAGTCCTACTTGGTGGAATGATCTTGTCATATCAAGCGTTGAGAAGTATTTAGGTCTGCCTAATTTATCAAGAACATCCTCGAGACGGGTCAGTGGGAATTTATCGTTGATAACCCTTTTATTTAGTTCCCGAAAATGAACGACTAGTCTCCATTTCTTTGAGTCTTCGTTGGACTTCTTTGGGACTATGAGCAATGGTGCATTGTAGGGGCTTGTGAATGGTTCTATGATATCTTCGTCTAGTAATTTTTCGACTTGTTTGTTTATTTCCTGAAAATGGGAGTTAGGCAACCTATAGTTTTTGATGTATATTGGATAACGATCTGTTAAATTTATTTCTTGTGTGTAGAAATTATTTATTGAGAGTGTGTCCCCTTCTAAGTGAAAAATGTCTTGGAAATCGTAGAATATTTTGTGAAGTGAATTTAGGGCACTGTTCTGTATATGATATGTGTAATTCATTAAGGAGTTTCTTGAAGCGGTGGTTGTTCTTGTCTAGATATTTTGGACTATATTCTAGAATATGGTACTCAGAAAGTGGTTCTGTTTCTATTGCGATCTTGGCAATATTTACTTCGTTTTCGTTTGTGTTGAGGACTTTTATGTGGCAAATGCCTTTGGAAGGTGCTATAGTGTTGCTTGGGAAAACGCCGGGTTGTAGCTCTTTGCTCAGAATTACGCTATATTCCTGCAGGTTTAGTTTAATTGGGCAGATTATTTCGGATCTCGCTGGAACATATATGGAATCGGATTTTAAAGGTTGTGTTTGTATGGGTATTACAATGTCAGTTTCTTTTATATTTAATGTGAGGGTGAGTGTTTCATAGTCTATTTTGCAGAAGTATTTTGTTAAGAAATCTCTTCCTAGAATGCCGTCTGTTTGGATGGGAAAGTTGGAGTTAACTATATGAAAATTATGGTTCGTGGATTTTTCCAAGAAATCTAAAAGAAGATTCATATTTCCTAATTATTAAATTTCCTCGTTTGTTATACCCGTAAGTTTGCATGAATTTGTAGTTGAGTATGTTGTTTCAGGTAGTAATTTGTTCGGTTTACAGATCGAAATGTCGGCTCCGGTGACTATTAAGAACTTAAGGGGTGCTGATGCATTATCTGAATGAATTGTTATATAATTTGTAAGATTAGAGGAAATTTTGAAAATTTGTATTCTTCTCCCGGAGAGGTTTCGGTCGTCTCCGGGCCTTGATAGTTTCCCTGGTCATCTTGTTGGATATAGTGTATTTGTTGGTGTTGTGTATTGTCTGGTCTCCTGTTACTGTTCCTGTTGTAGTAACTGTTTCTGTTGTTCTTTCCGTTGTAGTTTTTGTTGTGACTGTTATTGTTTCTGTTGTAATTGTTGTTGTTATTATTTCTGTTGTAGTTGTTGTTGTAGTTTTTGTAATTGTTGTAGCTATTGTTATTGTTTCTGTTGTAATTATTGTTTCCATTATAGTTATTGTTATTTTTGTTGTAGTTTGTGTATCTGTTCAGAGGTTGTCTATGATTTCTGTTTCCGTATTGGTTTATGTTGAATATCTTATCTGTTGTTGTATGGTTTGACTGTTCGATCTCTAGACATAAGTTACTGGCCGTGACCAAGTCTTTTGGCTGGGCAGCAAAAATAGTTGTTTTATTTTGTTCGTTTAGTCAATTTTTGAATATAGTTAGTGCATACTCATTGTTAATTTCTATTATCGCTTTAGCTTGATTTTCTGTCATATTCAGTGTTTGTATGGAATTCAATTCATTTATTAAGTTTAATAACTGTTCCCTATATTTTAAAATTGGAAGGTTATTTTGTCTCAACTATGAATGTATGGTGTGTATTTGAGGAGCTGATAATGGGCTTTTGTATCGTTCTTGCAGTTTTGTTCTGAGTTCTTCAAAAGTAATAATTGTAGAAATAGAGGGGATTGATGGTCGCACATTTGCGTTAAGCTTTAGAAAACAGACGAATTCGATTATTGTTTTTTTGCATCATTAGATAGGGAATTATATATTACTAGAGAAAAAAGCCCAGAGAGGGCAAAAAAAGATGGATATTTATCATAAAAACGTCAACTTTGTTGAATTCATGATGTTAGATATTAAATATCAGGTTGGAACTTCGATGCACTGGGCTTTTCAGATTTATTATGCGTCCCGTGTATTCGTAATTATTATGTGTAACTAATATGTATAAGAAGTTTTCGCGAAAACGTTCGCAGAAAGCGTAGCTATGTCCCAGGGCAAGGGACGGGGACACCTTTTCGCATGTTGCCCCATAATTCTCTTTATATATTTTCTTGGAACTAAACTAAGTTACATTAATTTAACTTTAATTTTTATAAATCCGTCCTTATTTGGAAAATATTTCCTTGTACACAATGTTTCATGTGAAGACTGCTTCAGATCCAGGTATGAGGTTGCCTTGATCTGGTCCATATAATATTTTATTTTAACACACGAAGATTTTCGTACTCTTGACAGTGCTACAAATAATTGGCAATAAGCAAATACAGGCTCTGGTAAGAACAATACATCTTTTTCAAGGTTTTGCCTGTGTGCCTTATTGATGGTCATGGCAAAAGCCAATTTAATTGGGAATTGTCTTCATCGCAAAACGAAGGGGCGAATCTGGATTTACCGGTGCCAAGTCTATCCTTAGAATAAATACTATATCCTTATATGGGTTTACCTCCAAATCATTCCTCATTATTTCATTTAATAATTTGTCAACAGCTTTCAGGGCAACCCCTGAAGCCAAAGTTGATTCATCCCATATTATATGTTTGCATTTTTGTATTAACTCAGCGTCCTTGGATGTCACAAAGTAAGTGCTTAATTTTACTGAGCTTGAGAGTTTTGAGTTTCCGCGCGGAACGGAAATTAGGGAAAATTGCGAGAAAACTACTCGCACGACGCACAGGCACTTCCCCTATTTTCCGTTCCATGTAAATATCAGTATGATTTTCTAGTACGGGAACAGACCAAACATAAAAATCAGTAAATATCAGATACGGAGGCGAATTCCCCGTGCGAGTAAAGGTGCCTACAGACGTTCATATTTCTATGATGTTTCATCATATATATGACATAGAAATATGTCATATTATATGATCGTGTGAACAGTTCATCATATATTTGACATATAAATATGTCATATTTTTCTTTTCCATTTTCGTTTTAAATTTTAACTGTTTGGTTAGGAAATAATTTTGAGTTTCAATTTTTCTGTCTGTGACGAAACTAAATAATATTTAGGCAGCAGGTAATTTCTTTGTAAAAGAAGCAGTGTGGTAAAAATGCAATCTGTGTTTGACAACTTCGAACAACACACAACATTAGAAATATATGTCATATTAAATTCTTTCGTGTGTACAGCAAAAATCGCTTTGTCATATATTTTCATCATAGAAGGTTTACATCATATTTTTCGTCTTATTTTTAAAAACGTGTGTACAGTTCATCACATAATATGCCATAGATATGATATGATACAAATATGTCATATAATATGATGTATTTTTCTATGATCATCTGTAGGCACTTTGTATTTCATGAATAATGGAAGTGAGCAAATTGCAGGTAAAATGAGTGATGAATATATGTTAAAATTGCGTTTGAAAATTATAAATCAAATATAAAAATTATAGTTCATTTTCCTAATTACCGCACTCCTTTTTATTTACAAAGAAATTACCTGCTGCATAAATATTACTTAGTTCCGTCACAAAAAGAAATATTGAAGTCCAATACTGTTTCGAAAAGAAACAGTTAAAATTTAAAACTGGCGCCACTATTCATCATATATTTTCATCATATTTATATGTCAAATATATAATGAACTGTCCACACGATCATATAATATGACATATTTCTATGTCATATATATGATGAAACATTATAGAAATATGTCATATTTCGTGTATACAGCTTCATCATATATTTTCGCCATATATATGATGAAATATCATAAAAATATGATCGTCTGTAGGCACCTTAAGTACTGATTTTTACTGAGGTACTTCTCCTATTTTCCACTCCGCGCGGGAACGCAAAACTCTGAAGTTCAGTAAAAATCAGTATGTACTGAAGCAGAAAAAGGAGAATGGGATTCACGCTCTGAAAGCAGAGAAAATTCATTTTCAAAGAATGAATTCCTCTCTGCTTTCGGAAATAAGTCTCATTCACCAGAGAATGGGTTCATACCGATTTTTACTGAACTTGAGAGTTTTGGGTTCCCGCACGGAGAAAACTACTCGCGCAGGCACTTCCCCTAATTTTCGTTACACGCTGGAAAGCAAAACTCTCATGTTCAGTAAAAATCAGTATGATCCCATTCTCTGGTGAATGAGACTTACTTCCAGAAAGCAGAGAGGAATTCATTCTTTGAAAATGAATTTTCTCTGCTTTCACAGCGTGAATCCCATTCCCCTCTTTTTGCTTCACGACCATAAGGATTTTATTATATTAAGATTTCTGTTATTTTTAAGAAGGCTGGTAATTCTTTATAGTTTCCAGTAAAAGTGGGTATGGTTTTGGATGTGATTTCAATATTGAAAGAAGCCATTGTGATTCCTATCTTGTTTCCTGTTTGCATATCATTTAATATTTCTGATGCTTGCTTCAAATTGCTGAATTTCTGCTGTAAAATCTTTGGTTTCGTTGTTGTCCAAAAATAATTTTAGTCTTTGTTTTAGAAATTCTAAGTCTTCGAACTTAGATGAAATTGTTTCGGTTTGCTTATGGATTTCTTTGCGTTTTCTAAAATTCTCTTTAAAGAGTTTAATATCTCTTCCATATCTCCCTAATAACTCAATATGATTAATTTTACGTAAAATTTATTAAGCAGTTGACAAGTTTATCCTATTAATTTTTTTGTTTACATATTTCTTGACATAGTCGTTAAGTGATTTTAACATATATATTATTAGTGCTGTCAATATTATAGAACTGCCTATTACAATCAAAACTAAGTTTCCTACGCTAATTCCATTGGTTTTGGCGCTGCTGTTCAGGTTTTCATTTATATTAATTTGCTCCTTCGATTCTGTAGTTCCCATAATTACAGTTTTTTCGTTTGTGGAAATTCTTTGTACGGTCTATATGGAGTTTGTCAATTCTCTCGTCAATTTTACTGCTCTGGTCCCAGGTTAATGTGGTGTTGTCGTCCCTTACCAGTGCGTAGAGGGCTGCAAGTTCTCGTCTTTGCTTGACTAGTTTGCCGCCTCTTTTCCGTTGTTGTCTTGTTTCGCTGGGGGTGATGACGGTGGTTTGTATGGGTTTGTCTTCTTCGGTATGGGTGCTGTTCCTGGGTCGTGGACCGGCTGTCGGGTCTTTTTTTAGTTTATCCTGGAGTTCCTTTCTTTTTCGTTCGTAGTATTCGTCGAGTGAAATTTTCCGTTTGATATTTTTCGGGAAGTATGGAGGTGCTGGTTGTGCTTCTTCGTTTTTATGAGGGACGTATTCTTCTTGCATTTATAGGCTGTTGGTTGAAATGGTAGTTGAGAAATACTCCGATGAATTTATGTTGAGATGAGTTTTTTAGTTCGCAGCGCTTCCTTAGTTCGACACGGGCAGGATCGCCATGTAATGTTAAGATCAGAATGGATCGAATAGGCGAGGCACGAGCCGTCTCAATCGCCGTCTTGGTTAGAATTTTTTTGTTCAAGGCGAGGCAAGGATGCCGATTTCAGTTCGCCGTCTTTGAAAGGGAAACACAATGTTTTCTTTGGAGTCCAATCCGGAACTGATTTTATTGCTACTACAATTGTTCTTATTTATAGGAAAATATCTTAAGACTAAGCAAAAAGTATTTTAATATTATTAGTATATAAGTATCGAACTTTAATCGAAAAAATGTATAGAAAAATGTATATCATCGAAAAATGTATTTGGGTTATTTGGACGTCGAACTTAGGAGTCGTCAAAGTCAGCAGATATGTAAAAATGAATTGCGAACCGATCAGTCATCAAAAGGTGAGTGTTATGGTTGGGTCATTCATTAAAGTCAGCAGTTAGTCAATTAATAACAGACAGTCATCAAAAGGCGAGTGTCATGGGTGGGTCATCCATCGCACCAACTATTTAATTTTTAGTATACCTCTACAGCAGCTCTTAAGTACTGGAACATGTATTGGGATGTTGGCTAGTGCGTCAGCAGTCTGCACAACTATCTGCTGACTTTAATTATTAACAGCTGGCAATTGCTTTTGGCTTGCGCGCGCATCCTGCTCTTGTTGATCCGACGTATGGAACCGCTTGCGACAGATCAAACGAAGGCGCAAATATTCATTTTCAATTTGCTGGAAATTCTCCATGTGGACGTTCTTCAGTTCCTGGGTGACCGCTTCGTCGTCACTCACCAGCGATAGGTGTTCGGTCTGGTAGCGCTCCCAGTTATCCTCAAGCATCTGTAAACGCTCATGGACTTCCATGCGACTCGCTGTTAGAAACGCATCGTTTCCAATATGCACACCGGCTTTGATGATCGCATTCGCAAAGTGATCTCGTTTGTGCACCGACATATACAATATTCTTTCTGCAGCTATCGCAGTTAATAATACAAAAAGTGTTTTCCTTTGTTTTTTGTTTCTTAATCTGGTGATACACCTTTGATAAATTTGCAATAAATTAATCTCTCCGCACTCACAATTCAGCTCCACTAAACACCTTCGTCAGTAATAGAAAACCTGCACTTGATCCGTTGACCTTACTCCAAAAAATCACAATAATCGAAGTGAAATGAAAATTTAAAGCAATATTTAAATCCCGAAAAAGCTTCTTTTAAAAAAGCGTCCGCACTTCGATCTCAAAACTAAAGAAAGAATCTGCAATTGATATTGGAAAACCAAAACGCGTCATTTTTGGTTTGTTTACTTACCGCTATGGTATTACAAAACAACGCAATTTTGTTCTTTTGTCCTCGCCTCTTGGACGTTATCAAAACTCACTCAACATCATTGATTTCGATGAATGATTTTCGGCATCCACAGCAAATTTCGCATCCACTCACCAACAGCCAGATAAGCTCCGCAACACGAGACGGTTCAAGTGGACTGTATGAAATCAAAACTTATCGTTGCAATCCGATATCCGCTTCGATCGTACCAAATGTTGGATTGATAGGAACACATTTCTCAAGTTTTGATTTGTTTATTTCTACTCTTTCTATGTTGCCTGGCTGTTAACCGCCCTTTCCCTGCCACCCTTCCCCAGCATGCTTCTGATTTCCCCTTTCCATGCTTGCATCAGGGTTCCCCCTTCTCCGCGTCATGACGTCATGCGTACATTGACTGCACCTTAGTGTATCTGTTCTTTGATTGCAATAACTTGCCTCAGTTGCAATGTTATTGCCTGCGTTTGCCCTGCAATAAGCTGCAAATGCCCGCAATAGATATGAAAAGCCCGCATCTGGTCTGCAATAGCCTCAAAACACCTCGCGCCTGTCTGCAATAGACCTACAAAAGTATAGAACCTGGTCTGCGATCGACCGTTGAGCCACACGCGTCTGGTTTGCAATAAACCTAAAATGTGACTACCAGAAGAGTCTCGCGCATCATTCTACGATCACACACACAATTGCCATGGGAGGCGTTCCCGATCGTGTGTGTGTTCGTAACAGTTACTTTTGTTAGGTTGGGAAGACGTAATCCTAGCCCTTATACAATATATGTACACTTTTCGGCTGTTTGGCCTTATTATCTAGATAATTTATCTTTTTTTTATTTTTTTTTGGTATCATTGGTTTAGTTATTTTATTTCCATTTCCTTTTTTTTGTTTATTTCAATATTTTTTGTCACTTTTTATCAAGTATGTCTTATTAATGTAAGTTTAGTTGCTAGCGTACTAAATTGAAGATTGGATATATGTAAGTGAGGATAAGCAAGTTGATTCTTGTTTGTTTGTTTGGGACATAAGGAGGTTGTTTCAATTTAAGTTAGTTTTAATTAAAATTTTCTGCGCGTTTAATGTATTTCTAAAAATACACCTGTTTTATTTATACATTCTTATCTATACAGTGCTACAACAGAATTACCCTTGTCGGATTGATTTTCTAATCGAATGTTATTGATATGCCTTTCATGTTTCCTTATTATTTTTAAGGTCTTTTGCTATTTCCTTAATTTTATTTGGAACAGAATCCTCTTCAGCTATTTATTTTTGAGGCGTTATATTATCCATTTTACAAATTTTATCAAGGGCAACTTCGCAGTCCACACTAATGTTTTCTACTTTCACTATGCCATTCAACGGTTTTAGGTTAAAATTAATACCTTATTCAATCAGCGCTCTTTCAGGCTCAAATTCCACAGTTGTCTTAATAACAAAACGTGGAAAACATACGTGATTTGAAAACTTAGTTGTAACAGATTTGTCATTACTATTATTCCATAAAACTTTTGATTTTAATAATTTTAATAATGATTCTATTTGAGACCTAACGGTTGAACAAAAGTATAAAACTCACAATTATGTAGGCGGAATGACAACTCACTATACACAACATTTAGATAAACACTACATACATAACGCTTGTTTTATTCAATTTTGGCGTCCTCGATGAGCCATCTTCTAATACCAAACCGAACAGACTTAAGCGCCGAAGAGCTTTTGTTGTTGATTTTTAACTGCATATATTTAGGAGTGAGGTTGAATTTGATACAATTTTGTAGGAATTATATGCTTTGCGTAGCAAATTTTAACCGGAATAATGATTTAAAATACGAGTAGAATGTAGCCAATTGTCTCGGAGGAGCTTTCTTTCATAATTCAATAGACATGGGTTTTACTTGGAAGAAATCCATAGTCAAACTAATAAATAGAAATAATATGTTTTTGATATTTACTTTTTATTATTTGAAGAACAACGATCGTTACAACACACAGTGCAGATAATTATACTTTTTTTTCTAAATTTTAATTTAATACTGACTTTCACTTATACTTCAACGAATGTTTTTATTGTTTTACTTTAAGTCCTGGTAGATATTCTCAAACACCTTACAATGACTTCCGAACGAACGTCCTACATGATCGCGTTCTCACGCTACAATGATTTATAATTTTACGCAACGCTTCTTAAAAACAATCATGTGTAAGTGAACTTACCCGATGACGTCACGCGCAAAACCAATGCTACACGATAAACACGTACAGTAATTCCCTATCCACTGTGACCTCAACACTTGTTATCGCATTATAAGCTTCGTAGCTATTGGCGATTAAAATTTGACGGTTTATTGTACCGCAAGAAAGTTTGACTGGCTATCAGTGTACTTAACGAGCGAAAATACGTTTTAACGTCAAAAATATGACAACAAAATTTTGGTACTAATATGTACTTTAATCATGAAACTATTAATTACAATGGTTATGGAGAGTTTATTTTTTTCCGCCGTTTTTTTATTTCTTCTTCGATGCCGCCGTAGCCCTCACACTTGCTCGGCACTGAACATTTTTGGTTTTAAATATTCGTTTTGATGCGGGTTTTCTCCGATTTGAGTTTCTTACAATTCGGTGCGTATATGCGACTGATATGAGACGATTTTTTCTATATTTTTTCGATTTTCAAATTCAACCCAATGTTTTCTAATACTTCGGACAATATTTTTATTGTTCCTCTTTAGATTTTTACATGCTTTTCACAACGATACCCAAGTCAACGCCCTAGCTTAACGCACTCTCACGCTTCACTAATAAATGTCTTCACGCAATGCTAAAAACAACAATCAAGCGTAGGCGCTTACACTAGCCGGATGACGTCACTGGCAAAACAAACGCCAGACAATAAATACGCACAAATATGCTTGATCCACTGACGCGTCAACCGTTGTTATTGCATTATTAGTCTCGTAGTTATTTGCGATTGCAAAATGACGGTGTTTTGTAACACAAGAATGTTAGACTGGCTACCAATGTACATACTGAACGAGAAAAAAGACGTTTTCACGTCAAAAGTAACTTCACGCAAATGTTTGTCGCGGCAAAACTCAGAATCATCTGAGTCGATTTTTTTAAAATAAGTTTCAAGGAATTCCTAATAAGAATTAGGTACAAGGCCGGAAGTTGGGTGTTCGTGTGAAGTTTTATGAAAATCGGCTTACAACCTTTTTAACGGTTTAACGCTTTTTTACTGCTAGCATTTTAAGGGCTTCATACGTATGTGCAACCCTCATTTTTTGTTATTTAATAAGTTTTTTTCTTATGTCACATTTCTCTCAATTGTGTGTTTAAAGGTATGCCCATACAAATGTTAGGAAATATGATAAAATTCTGATTTTCGAGCGTTTACCAGAAATATTCGAAAGATTTGTGATTTTTTTATTTTTGAAATTAAATTTGTATAGTTTTCCATCAAATTAACGGATCCTAAAAATTTTATAATAAATGTAATGCCTCGACAGTAACGACAGGAAATATAGACACATACGTGGTCTCATCGAGGAGCCAGTCATGTGATGCTCATAGAGATTTGTTCGAGGACTTCTGTGATTCTCAAGGGCAATTCGTTTAACGTTGTCCTATAGGACGGATTCAATCAGAAAGACGTTAAGGAAATTAAAATTATCTTCTGATAGGCGTGAAA
This sequence comes from Chrysops caecutiens, assembly GCA_963971475.1. Taxonomy (NCBI): domain Eukaryota; kingdom Metazoa; phylum Arthropoda; class Insecta; order Diptera; family Tabanidae; genus Chrysops; species Chrysops caecutiens. The sequence goes on along the minus strand of OZ020568.1, from coordinate 25,116,171 downwards.
ATATTCTTCTATGAGTTTTAAATACTCATTCCCACTCATAAGATTGATTTGATTTTTAATAACTTTGGAAATTGAACGACAATTGTATTGATTTAGGTGGGTGATAAATTGTTATGTTTATAAAGTAAGATTCCGTAAATAATTGTAAATATAGTTTTGAGGAACTACACTTTGGAATGTTTCCACTAAGCTTTAGATTAAACAAAAATTATTTAATTTGTACAATAATTTTATTTCAGAAGTTTGAATGTTGCTACAATGGTGGTGGGTGTTCGACTATCTCGTGAATGTTTCTTCACCGTCGTGTTATTTGTTATTTCTGGTAAATCCAGGATTCTTTAATTGTCCTTAATCGTTTTTCAGGAACTCATCAAATCGACTCGGCTGTTTTTGGGCGTGACGTAAAATTCCGTCGTGCCATCTGGATGTTTGGTTATTTATGCAGGTGTATCGCCACAGTACCTCCCGCCAGTGATGAAGTCACGAACTAGTTGAATCCTGCTTGTAGATAGTCCGGAAATTTTACCCTTCTTCCAGATCTGGTGGTGATTGGCGCTCGGTTTACTGGTGGTGATTGGTGCGGATTACCGGTGTTGTTGTTAGTCGACCATGATTCAGAAGGATGATTCTTCAGGTCCTCTCCTGCTGGTGGTGTTTCTGCTGGTGCGATCACTATGTCGTGTTCGATGGTTGGTTCTATGATGTTTTCACCCAATACGTAAGCTGGCTTCAATCTATCTATTGTGACTGTTGTTTCGCGTCCCCGGATGTTGATAGTAAACATCTTGTCATTCTTGTTGGTCACTTTGAATGGGCCTTCATAAGGTTGTTGCACCATTACTTTTTGCGCAACGTTGCGCACTGTCGACCATTCCATTTGCCGCAGGATGATATGCAGTGGTTCGTAGATGCGTTGCTCCTATTAGTCGGTTCAGCTCTTTGAATAAGTGAGACTCGAACTGTCGTCCTTGGTCAGTTGTGATGCGCAGCGGTGTTCCAAATCGACCAATCCAGCACTCGAAAAATGTCCTGGCTACTGTTTCTGCTTCCTGGTTTACGATAGGTATCGCCTCGGGCCAACGTGTAAACCTATCCACCATTATCAGGCCATATCTGAATCCTTCCGATGGTGGCATTACGATGATGTCTATGTGGACGTGGTCGAACCTGGAGTTTCGTGGTAGAAAATCGCCAACGGGTGTTGAGGTATGCCTCGTCACCTTCGATCGCTGACCACTCATAAAGCTTCGTGTCCACTCCCGGCAGTCTGCTTTTATAGATGGCCACACGTATCGGTCCGATACCATTTTAGATGTTGTTTTTATGCCTGGATGGGATAATTGGTGAACCTGGTTGAAGACTGCTTTCCTGAAATCCTTAGTTATAAATGGTCGAGGGGTTCCTGTTGAAGCGTCGCACATAACTGCCGATTCGATACCTGGAAGGAAAAGAAGTTTTAGTTGTAATCGTGTCTCTGATTCACTGTTAACGAAGGTTTTGAGCTCTTCGTCTTTAGTTTGTGCACAGGCTAGCACTGTATAATCTAATACACCTGCGAGTTACTCTACTCGTGATAGTGCATCAGCTACTACATTCTGCTTTTCCACCATGTGACGGAAGTATTTCACAGCTTCATAAATGGCAAGCAGCTCACAATCATACGCTGAGTACTTCTTCTGTGTCGTGCTGAGTTTCGACGAAAAGAACCCTAATGTCTCCCATTCGCCGTTGATGTTCTGTTGAAGAGCTGCACCTATGCTCTCATTGGATGCGTCGCAGAAAAGTGCAAGTGGTGCGTTGGGCTAAGGATGAGCAAGCATAGTTGCATGAGCAAGACCTTCCTTGCATTGGTTGAATGCGATATCTGCCTCTGTAGTCCATTTGACTGGAGTTTTTCCTTTTATATTGTCGCGAAGCAATTCATTGAGTGGTGCTTGGATCTCTGCTGCTCTAGGTATGAACCGTCTACAAAACTTCAACATACCTAGGCATGGTCGCAATTGCTTCGCTGTTGTTGGTTTAGAGTATGTCCGAACAGCTTCGACTTTTTCATCCAAATGTTGAATACCTTTCGCTGAAACACTGTAACCCAGAAATTTTACAGAGGACTGTCCGAGTTTGCATTTTGATGCGTTGATGATGACTCCATACTGTTGAAGACGTTCAAATAGACTTTTCAGGTGTTCCATATGTTGCTCTGCGCTTGACGACGCTACAAGGATGTCGTCAATTTAGGCATAACAGAAATTTAGATCACGCAGCAGCTCGTCTATGAACCTTTGGAAGGTTTGTGCTGCGTTACGAAGTCCGAACGTCATGAACGGGAACTCATATAGCCCAAATGGTGTTGTAATTGCAGTTTTAGGAATATCTTCTTCGGCAACCGGAATTTGATGAAACGCCTTCACTAGATCGATGGTAGAAAAAATCTTCTTCCCAGCGAGAGTCTGCGTGAAATCTTGGAAGTGACGTACAGGATAACTATCAAGTTCCATTCTCGCGTTGAGTTTCACGGTAGTCACCGCACGACCGCACGGTTTCTGGACCAAATTTAGAGGTGATGCCCAACTGCTGGTTGATGGTCTTGCGATACCAAGTTTGAGCGGGGTATCAAAGTCCTTCCTGGCTGCTTGTAATTCTTCAGGGTCCAGTCGACGTGTTCTGTGTGTTACAGGTGCTCTTGGAGTTGTCTTAATGTGATGCACTGTATTGTGTCGTACTGTTGCAATTCCTTCTGGCCGTGTGCAATTCCTTCCGGCCAAAAAATTAACTCATATTATTGGTTTTGTAATATCGGCTACAACAAATCTCCACGGAAACTCTCGACGAAGCCCACAATTCAATGTAAGATGAACTGCCCCGTATGTTGCGATAGTTGTGCCGATCGCCGCTGCAAGTCCATATGCTGATTTCACCCGATCCTCTTTGATGTGTTCTCGGGGAAAGACACAGAGGTCAGCACCAGTGTCGATTAAAAAATCGAGCTGACTTCCTGCGTCCCTAACGGAAATGCGGCGGGATGAGGATAGGCTGTCGTTTGCCGCACTCAACGACTGCCCCGATAGTTTTCCGCCACGAAGGCGCATGGTGTGGTGGACTTAGTTGCGTTGACTCCAAATCTTGTATGATACCAGCATAATTGCGATGGCTTGGCCGGTCATTCTTCTTCAGCTTATTTTCGGCTATTTCCTCTGTCAGCTTGGCCAGTTGTGCGTAGAGGACGTTATCATGTACTGAAGTGGTTGCTACCATTGGTTTTGGGTTGGACATGGTGTTGTGAGGATCGTCTGCCAATTCTGCAAGCTCGTGCAACGCTCCAGTTACTATGGCATTCAAGAAAGAAGAAGGGAAGAGATCCCGCTTTTGTATATATTTAAAAGAATCAAATAAATTCGTTGTGCCAGAGAGTCAACCGTTTCCTAGGATTAATGATCTGACATTGCGTGCTAGAAACTGCAAGTTTTTTACAACACTTGATGTAAACTCGGCTTTCTGGTCGATACCAGTGCGCAAAAAGGACAGACACAAATAAGCATTTGTGACACATCATGGTCATTGACAGTGGAATCGCCTCCCATGTCGTTTGAAGTCTGCACCTGCAATTTTCCAAAGAATTCTCTCTTGTGTCATAAGGAAAAAAGGACTAGAAAAGTTTACAGTAAACTACATAGACGACATGCTAATACATTCGAAAACTTATGAAGAACACATAAGACATGTAGAGCAAACTTTAAAAGCATTAAAGGATCAAGGTTTTAAGCTAAATGAATGAAAATGTCCGCTAAATGAAATTTCGTATCTCGGTCATAAAATTGGTAACAATTATATTAAACTGATGAATGATAACTTAATAGCAATAGAAAAATTCCCTGTACCTCAGACAAGCAAACAAGTGAGACAATTTTTAGGAAAAATAAATTTTATTTAGAATATATACCTCAACACATAAATATTACTTAGAATATATACCTCAACACATGATACTATTGGATCCACTACGTAACCTATTAAGAAAAAATGTCGAATTTCATTGGTCAAAACAATATAGTAAAATTTGTTTAAAAACAAAAGAATACATATGTTCAGCTCCAGCACTGGCAATATTTGATGAAAAAGCACCAATATATTTATTTACAGACGCCAGTGTAGAAGAAGTGGGCGTAATACTAAACAAGCCCAAGAAGATAAATCTTTCAAGTCAGTGTCCTTGTTCTCAAAAAAAATTTAACAACAAAGCTATATACATAGACTGCCTAGCAATTAAAGAAGCAATCCAATATTGGCAGTATTATTTAATAGGGAAAATGTTAGTTATTTTTACAGATCACATAAGGGAACTTTAATATTAAAAAAAGTAATGATTCAGATTTAATAGAAATTTTAAATTACATATCTCAATTTGACTTTTATATTGTTTACCATCCAGAGAAAGAAAATAAAGAAGCTGATTGTTTTTCAAGAACTTGTGTCACATGAAAGCCCAGATAATGTACCTGTAATAAAAACAGCAAACACATTACAAATTGAAGAGATTATAGAAAGTCAAAAATTGATTAAAATGGATAAGTCAGGCGAAATTAAAAATGAAATCTTTTATAAATTGATAAATACAAAAAAGAAAATATGGATAACAGAAGAGTTTATTGTCTCAATTGTTAAAAAATACATAAAGAACAAGGACACATAGGCTCAAAACAACTAATCGTGACCATATGTCATAAATTTTATTTCAAAAATACATATGTACAAACATATTATAATTATATTGTGAGAAATTGTGAGACATGCATTAAGAACAAATCTAGAATAGTATGCTTTAAAGCTCCTTTGTCCCAGTTAGGTTCAACTGAAAAACCATTTGAAATAATGTCGCTCGACACAATTGGAGGACTTAAAGGAAACAGCACAAAGAGATATTTGCATATACTTATAGATCACTTCACTAGATTTGCTTATATTAGCACATCCAAAACTCAAGTTTTAAAAGCCTTTATTAATTTAGTAAGCATAGTAGAGAAAGATGGAAAAATTCAAACCATTTTAACAGATCAATATGCGGGAATAAACTCTGCACAATTCAAACAATTCGCTGACAAAAAATATATATCATTCATTTTTACCGCAGTAGATTGTGCTTTCACAAATGGACTTAATGAAAGAACAAATCAAACACTGGTCAAAAGAATTAGATGCAAAGTTTATGATAATAAAGGAAAATCATGCCCTCAAATAGCAGAGGACTGTACAAAAGAATATAATAATACTATACATAGGTCAACAGGATTCACTCTAAACTATCTGTGAACAGGAATAGATCATATTTTTATACCGAATAATCTAAAGGATAATAAACTAGACAATCTAGAATATAATAGAAAAGTTGTGTTAGAAAATTCAAAAAAAAAAAATACACACGCAAAATAAAACCTATTATGATAAACAGATAGTTAAAAAAGATTATAAAATTGGAGATTTAGTTTATACTCAACACGGAAATAAATTGAACAGAGAGAAATTAGATACAATAAGGTCAGGACCTAACAGAATAAAAGATAAAATATGTGATACGATTTATTTAATAGATAGTAGATTTAGAAAAAATAAATCAAACTTGTTCCATGCTAGTAAACTAGTGCCTTTTACATAGGGCTTCACCCTCTGACTTAAAAGGGGGGGGGAAGTATGTTTAAACGCTAGCGTAAAAACTTAGTCGCACGACATTAATGATCATACGACCAACACATGAGTTACTTCTCAGCGGAGAGGGCATGAGATGACTTCGAGCTGTAAGTATCGTGGAAAGCCTCACTCATAAGATTGATTTGATTGTTAATAACTTTGGAAATTTAACGACAATTGTATTGATTTAGGTAGGTGATAAATAGTTATGTTTATAAAGTAAGATTCCGTAAATAATTGTAAATATAGTTCTAGCAACTACATCTTGCGTGGTTTGAATTCATAGCCTCAATCAATCTCCTGGTTAAGTTTCTGACATCGATACTTACATATGTATAAGAAGTTTTCGCGAAAACGTTGGCAGAAAGCTTCGCTGCCTCCAATGGCAAGGGACGGGGACGCCTTTTCGCATGTTGCCCCATAATTCTCTTTTCATATTTTCTTGGAATTAAGCTAAGTTACCTTAATTTAACTTTCATTTTTATAAGTTTTATAAATCCGTCCTTATTTGGAAAATATTTTCTTATAAACAATGTTTCGTGTGACGACCAGGTATGAGGTCCATTTAATATTTTGATTTTAACACACGAAGATTTTCGTACTCTTGACAGTGCTATATAAAATTGGCCATAAGCAAATACAGGCTCTGGTAAAAACAATCAAACTTTTTCAAGGGTTTGCCCGTGTGGCTTATTGATGGTCATGGCAAAAGCCAATTTAATTGGGAATTGTCTTCCTCGCAAAGCGAAAGGCAAATCAGGATTTACCGGTGCCAATTCTATCCTTGGAATAAATACTATATCCTTTTCAGCGCTGCCTGTAAGCACTTCTGCAATCACTAAATTTGGTTTCAGTTCTTTAACCGTCAATTTTGTTCCATTACAAAGACCGCGTTTAGTGTTCAGATTTCTTAATAAGTTCACAATACTACCAAAGCATAGCTTATGCTAACGAAGCGGGATACGGGACGGTAGAATTTCATTAAGAAATTCGACGGGGTAATTTTGTTTATCCTCATCATTAGCATTGTCAATTGAGTCAGAACTAAAATAAGTAGAGTACTCTTCTGTGTATCAAAACTTTTTCATTTACTTTATCGACATATTTTAAATGTTTCCCACAAACGTGACAATTTTATGCTTTGTTCGACAATTGCTGCTTGATTTCCATGAACTAAAACTGGAAGTGTCTGCCTGAAATCTCCTCCAAGGAGAATGGGTTTACCTCCAACAGGGCGATCATTCCTCGTTATCTGCTTTAGTAATTTGTAAACAGCTTTCAGGGCAACCCCTGAGGCCATAGTTGATTCATCCCATATTATTAGTTTGCTTTTTTGTATTAACTCAGCGTCCTTGGGTGTCACAAAGTGAGTACTGATTTTTACTGAGCTTGAGACTTTTGCGTTCCTGCGCGGAACGGGAAATAGGGAAAATTGTGAGAAAATTACTCGCACAGGTACTTCCCCTATTTTCCTTTCCGCGTGGGAACGCAAAACTCTCAAGTTCAGTAAATATCAGTAAGCGAAAATCATTTTGATAATTACTGAACTTGAGAGAATTGCGCTCCCTTGCGGAACGGAAAATAGGGAAAATTGTGAGAAAATTACTCGCACAGGCACTTCCCCTATCTTCAGTTCCGCGCGCGAACGCAAAACTCTTAAGTTCAGTAAATATCAGAATGATTTTCGCTTGTGCGAGTAATTCTCCAACAATTTTCCGTTCCGTGCGGGAACGCAAAACTCTCGAGTTCAGTAAATATCAATAAGTACTGATTTTTACTTAACATAAGAATTTAGCGTTCCCGCGCGGAACGGACAATTGTGAGAAAATAACCCGCAAAGACACTTGCCCTAGCAGAGAGATATTGATTCCTTACTCGATCTATATAAAAATCTATTGGCCGTGATTTGGAAATGAATTTTCTCCGATTTCAGAGATCGGATCTCTTTCTCTGGTGAATGAGACTCATTTCCAGAAAGCAGAGAGAAATTCATTCTTAGAAAATGAATTTTATCCGCCTTCAGAGCGTGAATCCCATTCCCCTTTTTCTGCTTCACGACCATTAGCATTTTATATATTAAGATTCGACTGTTCACTGCAATCTAAAAAAATTCGTAATAATTTAGTAATCTTGTAAATCAGATCAGCTTAAAGAAATTAATATATTCAATGAAATTTACTAAAATTGATGTAAATCAAATATATATGATATACTAACAAAAACTATTGTAGTTTAATAAATTTCAATAATGTATGATAGAAAACAGTTTCCACTCTGCTGGAATGAAGGTTTTGCATGCACTTGGATTTACAGTGGAGTGGAATGAGTTCGACATACGTCACACATACAGAGATGGTTATAAAAATTACAACTGTATTGGCTGTAGGTATCACAATGCAGAATATATCCAAGCACTCTACTTGTTAGGGTTCCGTACGTAGAATACGGAACCCTATTAATATGACTTCTTTGTCCGTCCGTCAGTCACAGAGCTGTATCTCCTGAACGATAATAGCTAGACACTTCAAATTTTCACAAAGTGTGTATTACTTTGGCCGCTATAACAACAAATTATAAAAAAAATTGAAAACAAACAAAAACAAGTTTAAAAAAAATCAAAGAAAAAAATTTAAAAAAAATAAAAAATAAAAAATTTGAAACAAAATCATACACGCGCTGATACGAAAAGCGCTACCAACAACGAAGAGGAACATACGCATAACGATCTAATGCGTATTACGATCCAAAAACGAAGATGGCGATAAGGAATGCTGTTACGATGCGACAGTATTCCTTATCGCCGTTTTATATATTTCAATGACGAAACGGAACCCTTCGTGTGCGGGTCCGACTCGCACTTGCCAGTTTTATTAGATTATGATATTTAACCTAAATGTTGGAAAACCTTATACAGTTACAAATTGATCACTACTTTCAATTCTTAATCCTATAGCCTCCTTGATATCCCTACCTTCCTTAGTCCAACATACAGGCCTTATAGAACAAATATAAAATGATTATGAATGAACGTACGTAATCCTTCACAAAATAGAAATAGCGTTCGATCAAACGGTAATGAGATAAGATAGTTGCCTCGTTGAAAAGGATATCGAATTATATCTGACACACAATGCTGTGGAACATGACGAAAGTTGATGTTTTGAATTCCAAGTCACACAAGTAACCTCATGAATCCATAAAGGATTCCTCCATGTTACGAGAAGGACTGATGTCACGTAAGTAGAATATATAATAAGTTGTACATCAAAATATTTGGAAGATGTCATTCCATCTGGCACACAAATTAGCAAAATTCCAAAAAGAGCACTTTCAGGTTAATAAAATTAGCTATATATATCTATTTTGTGGAGAAATTCGATTTTTCCATTTAACAGTAAGAATACACAGCTATTCCGACACTGACGTGGTTCAAGGACCTCTTGTGCAGGGATTCCACGCCACTTCACTGTCACCATAGTTCATTTTCTATTTGTACTTTACATGAAAAAATCACATTTTTAATTCTAAATTAAAAACCACCCCGTTCAAAGCTTTGTTTGCTTTGTTCCACGTATTGCCATTCAAGTTCAGGCATGCGCGAAATATGCGATGTGAAAATTTGGCATCACCGGAAATATATGAAAATATATACATAACAATATTAAACAATTGTATTATATAGTAAATAATTTGTATCGAAAGGATAAGACTTGTATCGACAAAAAATAATAGTTTAAAGAGTAGGCGTCACTGTTATTTACCCGTTATTCGAATTCTACTATATAATAATTTTATATTATTATCATAATAACTTTTAAAATGAAACTTCAGTCATTGAAAATAACTTGATAATTTGGTAATTTGAAAATAAAATAAAATTCACTTACCCAAGCTACAGATACATTCATTCTGATTTATGAAAATATACTATTATAAATTATTGATATATAAGTAAATAAATTAAAAGTTCTGATTTTATTTAAATAAAAAAAAAAACCTTTAATTCAAAAAATTTTACTTCGACATATATCTTTCAAATCGAAATTGCGACTGACTGTTTTGCGTAATTATGGCAGTTTTCATTATTGAATTCAACTGATTATGAATTTTTTGCCTGTGGGAACAGTCCGGCCGGAAAGATTCCCCGGCTCGCTTTCACGGAAGCTCGTGAATGATAAAAGGTCATGTTTCGCCGTTTTCAGAATTCTCAAATAATAGCCGCGTTCTTTTGGTCATCGCTATCGAGTACAAAACTAGAGTAGCAAAAGAACGCACCGGACTTGTTCTCGATAGATTACAAACTTTTACCAACTTCACTTCACATTTATGTGAACTTTCTTCGACTTTTTTTCCATTTTGTTAGCAATTGGTTGCATGAATTCCTCACATATTACGTGAATTTAAATTTTCAGATGAAATTAACTGAAAGTTTTGAAGAAATTGTAATTTTGTGGAATTTAAAGAAAAATTTAGGTTCGCGTCAACGCAAATGAACCATGAGGCCATCTGGAGATTTCTAGCTCAACTATTCTGTTCAGAACAGCAAATTAGTTCCAGGTATTATCGAGAACTAAACTTGTTCTGTTAAATGTATGGGATTTGACAGTTCTGTTCTGGTAGAGTGACCAAAAGAACACGGCTAATATCATCGCGCATAGTTTCGATGCGCGTGTTGGATCCACGTGACGGATGCGCATGGATGTTTTATGAGTTAATTTTTCCCCTCTTAGGTCCAAGCGTTCTCATTTGAAAATGTTGTTGTTGTTACTAGTCCTCAATCGTGATTCGGATTCTTTGGGTTTCTGCGTAGGTATTACTTGGTGCAGGAACTTTAGTCTTTGTCTGATTGATGTCGATAGTGTTAACAAACTTCAAAGTTTTCTTCTTGTATTTCGGCAGCAATAGGATGGTGAGACAGATGAAAAGTATCGCTAGGTGGAATACTGGTGAATAAATTCTTCTATGTGAAGAGATTCTGTGTTTTTGGTGTTGTTTATGTAAACTTGGTTTAACATCGGCAAGGATAAGATCTTGTTGCATTGTTTTTCCTGGGGTGTCAGCTGTAGAATTGCTGGTAAAATGTGAAGCGTAGACTTCGCTTTTGATGAGAATCTGTTATTTTGGATGTTGATTGAAGCGTTGTGGTATTTTATGAGGGACGACCCGACGACGCTGTACGTTTCGCCTTCAATACTTTTGTTCCGTGCGAAATTATCACGTGCGAAAAACTCTTCGACAACATAAGCCTCCGACGTCTTCGGAGGATGGGTGAGTGAACCGGCCTATAGCACGCGTTTAAGAACGAGTCTTCCAGCAAGAATCGCGGTTAATACGAGAACCCCACGACGTGGCGAACAAACTAACGAATTGAGTGGAAGTGGAGAATATCCCAGGGCAATAACAATGATTTTTGTTATGAACAACGATTGTTATTTAATGGTGGTACCAATCCTTTACATTTAATGATACAATGCTCACTCATTCCACCCTAGCTCTACTGTTCGTAAATTAATGTTGCTTTATATAAAGAAATAGAAAAGAAATACAAAATATCAACCCTAATTTTTATTTTTCCACTAATGTCTATGACCTAATGCTAGTACTTATCTAATCGGATACCACGCTTCGATCCGCCCTTCTGCCGCTGTCGCGCTGCTCCTTGGTCCCCTGCGAATTGGGGACACTGTGTTCCCGCCACTACTTGGCTTATTACAAGCCGGTCCCTTGTTTCCGCTTCACTTCAATTCACGACAACCGCTAACGTTGATAATTCTCGATTTGCTTCTTTTTTTTGGTTCTCGTTCATATTTATATTTATAATTATATTTCTTGCGAATATTTCACCAAAATCACTCTTCAAAGGTCAACTCGTTTTTCACTAATTCATAAAGTTCACCAAGACATTTCACACCTGCACAGTTTCTGATTGTTTTACTTGATATCTCGCGAGTCGCACCCTTTTCGATTATGTTTATATTTATAATTATCTCTCTCACGAATATTTCACCAAACTCACTCTTCAAAGTTCACCGCGTCCTTCACTTATTCATAGAATTCACCAAAACCTTGTGCACTTGCACAGTTTCTGGTTGATTTATTTGATATCTCGCGAATCGCTCTCTTTTCGTTTATACAATATTTATATTTATAATTATCTCTCTCCCGAACACTTCACCAAACTCACTCTTCAAAATTCAACTCCTCCTTTGTTCATTCGTCAAGTCCACCAACACACATTAGGTGGCGTTTGCGAAGTTGAACACAAAATTGAGCTGAGCGGTCGAGATACAGCTATTATTTATGAATCTGTTTATTTGTGATAGTTACGAGTATATATGTTGAAGTTATGAACCAATTTTCAGTTTCTTAATTGGGTAGGGACAGACTTAAAAAAAGCTGACGGTAGAGAAATATAAGAAAGGCAGAGAATGTCCAGAAAATGAGGGTCGGCCATACATACGAACCCCGTAGGACGCTTCGCTTAGCCGCCACGGGCGAAAAACCATTGGAAATTCAAAATCGGAATTTTATCAATTTTCCAATCTTTTGTATGCACACCTTTAAAAACACAATTTAAGAAAAAATACTGTACAAAAAAGAAGAAAATAAAAAAAAATGGGGTCGGTCATACACATGAACACTCTAGGATGCTTCGTTTAGCCGCTACGGACTAAAAACCGTCGAAAAATCAAAATCTGAACTTAATCAATTTTACAATCGTTTGTATGCACATAATTAAAAACACAATTTAACGAAAAATACTGTACAAAAAGGTAGAATATAAAGAAATAATGGGGGTCGGCCATATATACGAGCACCCTAGGACGCTCCGTTTTGCCGCTACGTGCGAAAAACCATTGAAAATTCGAATTTTACCACATTTCCCAACATTTGTAGGCACACCTTTAAAGACTCCATTAAGGGAAAAATTATGTCAAAAAAACGGAAGGCAATGAAAAAATAATGGAGGTTGGTCATACATATGAACACTCTGGGACGCTTCGTTTAGCCGCTACGGGCAAAAAACCGTCGAAAATTCTAAATCTGAATTTTATCAATTTTCCAAACTTTTGTATGCACATCTTTAAAAACTCAATTTAACGAAAAATATTGTGTAAGAAGAAGGTAGAAAATGACAAAATGATGGGGGTCGGTCATACATTCGAACACCCTAGGAGGCTGCGTTTAGCCGCTACGGGTAAATATAGTTGAAAATTCAAATTTTTATCGGAAAAGTACCCTAAAAACCTTAAGAAAATTGTCCAATTTCTGATTCCCTGAATCATTCTTGTCCCATGATTCAAAATTCATGAATTAAAATACTGTTTTTGAAGAACCTGTAAAAATCCACTTGCTACGGTTAAGTAAACCAAAATAAATTTTCTCTTCAAAGTTTCCGATTCCACACAGCGAATTGTCAAAAACCCCTGAAACAATCAGGTGCCTGTGCCAAGATCTTTATGTAAAAGCTAATTCTGGTTCGAGCACGCGAAAACTAATAACCTAAGATCAATACCATAGCTTCATTTATACAAGTAAACAAACGTTTATTGTTAAAAGGACTGCAATTTTTTTTTCAAAGTTGTATTTCGTTTGCCGTATATTTTGAAATTCTTGGAAAAAACGCAGTGATCGTCCTTAATACATAAAATCTATACTTATATTTCCGTGACACAAATCTTTGTACTAATCTTGGTTCGTCCATCAGAAAAATTGTTAACTAAGAAGCCTATCCCTACTGATTTTTTTTCGCGAATTTAGTCACAAAAACTAGATGTTAGCACTCACCGTCGAATATACCATTAGTTTGTAAAATTTGAGTTCGATTGATCAAACGGTCTAGGAGGAGTGTGGTTACAAATGTTTCATATTTCGTCAACGCATAAGAGCTTCGCTCGCTCAGCTATTATTTTATTTCACACTATTATTTCTTACGAGAATTTCACAAAACACGCTCTTTAAACTTCAATTTCTCTATCATTGATTCTTAAAATTCACCAAAACGTATTATGTCTTTTTTTTCTCCAGAATGTTTGAAAATATATTCATCTTTCTTATCTTTCTTAATATTGAACCTCACCTTACTTGACACATGCAAAAATCTCCCATGGGATTTGTGCGCTTCACATCATCAATCGTAGGATCAATTAATTTAGTCTACTGCTCCACTTCCCCCAAAGATTGAGAAAGTACAAAGAAGCCGCTCCAACTCGTCTCTCAGATAACTCGAATAAAAAAAGAAAACTATCGAAGAAAACTATCAAGGCTCTTACTCAAAGATCACTCCAATTAAAACTGTTTCCGACTCCACTTCCGTCCAAACAGTCTCGCCAGCCAAAGAAAAGAGAGCTCCTTACACCCTACACTTTTATACGTGGATCCCCTTTTGTTCTAGGTTTCTTCCTCGGTCATTCAATTCTGAACCTCGAGTTGGAAGTCCAAAAAATATACTGCAATGGATGTATTCGGGGATCCAAATTTCAACCATTTCTAAATATTCCGGGTCAAAATTCCTCATTTTGCATCCAAAAATTCAATTTTCGAAACTCATTGTACAAGTTTCTCGGGTTCAACAACCTCGAACTTACCATCGCTTTGTGCAATGAGTTTTGACGTACAGATTGTCCCGTAAGGAATTTTGCTCCACAATAGACCAGAAATAGCGGGTGGCACCGTTGAGATAGCGGATCGATCGTCCGAATGAAACAGTAACCCCTCGGACGATCGCTTCTCGAAGCGGGGTTGCACTTGAACAATTTCTGATTGATTCGTCAATCAAAAATTGTGCATTCGATTGAGCTTGATCTCGTTTCTCTCCAATAAATGGAATCCCTTTGATTCCATTGACGCAGATCAGGATCAGGGCGTGTTCATCGGCCATGCACAATCTCCGATTGACGATCAATTGAAAATTGTGCTTGATTCGAATTGCTCAATGAATAATAATTGATCAATGAATTCACGAACTTCCGCTTCCGGCGATGGCGCTTCTCCTTATGCCCTATGACCTATATGTAACCCGGTGACACCAAGAAATTGGTTTGCTAGGAGTAGGCCGTCTGAAATTTCTGCAACTGCTGGTATGTGTTGGTTATTACAACTGCTGGTATGTGTTGGTGTAGGAGAAGTGTTCTAGTTCACGGACAGAGCAAGTCTTCGGACAGAGCCAGTTTCCGGACACTTTGATGTTTATTGCCCATATGAGTTTTATGTTCCTATATGAGACTTCATTTCCTAACTATCTATCTTTTACCGAAATTGGCAGTTCCAGCCGTTTAGGTATAAAAGTATGGCAGTTAAAGTATATATGTTGTCTCATGTGCCACCTCAAAGGAATCATTGAGAAAATTTCTGGAACTTTGTTAACAGTTGGTTAAACTTTTGAAAGTCTGTTAAAAGAATGTTACAGTAAGTAC
This sequence comes from Chrysops caecutiens, assembly GCA_963971475.1. Classification (NCBI taxonomy): domain Eukaryota; kingdom Metazoa; phylum Arthropoda; class Insecta; order Diptera; family Tabanidae; genus Chrysops; species Chrysops caecutiens. The sequence goes on along the minus strand of OZ020568.1, from coordinate 25,101,076 downwards.
ATCTTTAGTAGATGATATTTTATTAAAAAAATAGAACAAATCGCGTATTTTAGTTAATAATATTTATGTTGTGAAGTGTTCAGGAACTGAAACAAACTTTTGACTAAATCTTAGTTCCCGGACAGTGGTTTCCGGAAACTGAACATAGTGAATTTGTGTGGAATTTTAGTTTCCGGACACTTGGAAAAGTTGGTTTTTTGTAGTTTTTATTCCATTTTATGCATAAGATTGTTAATAATAATGTTTCTTTGTCAGATTATTACAAATATAGGTTCAGGATTATATCCGATCGATCAACGGATTGTGCAGATAAGGAGCCAAGGGCTTCAGGAAGCGATCACCGATGATCTAAAAGATATTCCGACCATGATTTGATTGCAAAGGCACTTTTAGATACAAGAGCAAAAAAAGTAAGCATGCGTGCAGCTGCGGAAAAGTACGAAGTGGTTGGGTCAACTTTGCATGACCGCTTGAACGGAAAAACCGCGGAAGGCCCCATAGCAAAAGGTCATGATCCAGTGTTAACGGGAGATGAAGAAAATGAAATATTGCAACGGTATGTAGATATGTTTAATGCTAATTTCCGTTAAAGCAGGAGAATTTGCTGAATACCGTCAAGAAAATTGTAAAAGAAGAGCGACGAAAAACGCCGATCAAAAATGATCGTCCAGGCAGAATCTGGTTAAAGTCTTTCTTCCGAACAAAATAAATAAAAATCCAGTTCTAGCTGAAAAGGAAGCGGAAACTGCTTCCAAGGGCAGAGCTGCTGTGGTGGAGTAATTCATCAGAAGCATGTTTGCAGATCTCCTGGCATACCTAAAAGAAATCAACCAAGAATCGTTTTTAGAGGATCTCAGGAGAATTTTGAATGGTGACAGAGGCAACTTTAACGTGTGTCCCAAAACAGGACAAGTTACAGCACGGAAAGGATACAGAAACGTGTACCAAATTCAGGCAGGAAAATCTAAAGGTACACTCACTTATAATAAATGTTTTTAAAAATTGAAATAAAGATTTTTACTTGACATTGTCGGCGAATTCGTGTTACAAAATCGCGTGTCGGAATCTAGAACCGCGCGTCCGGAAACTGGTGCAAATGCATTTTTTATACAATGGTTAACTTAAAAGTGACAATTGGCAATGGAACTGTTTCAGCTAAATTTAAGAGGATGAGACAATGGTTATACGCACGTAACAGATATCTTTTCATGTAGAGAGTTGGAAAACCGACATCAGTCAGGCCATGCGGTGATACCTGTACAGCAGAAATAAGACCACCAGCCCAATTTCTTAAGAACAAATTGAAGCTCACCACGAACACAAACAAAAATGTACACACAACGTGACCAAATACCATTACCGGCGCTGTATTTCAAAAATACTTCAATTCCTTGGAGTCAGTTATGTTGGTCTCCTACTTCAGTTACCATAAACCAGGGCTATTCAACTTTATTCACTCGGCGGCCAAAATGTGAAAAATGGGGATCATCACGTCAGCCAGAGTCAGAGGTCCGAATCACAGCCTAAGAAAATTATATATCGTTACCTTAATTCTAAAACCTGCTAACCGCCAAAAACCAAATTTTACAGGATGACAAAGAAACCGTTTCTTGTGTAACCTTTCTTTCTTTAGCATTGCATATTGTGTAAGGGAGTTAGAAGATTTTTTGTAAGTGAAATAACGGTACTTCCCAGAAAAATATGCTGAAAAGTAATATGTACTTTTGTGCAGCGTTGCCAGAGCTACGGAATGAAATAAAAATCGCATTCTTGTCAAAAGTGGAGCTAGGGGGTTTAAGAATTAAGGTAGCGTTATATTTCATACTATAGGAGTATAGTTAGTATAGTACCCTACAATTGAAGACATTTCATGTGGTAGGTGTAATAAACTGTAAACTTTTTATACCTAGGGCGCCCTAGCCTACGGTAACGAAAAAGAAACAGTGTTGTAAACTTGTGTAATGAATAATTAAGACTGGTTATTGATTTAAATAAATACATTTCCAACACGCCGATGGTATTATCAAAAAAGGCTAGCACCGTAACGTCAGTCATCATGTTCTGACAGATTAAATAATTTAACTCACTTTTAACAATTCCTGTCAATCGTTTATTTGTTATGGAATCTATGCAAAAAAAAAAAAAGGAAAAATTATATCATTTTAGAATTTAAGTAATGAGAAAAGCGGCATTTCCGTTTTTGGGCTAATTTTATAAAATTTTGCTGATGTGATGTCAGAGAATTTCTGATGCAATCCTGCAGCCTATCATTGCACAATGAGCTTCTTCCTCTCAGTGCACTGGAACCTTAGATATTAAGTTCTAACTGCAAAGAACCTTCATCAACAGAGGATAATAACTTCTTGGCATTGAACGAAAAATCACTTACAGTCGGAATTTTAGAAGGATCTCGAACGAACGGCATTACATTGCTTGGAATATTGAAATTTTTGAATCTCTAATTGAAATTATTGTGAAGCTTTCTTAAGTATTCTATCATCTAATTGGTTAAAGTTGCTGAATCCAATGTTGAAGCAGTGAAATCCATCAAGATTGGAAAATGAAAAAACCGAAACGACACTTACTCGCCACTGGACACTTTAGGTTTTTTTGATTTTGATTTGATGCAAGCTCTCTTTAATTTGCTTTTTATTCAACTCGGCCCATATTTACGACTCATATGAGCCGATTTTGTTAATTTTGTTTTCAATTTTCAATATTATACCGATTTTTACTTATACTTCGGCGAATATTTTTATTGTTTCTTTCTAAGTCCTGGTAGTTCTTCTTAAACTCCTTACAATGACACCCGAACGAACGTCCTAGATGATCGCGTTTTCCACTACACTGATTTATATTTTCACGCAACGCTTATTAACAACAGTCATGCGTTAGTGAACTAGCCCGATGACGTCAGGCGCAAAATAAATGCTGCACGATAAACCTGTACAGGAATTCTCTATCGACTGTGACCTCAACAATTGTTATCGCATTATTAGCCTCGTAGCTATTGGCGATTGAAATCTGACGGTATATTTTACCGCAAGAAAGTTTGACTGGCCGTCAGTATATTTAACAAGCGAAAAGGCGTTTTAACGTCAAAAGAATGACAACAAAATTTTCGTACTAATATGTACTTTAATTATAAAATTATAAATTACAATGGTTATGGAGAATAGTATGGTCAAAGAATAGATAAATCACAAGTTTATTTTTTACCGCCGTGTTCTTATTTCTTCTTCGATGCCGCCGTAGCTCTCACACTTGCTCGGCACTTAACATTTTTGGTTTTTAATATTCGGCTTGATGCGGGTTTTCTCCGATTTGAGTTTTTTGCAATTCGGTGCATATTTACGCCTCTTATGAGACGATATCTTCCATATTTTTTCGATTTTCAAATTCATACCGATCTTTTCTTATATTTCGGAAAATATCTTTACTCTTTCTTCTTAGGTCCTGGTAGGTTTTGTCACGTTTTTTAAAGTGATACCCGAATCATCTTCCTAGCTTAACGCGTTCTCTTGCTACACTCATAAATATCCTCACACAACGCTAAAAAACAACAATCACACGTGGGCGCTTGCACAAACCCGATGACGTCACAGGAAAAACAGGCGCCGCGCAATCAATACGCACAAATATTTTCTATCTACTGTGGCCTTAACCGTTATTATTACTTTATTAGTCTCGTAGTTATTAGCGATTGAAAAATGACGGTGTTTTGTAACACAAGAATGTTAGACTGGCTACCAATGTACATACTCAACGAGAAGACAGACGTTTTCACGTCAAAAAGTTTGGTTGTTTGTAGATCCGTTATAAACAAAGGCAACTTATCTCCAAAGACGTTCACGTTTTCAACCAGATCAATAATAATTCCTTGAAGTTGCAAGTTCAATGTGTTCAAATGAGCAGACAAATCGTTCAAAATACCTACATTTGCCAAAAAGACATTGTCTTGTAACACTTTCCTGTACTTTTCTGCATTGTTATGAGAGCGACTTCCGAAAAAAAATTTCGTTATTTCTTGTTTGATACTCCAAAATCGATCAAGTGCTGTACCTTTACTCAGCCAACGAATGTCATTGTGCAGAAGCAAATCTTTGTAATTTTCTTCAAATTCTTTGAGTAACTGCCGAAATAGCCTGTGTTGAAAACTTGATGAGGATCGAATAAAATTTATTATTTTCATCACCATATCCATTGTTTGTTTTATCTCATAACTCGGCTTGCTGCACAGAACACCTTGATGGATAAGACAATGCAGCGAGTGCACCTGAGGTGCTACTGCACACAGTCGGGGTTTCACACTTTGATGCATACCTTACATTGATGGCGCACCATCTGTTACCAACAAACTAATTTTGGTCAAATCAAGCAAATTTTCTGTGAAAAACAGCTTAATCTTCTCATAAAAAAACCGAAAGGCCCAGTCAAGGTCCGCGCCGTAGATTTTCCGTGAAAACTTGGGGATAAAATTATAATAAGTGTTTCTTATTAGTATGTACTTAAATCAGTGTCTCTTATACAATGGTTATATAGAGTAATACGGCGACAGAAAAGATAAGTCACAAGTTTTATTTTTCGCGCTTTTTTAATTTCTACTTTAATCCTGCCGTAGCTTTGACATTTACTCGGCACTGGACACGTTATGTTTTTTTGATTTCGATTTGATGCAAGCTCTATTTGGTTTGCGTTTTATTCAATTCGGCCCATATTTACGACTCATATAAGCCAATATTTTTGACGTCTTTCTTTTCATTGAGTATGTGCATTGGCAGCCAGTCTAACATTCTTGTGTTACAAAACACCGTCATTTTTCAATCGCTAATAACTACGAGACTAATAACGCGATAACAACGGTTGAGGTCACAGCGGATAGAACATATTTGTACGTATTACTTGTGCTGTGCTTGTTCTTCCCGTGACGTCATCGGGCTAGTGCAAGCGCCCACGTCGGATTGTTGTTATTTAGCGTTGTGTGAGGATATTTATGCCAAAAAAAAAAAAAAGTGATGCCAAAAACGGAGATTCGTAACATGTAGAAGGAGAGTGTCTAAACAGCTATGTACGAGAAATAAATAAAATCCTACAGCAGACATGTACTCCAAATAGTAAATAACAATAGTCATTAGCTACATCGACATAATCTCTTATGATAAGAAATATTTCTGAAAATTCCTCAAGCTTGAATATATTTCTTGATTATCTGAGAAGGTGAATTCATGATATCGTTCGTATTCAAAATCGTATTTCAACCGGCTTGGAAGTTTTGCAATTCTCCACCAATAGAGCATGGGAATTTATATCAGAAAACTATGCTGGTTTGTTCAAAAATCATTCTTCAAAAGATCAGGATATGTAAGTTTTATGGACTAAGTTTATTTTATGGGTTCTATAATACAAGAAATTAATATTAAAGATTCAACAGGACCATGGCGGCTGTTCACGAGGAATATATGAAAATTAGCATACTCGGTGGACGTCAATATTGTTTGACGGAGCCTTTGTATACCTTGTCGAAGGCTAGAATGCAATTGAAAACGTAAAAATTCTATTTCACGAAATCTCGTCTATGCTTTAGTTCTTTTGTTTTTCAGATTATACGAAGAAGATCGTGTAACAGAAACAACTAGAAATGCCCGTGGCAGTCGGAAATCGACTGCATACTCTTAAAATTAAAATACTCAAGTTTACTTGAAAATAGAAGTCTAGAGTCTGAAACGATTCCAATTAAAATTATTGTAATAATTTGAATCTCATATAGAAGAACAACAATATGAAAAAATACTATAAGACTAATATTACATAGTACCCTAAATCGAGCAATGAAACAGCTTTGTGAAAAAAGCCAATAAGATACTTTATGTTCGCCTTCGGCTAACTGTTAGCAACTACTGCAAATATTTTTTGCCATTCTATGAGAAAAACAACACAGAGAAAGTTTAGTGGAGTTCAGCTAAGGATCACGTTTGAAAACTACTACATATCAAAAAGTACCAAAACCACTATCAAAAAGTAGAGCAGAATTTAGCAGATTTTGCTCGAATTTCTAGCAGTAGGTTAAAGCTTACTTTTGTCACACTGAAAAGAATTACACATCACAAACGCATATCCACTTATGACTCACCCTCATGCATATGCATTGCTCACTCTCTGATAAAAGCATGAGCAAAATGATCAGTGTGACCAGATTTAATAAAGTTCTGCAATTTTAGAAAAATTGAACCATAAATTTAGGGCTTAACTGACTAAGTCACAGAATAGAAAATTTGGGAGATTTTAGCATAATCAAATCAAACTTCAGCATAAAATTGGTAGGATTCGATTTTTGCTAACTTGATTTTATTTTGAAAATCGTGATTACATATTGATGAAATATTTGAGCAAATGCAATTTCTTGATCCGTAAAATATTCTTAACGAAGAATTCGGATTTTTAAGTTTCAAAATATCTCAATTTGGTACATTAGCCTGACATAGAAAAAATTGACACCGAATACAGGGAGCTAGAATTGGAGAGAGCAGTGAACGATCTAGAATCGGGAGGAAGTTCGGGTAGCACGACAATCGACACTGAAACCTCTTGGAGCCACATGTCCAATACGGCTTATTATCCAATATTCTCTCAAATGAATAACATAAAGACCGACCTACGGAACAAATTTACGAATGAGGATGTTTCGGCAATCCTCCATGGCAAACAGGCAGAAAGAGACCAGGATGGGCGCATAAATTTTACGCCCTCAAAATATATGATCAACATGCCCCAAAACTCGACACTTCATTATCAAAATACCGACACACCAGAGAAAGGTGATAATCAAAATTAAGAAATAATTTTGAAAACTATGATCAGAAAGTATCAAAACTACTTTCAGAAAGTTTTTCTAAATTAAGCAGATTTTACGCGAACATCTAGCATAAAATTGAATCTTAATTTGGTCACATGGGAAAGAATTTCACACCAAAAAGCATATCTACGTTGGGCTTACCTTCGCGCATATGCATTGCTTCCGCTCTCATAAGACCATGAGCAAAAGAAATTGCCTATTTCTCTCTTCGACAATACTCTTATCAATGCGTGGTCAATACAACAACAAATGCACTGATATTTTTTTTATTAGTTACGGGTAAACTACCTGACCGATTTCAATGAAGAGTATATCCTGCACATCTTTGACAAGATATCTGGGAAATTGAAATAAGTCAACAATGGTACCAAGTAAAACTCAGAATATTGAACAAGAGGATTTGCCATCCTCGTAGAGTGTTTCAAATCCTAGTTTTGTTTGAAATTACATTGAGCGAAAAAATAAGGTGTACAAGGTTAACTTTTCTATAATTATTTATTTTTTTTTGTTAATATGATAACTTTGAATCTGCTATAAATATTGGTTTTTTTTTGTAGAAGCTTGTTTTTTGTGCTGGTATAGACGTCATGTTATAATATTGTAAAGTATGAGTAAAATACATAATATAAAAACTATGTTACGGTTTAGAAGTTTATTTAATTATTTTTTGTTAATTATTCTGTTCGTGACAGAAACATTGCCTGCATTTTAAAACTTTAAATCACGAGCTGCGAGCTAGATAAGATATAAATTTGAGTTATCCGGTTTCACGAACGATGGTTAGACGAATTTAACCCCGAATCTCTGGATTAACTCTGGAATAACTTAATCTTGCGTTTTATGAAAGTGAAGTTAGATAAACTGTGGGATAAGGTAAGTTATAATTTATCCACGCGATTTTCTCGTGTGAAATATTTATTCATGGAAGTGATTTTAAGGAAATTTGGAATTATCTATTTATTAATAGCCGATAGGATTTTTTTTATCCCTTTTACAAGAAACCAAATCTTGTTATTTGCCAAGATAAAAATTATAATAATCGAGAGCTTATTTTTTCCTCTACCTGCACCAACTAATGTCTCTTGTTAAATTTACTTACCAATTGGTGTAACTTTGCATTGGAATTTCAAAATCCTGTACAACGTGTGAATGGAGAACGTGTGAATGGGAATGTACAACGTGTGAATTGAGCATACGTGTGGCGTAGTCATTGCGTAGCTATTGCAAAGAATGTATGTGAGTGATTATTTTGCTTTTTGCCTGGAAACATCCAATCGTATGATGATTTTTTATTTTTGTCTACTTTGTCTTGGTGTCCACCTTGACCCGGAGCTTCACTATACTGACCACATCGACAATGCGGTTCGCAGAGAAGGAGGTATGATTGAGTTTATACTTGGGAGGTATAAGGAGTTTGCCGACCCCTATATATGCAAGTCAGTTAATACTACTTGCGCCGTTCGTCCAATCCTCGAATACTTTGTACAGGTTTGGTCCCCCTATCCTAAAGTCCAGTCGGGAAGAATTGAAGCTGCGTAAAAACGCTTCCTGCATGGTGCCCCACACCTCCCGTGGCCTCGTTCCGCGCACTTTCCCCCGTACGTGGATCGCCTGGGACTAATTGGTCTGCAAACATTATCCTGCCGCTGGACGATTGCTGACATCACCTTCACCAGGTTGGAACCGATAACTTGTATGTTCCGGGCTAATAATAGTGGAGCTCCACACATAGAATCTGCAAAGCGGGTCTGTAGCGTCCAATGTGACTCTACAAAAGATTTATTATAACAAGATTTCCAATTTACACAAATTCAATTAATTAGTTTTAGGTTAGGAGATTCCAAGTCTCGTGCGCACACGTCCGTAATCAGTAACAGCTGCCACCCAAGAGAGATTTTAAGTGTGGTGATTTGGTGTGGTTTCACCAAAGTTGCTCACTTGTGGTGCTGCCAGGTCAATGCGGCTACATCCACTCCCCCCCGGATGAATCCCAGAAGTAGGTTTAAATGAGACTTTTCTTTGGTAAGTTTTGACTGGACGATCTAATGATGCTCCCCAATGATGTGGCTGCATTGGCTGCTGTGTAGTGCTTTCTTCTTCACTTAGCAAGTCAGCAGTTTTTGTGACGAATGCTGGCTTAAGGCGATTCGTGGAAATTGTCTTGATGTCACCATTGATGTTCACTTTGAAGATTCGGTTTGATATTCTCTCTTCCACCTTGTAAGGGCCCGAGTATGGTGGTTCCAAGGGTGCTTTGACGTGATCTGCACGGATGAACACATGTGTACAAGTTTCAAGATCTTTGAGGATAAACATTCTGGATTTTGAGTGGTGTGCAGTTGGAGTCGGTCGCAAGGCTCGCATGTATTCTCGATGTTTTTGCACAAAAGTCGCAGGATCGGGATCAACGTCGCATGACGCAAAAAAATCACCAGGTAATCTTAATGTGTTTCCATATAGTATTTCGGCCAGTAGAATTGTGGGTAATATTTTTATCCATGGTTCTGGTGAACACATCAAGGATGTCTTCAAAGTTCTGTGCCATCTTTCTATGATCCCATTAGATTGGGAATGATACGGAGTTGTGCGTGTCTTTTTGGCACCTATGAATCTTGTTAATGTCTGAAAGAGTGTAGATTCGAATTGAGAACCTTGGTCTGAAGTTATAGTGAGCGGGGTTCCATAATGTGCGATCCAGTGATCAAATAACGCTGTTGTGTTGGAGTCGGTAGTGATTTGACGTAAGGGTACAGCAACTGGCCATCTTGAAAAGCGATAGATTAGGGTTAGACAGTATTGGTAACCTTCTACGTTGGGTAGGAGAATAATGTCTAGGTGAATGTGACTGAGACGGTTGTCAGGTACTTGGATGTGATCCGGTTTAAGTTTGTTCTGTCGCTGTATTTTTGCCTTTTGACATGGTAAACATTGGCGACACCATAGAAGAGCGTCTTCGCGAATGCTGGGCCAAATATACTTTTCGCGAAGTATTCGACATGTGCTTCTCCTGCTGGGATGTGAGAGTCCATGAACAACGTTGAAAGATTTTTTCCTTAGGGATTTGGGTATGTAAGGTCGTACTACGTTGGTTGAAATGTCACAATAAATTTTGGCTCTTCCTGTGTCCAGCTGTTGTAGTTTGAGTGAAGTTGGATTCTTGATTAGGTTTTCGAACTCTTCGTCATTCTCTGCAGCTTTTTGGATGGCTTCAAAGGAAAGTTTTGTAGGCATGTCTATTGTGTGAATTCGCGATAGGGCATCGGCAACTACGTTTTCGTTGCCCTTTACGTAAACAATGTTTGTGGTATACTGTGAGATGAAGTCGAGCTGTCTTCGCTGGCGGTCGGAGGCTTTGTCTAGTCTTTGGTGAAAAGCATAGGTAAGTGGTCTGGGATCTGTTTTAATGATAAAGTGACGACCATCAAGTAAGTCTTGGAAATGTTTGATCCCGGCGAAAACTGCTAGTAGTTCTCGGTCATATGTACTGTAGTTACGTTCAGCACTGCTTAATTTTCTTGAGAAGTGTCCTAAAGGTTTCACGATGCCATCGTCGGTTTGATCCACTGTAGCTCCAATGCCAGTTGAAGAAGCGTCAGTGGAAATGATGAGATTTGCTGTAGGTGACGGGAATGCTAAGCGAGTAGCCGAGTTTAAACATCGCTGACAGGCGTCAAATGCGTTGATTGCTTCTTCCGTCCAGGAAATTTTAGTTTTGTCCTTCTTTTTGGTAATTTTCAAGTATTCATACAGTGGTTGTTGGATTTTGGCAGCTTCAGGAATGCAGCGTCGGTAGTAATTAATCATACCCAAGAATCTTTGGAGCTCCATGACTGTTTCAGGTCTTGGGAATTTATGAATTTTATTTAGACGTTCACTAGTTGGTGAATAACCTTGAGAGTTTAAGGTGTAACCAAGGAAGTTGACTTCTGGTAGACCAAAAACGCATTTTGGTGTATTGATGTTGAGCGGATTGTCCTTCAATTTTTGGAAAACTTGTCTGAGGTGCATTTCGTGTTGTTTCTCGTTGCTGGACATAACTAGGATGTCGTCGATGTAGACAAATGCGAAATCTCGGTGTCTGAAGATAGAATCCATGAATCTTTGAAATGTTTGTGTTGCATTTTTTATACCAAAAGGCATCACGACGTATTCAAAGAGTCCCCACGGCGTAATAATGGCAGTCTTTGGTATGTCATCTTCATGCATTGGAATCTGATGGTATGCTTTTTTGAGGTCTATTGTTGAAAATATGGTTTTCCCGTGGAGTGGTGGAAATAAGTCTCGAATGTGTGGTGGAGTTTCCTGTAGTCACCACACATTCTCCATGAAGAATCCTTTTTTGCGGTTAAATGAATGGGACTGGCCCAAGGACTGCTGGACTGCCTTAGTGCGCCCATGTCCAATAAGGTGTTTAGTTCAGCTTTTGCAGCAGCGGCTTTGGCACCTGCCAATCGTCGAGCTCTTGCGGCTATAGGCGGTCCCTCTGTGATGATTCTGTAGGCGTAGTCGGTCCTTTTGGCTTCAAAGTTGTGCCGAGGTGTAGTAATCTCTATGAATTCCTCCAGTAGTTTTGAATAAGACATGGCAGAATCTATTGTGGAAATGTCGTGAAGAGAAGTTTTTAGCAGTTCACCTTTAGTAGTCAATTTGGTGATTGTGTCGATCAGTCTTTGGTTTTGTACATCGATAAGAAGTCCATAATGGGCGAGAAAGTCAGCTCCGATTATTGCAGTTGGTATGTCAGCAATGACAAAAGGCCATGTAAAGTTTCGTCGAAGATTGAGATCGATGTTGATGATTTTCGTTCCAAAGGTTTTAATTCTAGTAGAGTTGGCAGCGAATAGCGTTAGATTGTGTTGTTGTTCATCAGTTCGGAAGATGCTTGATGGGATGATTGAGACCACGGACCCGGAGTCTACAAGAAATTTTTGGTTAGTATTTTTATCAGAAATTTGGAGGCGGAGCTCTTTAAGTTCCAAATTAACGCTGTCACCAACTGCTAAAAATGATGCCTGCATATCTAGTTTCCCTGGGGTTTTGCATTCTTCTCATAAGTGCACGGCGTCGTACAAAATTTAGCTGAAGTTCCAAACCTCTGATGATAATAGCATATGCCTTGTTCATCGTGCCTTCGACTTCTGGATCTGGATCTGCTGCTAAATTGTTGCGGTGATTGGGCGAACTGTTGTTGTTGTTGCTGATATTGTGGAAACTGTGGAAGTGTAGTGCGGGTTGGTTGTTGTAATTGTTGAGACATGTGACCTTGCTGTTCCTTTAAGCTCTTGAGCTCCCGGCAGCACGTTGCAACCATTTGTTGAGTTTCATCTATCTTTTTCTCTAGGTCTTTGAAGGCTCTATTAGGAGGATCGATGCGGTCGACACTTGCTGAAGTAGACATTACGAACATGCCCCGAGCTTCCATGATTCGGTCCGCGACTTTGGCTAATGTGTCAAGATTTGCGTTGTCGTTGATAACTAGAAGGGTTCGTATATCGGCAGGTAAACTATCAAGCCATAGTTGATGCAGGAATTCACTGTCGACGGAAGCTCCTGCGATGTCTTTCATTTCTCTAAGAAGTTGAGATGGTTTTCGGTTACCCAGTGTCATGCCTCTAAGTAGTCTGTGAATTTCTTTTTGTCTAGAGCTTGCTAGTCGTTCCAGTATGGCCGCTTTCACTGCTTCATATTTGTTGCGATCAGGAGGATGACTGAGTATATCGTTGATTTGTTTCAATGTTGAAGGATCCAGCGCTTTGATTACGGTGCTGAATTTTGTGTTGTCACTGCACGTTGGGAAAGATCTAAATTCCGCTTCCACAACCAAGAACCATGTTTTGGGGTCATCTTGGTAGAAGTCAGGAACCTGTGGTTTACTGACGGCAAATACTTGGTTTTGTTGCCCACCGACGGTGTAATTGTTAGCGGTAACGTTGTCGACTGGTGGTTCATGAGCCTGGTTTAATTGCGTTCCGGGTAATCCTAAATGGTTTTGGTTTGCTTGATGGTCAGGTTCAGCCGAATCTCCTGGCAGATCAGACTCGTCAGCCACTCCAGTTCTTCTGACGGGGGAATTGATTAACGGCATGGCGCACGTGTGTGAATGATAGGATCGAAAATATTCCTTTCTTCGGGGTCACCAAAATGTAGCGTCCAATGTGACTCTAAAAAAGATTTATTATAACAAGATTTCCAATTTACACAAATTCAATTAATTAGTTTTAGGTTAGGAGATTCCAAGTCTCGTGCGCACACGTCCGTAGTCAGTAACAACTGCCACCCAAGAGAGATTTTAAGTGTGGTGATTTGGTGTGGTTTCACCAAAGTTGCTCACTTGTGGTGCTGCCAGGTCAATGCGGCTACAGGTCAGCTGTTCTCGCAGCCTCTATTGGCAACTGGGTGGAAGCAAATTCTCGCTTGTACTGTAGTGGGCTTGTATTGGATGAAAGCAGCTCCTCGCTTGTATCTGAGTGAAATATGATTTGACGAACGTCTTATTAGTTAAAAACTTACTTTGCTTTAGAATGTCCTGAAAGTATCTAGTTTCCACGGTTTCGACTTGTTAAATGTATATCCCGTATAGTGTTTTTGTTTTTGGGTTTTGGTATGTTATATCTATTATTATTTTTGTGACGTGAAAATGTTTTTCTTCTCGTTGAATATGTACATTGGTAGCCAGTCTAACATTTTTATGTTACAAAATACTGTCATATTTCAATCGCTAATAACCACGAGACTAATACTGCAATAACTACTGTTAGGGCCACTATCGATAGAGCATATTTGTACGTATTTACTGTGTGGCGTTTGTTATGCTGGTTTTGGTATCATTGTAAGGAGCTTGGGATGTAGAACCAGGACCTATAGTGAAACAGTAAAACAATCGGAGAAGAAATGAAAAAACTAGAAACTTGTGACTTATCTATTCTTTAACCGTGCTACTCTATATAACCATTGTATTTGAGAGATTGAGAAATAAAGTACATATAAGTACAAAACACTTCCCTTGATTTTTTTGACGTGAAAACGTCTCTTCTCTCGTTAAGTACACTGAGAGCCTGTCAAACTTTTTTGCGTTACAAAATACCGTCAGATTTCAATCGCTAATAGCCACAATGCTAATAATGCGATAACAACCATTGAGGTCACAGTGGATAGAAAATATTTGTGAGTAGTGTAGAGTGAGAACGCGTTTAGATAGGATGTAGATTTGGGTAACACTGTAAAGAGCCTGAAAAGAACTACCTTGACCTTAAGTGAAACAGTTTTCAATTGAAAACTGATAAAATGAGAGATATCGTCTCATATGAGTCGTAAATATGTCCCAATTTGAATAAAATTCAATTCAGAGAAAGCTCGCATCAAAATGAATTTAAAGCTACCCCTAGACGCTCAATATATACGACAATATATTGAACAAAATTTTGTACGATATTTTCACTATGCCAACCCACACGGTGCAATATTATTGCTCAATAAATTAGTCCGCGGGTGATACTTTTACAGTCAACATGCGGAATAAGAAGACAGCATGTTGTGTGGCTGTAGCACTAATTATAACTACAAAAGAGATGGAAAAAAAGAAGCGCAGATGGATGAAGGAATGGCCTTAACAAAGAAATAAGTACACTCATGAGAATCTGTTAAATGAGCGAAGAATAAGTGAGCCAAGTGATTTTCAAAATTTTTTGCGAGTACTCAGTACATTTGTACGGTCAACATTGCTTCGTACAAGTCATGCCAGAAATTCACCTACAAATGGCGAAAGCCATCAGAGATAGTTATTGCGATTTCTTCAATAATGAAGGACAGATTTCATGGCAACATAAATTTGTATAAATGAAACTATGAATAAATGAATAAATTGTATTTACTTATAGTAATTGTAGACGTATTTATTGTTCCATTACTGCCCGCATCATCGATATCATCCTCAGATTCCTTGTCGTCATCCTCAATCCGAATAGGATTCTCCGACGCACTTGGTTCGTCCGGACCCACGAGAAACTTCATGTCATCAAAATACCAAAATGTTGGTTCTATTATATCGTCTGTGTCAGCACCACTTTTTTCGGAGTTTTTTATCCAATTTAATTCCTTTCTGAAGTTAGTGCGCAACGAATTGAACTTTTTAATTAATTGCGAGTTATTAGTATCCGGATAGTATTCTCTATATTTACGAAGCAACTGTTCGTACTGTTAATTTTTCTTATTTCTTTTGCTGTACTACTTAATTTTGATATCGCACAAAGCAGGTAAGCTCCGATGCACCTCTATACATTCTAAAATGAACTTTCTTTCATCATCTTTTCCTTTTGTTGCCAGGATAGATGTTTACTCCAACACTGTTAACACCGAACTGAATCAGTATTGGGCAGTACTGCCAACAGACGATGCAATATTTACTTGATTGCACAGTAAAAATCAAACTATTTTAGATTGAATCAATATATTGCACAACCTCTCAATATAATCTACAGACGCTCTATATTATTGTGCAATGTCAATCATTGTGCAATATATTGACGTAAATATTCAACGTCTTCCGCTCAAGAAACCTCAAACGTTCCGTACCGAGCTAACGTCAAAGCTACGGCAGCATCCTAGAAGAAATGAAAAAAGGCGCAAAACAATAAGCTTGAAATGTATCTATTATGTAAGCGCACTACTCTTTATAACAATTGTAATGAACAAATTGATTTAAGTATAAACTAATAAAAGACACTTATTATAATTTTATCCCGACCTTTTCACAGAAAATCTACGGTGTGGACCTTGACTACGCTTTTCGGTTTCTTAAATTTTGTATTTACTTTATTAAAATTTACGTAGTTTTAAGAAACTTTCTCTCTTCTACTGTGCTTCGACTTATTTGAATAAACAAGAATGTGTTTTTCCATAGTTTTTTAATTAAATTTAAATATTTTTATCAAACTGATTAAAAGTACAAATTATCAAGAACATTGTCGTTTTCTTCACAGTAAACCAGAATTTTTCGTTTTGTGTGTATTTCTGTGTGCACAATTTATTCATGGTTGATACACGTTCAAATTATTTTTACTTGATGTGAAGCCAAAGAAATGTTTACTGCTAATACTTACTGCTGTGACCCACTTCCAAACTGACATAAACTAAAGATAAATTTTTTTTTTTTTTTTTTGGAAGTTTTAAAGAGTGTTAAAGCAAAACGTACACTAAATAGAGTAAATAGCAAAACGTAAATAAAGAACGTACACTTGCCCGCTAGTATAAAATAAATTAATTAATAAATTAAATAATGGGAAATCTGATTACTTGCTTGTGGAATGAGTTACTGGTTTTC
Organism: Chrysops caecutiens; assembly: GCA_963971475.1. Lineage (NCBI taxonomy): Eukaryota > Metazoa > Arthropoda > Insecta > Diptera > Tabanidae > Chrysops > Chrysops caecutiens. The sequence goes on along the minus strand of OZ020568.1, from coordinate 25,084,904 downwards.
AGTTCATCATAACACACTAATTAGTGTATGAATAAGTATGTGGCCAAGGTTAGCTACCATGGAAATATTGACACAGATTTGAGAATAAACCAAACATGTAGGATTTAATCCTCTGTTCCTCTCCTCTCTGTAAATCTCTGACAGAAATTTGGCTTGAGTGAAATTTTCTACCATTCCTTCATTTATCAAACCTTTTTTGAGGTTAAGGTTTCGCAGAAACATTATTATGAATTCTACTTTAAGAATAAAAGAAGAATAAAATTCTATTGGATAGTTATATTCGCAAATCGAATCTCGTGTAGCTATCTACTCAGCACTCTAATAATTTTTTTTACCTCTAGGAATCATGTCAACGATTTGATTGTGCATTTCGAGAATTTGAATATAGTTGGTGCGCCTATAAGTCTTCTAGCAACTCCAGTGTAACACAATGATATAGTAATTGATTGGTGTTGCCGAAAATTACAGTGATGTGATGATTGTGCTCCTCCATTTGTTGAGAATTCGACAACAAACCTATTCGAATAGCTATTTAGTTAAGATAGCTTTTTAAAATCTGAACATACATACAGGACGATAACTGAAGAAAAATTATAATAATAAAAACATTTCTGTTTATTTTTATACAAAAAATGTGTATTTAAATTTTAAAAATATTTTGTAACTGAGCATCGAAACCAGAACCTTAAATTCATAAGCACGTATGCTATGTACTGAGCCATACTGTCATATAAACTGCATGCGCTGAAGAGTGTTTTAAATACAGAGCGTTTCACACATGGAATTCTCATTCTATCGCCGAAGTCAAGCAGCGTTGATCGTGTTTAGTGGCAACCAGCTTGAGAACATAAAATGGGTTTTATATATAAAATAATTAAATAATAAGAATGTAATGTGAAATCATTTCATGAAATCATTCAATCAAAAAAAAAAAAATAATAGTTCATATAAAATAATTTCGATAGTCAAATAAACGTAAGATGAACTGGATAGGTTGATAGTTCTCGTGCGATCACCGAAGTTAAGCAGTGTCGATCCCGGTAAGTACCTAGATGGGAGACGGCTTGAGAACATCGCCTACTTTTTATACATGTAAGACAAATGGTATGTATATAATAAATACATGTATGTACAAATAATAAAAATTAGAATAATTTAGTATTAAGAATATATATTTACATTAAAATTAAGTAATTTGATCAAAAAAAATTAATAATTCACATAAAATAATTTCGACTCCCAGTTAAAAGTAAATTGAATACGCTAGCTTGCCGATTCTGGTTCGATCACCGAAGTCCAGCAGTGCGGATCGTGGTTAGTATTTACATGGGGAACAGCTTGAGAACATAGTGGACAGACTAAATTTTACATTTAATATACAATTTTTATCTGTCTCTCTTCCTCGCTTCTACGTTACATGTTCCTTCTCCCTCATGTAACGAAATGTAGGGAAACGTGACGCTTTCGTACAATTTCACTCCCAATTCAAATTCTCGAACCACCGCCTAAGAAGTTTCACTTCAATAATCAAAATGTAATCATTTTTCGACGGTGAAGGAAATCGTGCTCGGGTTATAAGAACAGCAGCATCTCACGTGGGTCAGGTGAGTATGGGAGAAACGTATGAATTGCTGACAGGGCTGAAGGAATTGACACGCCATCCGGAAATGGTCCGCGGTGAATTTATGAACAAACTGTTTTCTTGATTAACCGCAAACTTCCTCCTCCTCTTTTTTTTTGCTGTTGCATTTGTGCAGAATTTTTAACCTAGTTGCTTTTAAATATAACCTGAAAAGTAGAGCTACTTGTAGTGATTTAAGCTACTGTGAATTGATCTATATGACTTAACGTATAAATTGTGATGCTTCAATCAAAAACAGTTGATAACAATCAGTGTCATAATCTTGCTCTATCGGAGTTAATGGTTTAGCAACGAAAACGACATAAACATTTTGTGGATCGGAACTATGATCACATCACTGCGCCGGGATTCAATAAAGTTTTCTTACTAAAATTTAATAAATTCATAAACCAAAACATTTTCAAAAGTCGAAAATTGGAGTTGATGTGAATGTTTCCAAGTGATTTTGACACCTGTAACGGAAAGGATTCGTAAAGGTTAGCGGTTACTGACCTGGGACAAAGATTCGCCTCGTCATCACATTGGAGCACTGGCAGGCTTGATTCTTCGTTTAATCTGTTGACTGCTGACACAACGATCGAGATCACGCAGGACTTGCCAGGCTTGAGATTATCAATTTCCTTCATCATATTTTTTTATTAATTTTTTTTTGGATTATTTTGAATTTAAACTTAGTTACTAATTTTGCTCTGTTTTCTCTTACGGCTGCGCCTGTTAACACTCTGTATTGTACGGGTCACGGAATTATCTTAGATATCTCGATATGACTTTGGTTTGTGCCGCAGGCACCTGCAAGGACAGGAACTCTGATAGGTTTCTTCCCTGTCATGGTTTTTGTGGTGGTTCCTTTCACCCAAAATGTGTGGGGATTTCTGACAGTATTGCTGACAAAATTGTAGCAAAAGACTCAGGCATATACTGGTATTGCTCCCACTGCCGCAAATTTACACTGAATGCTGCCTCTTCCCGTCTTCTCGAAATTGGTGCGAACCTACGCAAACTTGGTACCGCTCTAACTCAATCGTCCACCATCCAAGCCTCCCTCTTGTCCTCTCTTGAATCTCTTAAGGGTCTTGACCACCCACAGGGTACATGTCCGAACCCACCTTTAACGCCTTCCACAACCACCTCGTCTCGCACAACCACCAATAGGATTACTCGTTCGAACAAATCCTCATCTCTACCTACCTCAGCCCTACCCTCCCTCGTACCTCAGGGAAGTTCTGAATCTACTCCATCTGGAACCTCTCCTTCTCCTATACCTACTTCCACCTCCTGTGCTCCCCCATCTGCTGCCCTACCTAAGTCTTCCATTCTCTCCTCTCTTAACACTCCCACGTCCAAATGCAACCTTGCTCAAGGGAATTCCCATGCAACCCACACCCTTCCTATCCCGCATACCTTGATCTCAAATATGTCCCTTCATCCCTCACCCGAAGCTCCCAAGGAATCTAATTCCCCATCCTTTATCACCTCGGATCCCTCTACGCAAATTATACCATCTCCCAATAACATCAAACTGACTACCCTCCTGTTGTCCCTTAGTAACCTAATGACTGTCCCTAAGACGAGGTCAGTCTTTGTCACTGAACTAGTCCCTTCTACATCTACGGAGGATATTCTTGCTCATTTATCTAATGTCATAGGACTTGATGTTTCCAACAACAGAATTAAGGTTTTCAAGCTCTCAGAGGGTAGATGCTCATCTTTTAAGATTGTCGTCCATCCTTCTCTCTTTGATCGTGTCCTTTGTAAGCCCTACTGGCCCCAGGGTGTGTTTATCAAAGAGTTTGTCCCTAGAGGGATCTCGTCAGGTACATCCCGAGCGGTAAGTTCTCCTGCCCGTGCTCCCTCGCCCTCCAAAGCCTCCTCTCAAAAAAACTGCACGCAATCACCATCTACTACCAGAACGTGAGAGGTCTCAGAACAAAGACTCACACCACCTTCCTCACCTCCCGCGCCCTTTCTCATGACATAATCGCTCTTACTGAAACGTGGCTCTGTTCAAACATCAACGACCATGAGGTCCTGGATAGCGCATATACCTTGTTTCGTAGAGACCGCTCCCTCGGCGATCCTACCCGTCGTGGTGGCGGAGTTCTTATCGCAGTACGTTCCTCTCTCAATCCGACTTCTATACCAAATACCTCTTCCGAGCCCCTTGAACTCCTAACTGTGAAAGTCCCCTTCCTGAGTTCCAACCTTATACTTATTGCCTGTTATATCCCACCACGTTCGGATGTTAGTGTCTTTCTTCACTTAACCACTGTCTTAGACTCCATATTAAGTTCTCTTGCTGCTCAAGATCAAGTTCTCCTTTTCGGTGACTTCAACCTCCCCTATCTGGATTGGCGCGCTGATCTCGACGCGAACAGTCTATCTGCTACTAATCCCACCTCTCCCTCTGAATTAACACTTATTGACTCCACTTCCTCCCTCTTCCTATTCCAAATGAATCCCGTAAAAACATTAACCACCGTCTCCTTGACTTAGTCTTCTCTAATAGCCCATCTTTTGTGACTGTCTCCCCTTCTACGAATGTCCTATGCAACATCGACCCTCATCACCCTCCTCTTACTATCTGCCTATACCACTCCACTCAATCGTCATCCAAACCCATCCAACTCCCGCCTAGGCTTAACTTCCATAAAACAGACTTCCACATCCTGCTTTCAACACTGTGCTCTTCCCTTCAAGAACTTTATTACTTCAGTAATCCTCCACAAATCTCTATCACCGATCTCTATGACGCTGTGCGTTCCTCCATCTCCTTGCCCACTCCAATCTCCACCCCTCCCCCAACTGACTGCTCCCCTGCGTGGTACTCTAGAGAAGTGAAGACCTTGAGGAACAAGCGGAATTCCCTTTGGACCAAATACCTTCGCACTGGATCTCGCCGGGACTTTGTTCAGTTTAGTAACCTCCGTGCTGAATTTACCAAGCAGCTTAACCTCCACTATCATAACTACTTATCCCTAGTAAAGGATAAACTCTCGTCTAACCCTCACCTCTTTTTCTCATTTGTAAATTCCAAAAGGAAAGGCACAGGTGATCCCTTCCCTCAATCTATTTCCTATCTTGGTTTTGATCATCGAGATCCGCAATCCATAGCAGCTTCCTTTGCAGCTTTTTTCTCCTCCTCCTTTCCTGACGGTCAATTTGTTCCTGATGTTGATTACTTCTCCAACCTCAACCCGTTGCCCCCCTCTGTTTCCTCAGAGTTTCCTAACCTCCACATCACAGAGGAGGAAGTACTTGCCGAGCTCCAAGGTCTGAAGAATGATTTTTCACCAGGGCCCGATGGGTTCCCGCCTATTTTTCTCAAGAGATGTGCGTTCCTTCTTGCCCCTCCTCTTACAACCCTCTTTAACCAATCTATCCAGACGGGGATTTTTCCGGACGCCTGGAAGGCTGGTTTCTTAACTCCTATTCACAAAAAGGGTTCTAAGTCCCTTGATACTAACTACAGGCCGATCGCCAAATTATCCTCCTTACCCAAAATCTTCGAAAAAATCATTGCCACTAAGATTTACCCCTTCCTTGCTTCTCTTATTGGCCCGCACCAGCATGGATTCCTGAAAGGGAAATCTACTGTCACCAACCTGTCACATAATAGTATTCTAAATAACTTTCACTATCCTTTTTCTTGCGGTTCATCATTTCTTGATTAAGTTCAGCATAATCAAGTTCCGTTGGAAACGCTTCAAGTAGCTTCTTCTTCAATTCATTCCACGTGAACCGAACACTTGGTAAGCTGTTGTACCAATTTAGAGCGTAACCCCTCAGTCGGCTTGTAGTAAAATATGCTGTCGTAGAGTCGTCCCAATGATACATTTGCTTTAGTTCTTCGATTTTCCCAATCCATCTACGCATATCTGCGTTCCTGTCATTTGGGTAGAACTGAGGAATAACATCGGCACTCACTTTTCCTGATCCGCGTTCACTATTTATATTATTCACTTTCCCAGCTAAATCGTTCATTAATTCTGCCAATCTGCTAAGCGTTGAATTGGTACTTGCAGAGTTCTCCGTTATATCAGAATCATTTTCCGGTGTTGGTGACTTTCTTTTTAGCCTTTTAGACACGGACTGAACTAACTCTACACTCCAGTCGTTATTAGTAGACATGATTTCAAAGAATTTTAATTTTAAAGTTCAGTTTCAAATGTATCTCAGAGAATTTCAAATTTTGCTTTCGAATAAAATGTGTGTTGATTTGATGTGTCACGTTCAATTGCCAATAGCGAACTGTGATCAATTTTAATGATCCCTAACCAACCTACATCTCAACCCATATGTACTGATAACGTTTGCAAATAAGTATTCCGTCCATTAAATAACCTTGAGTGACAACAAAGAAGGAACAAAGAAAGGAAGCAAAGTCATAATCACCAGACGAAAACAACAAAGTCATCATAGTCACGGACCCACCACAGTCGGTCGAAGTCTTATCCCACTTCTGAAGTTAATATCTTTTTATTTTTATATTGAATTCACAAAGTTAAAATCTTTATTTCTATCCTGGATTCACTCCAGCCCGACTGTGGAAGGTCCCGTTAGTCTCCCGTCTGAAAGTAGATAAAAAACTTCCATGAGCACAAAACTCAGTGAGGACTGTTGACACACACTCTCAGAAAATGCAGACATCCGAGGATCACACAGATCCATCACCAAGTGGGTTCACACAGAACTACCACCCTCCTCCAAGCTGGTTCACACAGAACCACCACTCTGCTGGATCACACAGATCCTCCTCAAGGCCGCACAGACGCCGTGATTTCTCACATTCACACACACAAGCACACAGCTACCCTCACCTGATCAACTCACTGCTAAACTCCATCCTTCCACTTCGATCACTTCACTACAACTGACCTTCTAGTTACCCAAAACCCCAAGATACTCTTCTCTCAACATTCACAGTGACCTACAAATCAGGGACGCACCAAGCCACATTCTCATACAAAACTAGACAAAAATTAAGTAAAGACGGATATACCTTTTATTTCTAACATTCTTCTCGTTGAGGATGTACATTGGTAGCCAGTTTAACTTTCTTGTGTTACAAAACACCTTCATAATTAAATTCCTAGTAACTGCAAGACTAATAATTCGATAGCAACGGTTGAGATCACAGTGGATAGAGCATATTTGTACGTATTTATTTTGCTGCGTTTGTTCTGACCGTGACGTCATTGGGCTCGTTTAAGCGCCTACGCGTGGTTGTCGTTAATTAGCGTTGTGTAAAGTTGTTTATGAGTGTAGCGTGAGAACGCGCCTGGCAAGGACGTTGTCCTGGAAGTCGTTGTGAGGAGATTGAAAATAACTACCTGGAAACAATGAAAATATTTGAAAAATATAAGTAAATAAAAAGAATTACATTTGTAGCCCCTAACTTTTCCGTACCGTTGTCCGTATTTACTGATTTTCATTAACACAAAAAAAAAAGAAAAAGTGATAGAACAATACATTTTCTAACAAGTTTTGGAAAAATTACTATTTTTGAGCAAAATTATAGGCAATTGAGTTTTCTGTTGTGCTGGAACCCCAATTGTTTTTGCAAAACAATGGCGCCTTCCTCTGAAGAAAGTTAAAAAAAATGCTTTATTAGGGTACCTCCCCATACAAAAGTGTAATTTTTTTAATGTTTTTCTTAGGGCAACTACTCCTGGTTCAAATCGAAAATAGCTCATCCTCGAACTTAAACTAGGTTTTTGTGATACAAAAGTTTTTGCATTTACAGATTTCAATTATCTTCACTACTTTTCGAGTTATTGTGTTAAAGCACAGCTACGACGAGGACGACGACGACGACAACGACTGCACACGAACGGAAAAGTGCCACAAAAATGTGTTTTCTTTACGTTTCATGAGTTTTTGTGATGATCTAAACTAATTCTGAAGAAATAGTTTTCGGGATCAATTCCTATACTACTCCTTACCACTACGTGTACGGAAAAGTAAAACCCATATGAATTTGAAAATCAGAAAAAATGAGAGATATTAAGTCGCGTTCCTTTCGCATTGCTCTGATGCATTGATCATTGCTCATAACGAAAGGAACGCAGAAAATTTAATTATCTAATTTAATTTAAAAAGATGGCTAACCTTTTGATATTCTGACATTCGACATGTTGCATTATGCGTAAAATGAGGATAAGACAAAACAAACATATCTATACTAATATTATAAAGAGACAGAGTTTGTTTGTTTGTTTGAACGCGATGATCTCAGGAATTACTAATCCGATTTGATTTTTTTTTTTTATTAGATAGTCTATTATTTTAGGAAGGCTATAGGCCATATATAATAGTGGTGCTCCCCAAAGTAGCGAAGTAGTAAAGATATAAGTGCAAAATTCGAAGATTCTTAAATTATTGCAAAACTGATGTGCAACTCAGACGTGCGTCGGCTTTTTATCTGCAGTCAGTGCGTCTGTGAGCGACGCTACAATTCGTTATCAACCCACACTGATGCGTAGTACGTATGGTTGATGCGTTCAAACTTGAGAGACAGAGAGTAATTGGGAATATTTACGAATTATCTCAGTTTACATTAGAAATAAACATGTTGCGCTGACGCATGACGGCAGCAACAATAACGTTGCGCTGACGCATGACTGCAGCAACAAAATGTTGCGCTGACACACACCAGCGTTGCAATAATTCAACAAAGTGTCTGGATACATATTCGATATGATTCGTTGCTTTTATTCAATTATGTATTTCTGTATGAAAATTTTTTGCGTATTAGGGAACGGTTACTTTTCTATTTTGCAGATCGGAACAAAAGCTCTCTCAAGAATTCTCTATGATTTGACACTCTGTATTTCCGTAGAGCCGGTTTTAATTGTTTTCTACAAATTTTACTCGGGTTATTCAATACAATTTTGGTTCATTAAACCCGTAGCAGATAGATTTGTTCAAATTGGTGGAAAATGGTAAATATTTTTTTGAATTTCAGATCGTAGGACATCATAGTTTCCGGGAATCACAAGTTGACTAATTTTCTTCCGGTTTGAAGGGTTCTTTTCCGGTAGAAATTTGAATTTTTAACGGTTTTTTGCCCGTAGCGGCTAAACGAAGCGTCCTACGGGGTTCATATGTATGACCGACCCCCACTATTTTGACATTTCCTACCTTCCTTTCGTACTTCATTTTTCTCTAAATTGAGGTTTTAAAGGTGTGCGTTCAAAAGATTGGAAAATTGATAAAATTCAGATTTTAAATTTTTAACGATTTTTTGTTCCTAGCGGCTAAACGAAGCGTCCTACGGGATTCATACGTGTGGCTGACCCACATTTTTTTTGAAATTTCCTAAATTTTTATATACATATATTATCTCTGAATTGAGTTTTAAAAGTGTGTCCAAACAAAAGTTATGATATATGATAAAATTTAGATTAAAATTCGTAAACGCAAAATCTCGCATTTTTCGGAAATATTTTGTAATTTTTTATATATTGGAAACTCAATTTGTATATTTTTTCTTTTAATCAATAGAAAATACTATTATACAGAAAACAGAAATTTTTGAGTAAATTTTACTCTCCAATGGTACACATTTTTGTTTGTGTTTGTTTTGTGCAAATTTCAGAACATCAAAATTGTGTGCATTGTGTGTACATGTACATTGTGTTCCATCCGCGTAATTTTGTTTCAGCCCCCTTTCCTATTATTGTGATTACTCATTCCCTATTTGACAATCAAACATCAACATCAATTTGCACACTCTCTGTTCTTTAAACGTTAAAGACGGTCAAAAGCGCATACGGCCCATCGATCTTTTGTCTGCTGTTACGTGTGTGATGTTGGAAAAAAATGGGTAGAGAGTCACATGAGATCGCGACATCTGGTAAATTATTTTGTCTGTGATTAAACCTTAACTTTTTTTGTAAGTAGAAGAAAGTAATAATTTTCAACAAATTCGCCGAAAATAAATTTACACGGCTAACGTGGGCGTATTGTTCATGTGGCCGATCGGATCGAATTAGCCATAAAAAATTTACATTCGGTACCAATCGAAGTTTAAGTAAAAAGTTAACCAGTTGTGTTTGAGTTTCAACCGGCAATCTTTAAATCGTTATTTGTTTCATTGTTGTCACCGAACATAGGATAAATTTCGATTTCTTATAACTACTATATTTCAATGTTTTTGTAGCTTTAAAATTAATAGGTTCTGTAAGGTTTAGTAATAATTCCAAAATTGGCTCTTTTTGAAAGAGCGCTTGAATAGTTGTTTTAAGTTTATTTCTCATTTTCTTATTTAGCACTATTCATACTTTCAATTTATTATCCATTTTACGGCGAAAATTTGTAGCCAAACGTTAATAAAAACATTGTTGAAAAAGTCAAAGATTTTTTGGAAGTTTTGGAACTAATGTTACAATCAAAAGATAACTGCTAAGAATCAAAAATCTATAACTAAAGAAAAACAAAACATATATAGTATCAACATATACAGTATACAAAAAATATGCAGTATTACGTAATGCCCAGCAAAGCGGGCGGGTACAGCTAGTAGTAAATAAAATTAGCAAAAATTATACAATAAAATAAGGTAAATGTTGCAAAAGAGCAAAACTAAGCATTACATAATATGTTATGTTGCATATTATGTTGTTCTTGCTCCATTATTTGTTGTTTGACAGTAAATTTGTTGACAGATCATAAATTCTACCAACCCTGAAAACAAATAATTCATTCCCGATTAAAATTTTTTTCGTGAGCAGTGCAGTGCTGCTTTTAAAACGTGAGCAGTTTTGCTCACAAATTGTTGTTGTTCCTCATGCAAAACTTGATCTGCTCATGAGCAGAGCAGCGAAAGGAACGCAACTGTATTCTCATATGAGTCTTAAATGTGCATCGAATTGTAAAAACTCAAATCGGAGAAAACTCGCATCAAAACAAATTTAAAAATCCATACATGTACAGTGACGAGCAAATGAAGTGTAAAATTATAAATAGGAGCAGCATGAGAACGCGTTCCGCTAGGGCGTTTATTTGTGTGTCTTTGTAAAGAGCTCGGAAAGTACTGAGCCTTCAAGTGAAACAATTGCTAATAACTTCAAGTGAAACACTTTTTATAGCTAACTAAAGTTAGTAACAAAAAGAAAAGTGGTTCTGTCCTAGTGCGCGTAGCCTTTCGCATCTTGATAAAAACATCGCCCTTTCTTGTATTTAAAAAGATGTAATCACCAGCGAAAAATTACACGAAACCGGTATATGTGAGGTTATGAAACCTCATAAGTTTTACACTATTTTATGAAAATAAATTCATATTAGATTCATTCCTTTATCTATTTACACATTTTTAATATATGTACATATACATGTTGGCACATCCAGTATGCGCGCTATAGCCGCGATGATCGCCCCGCGTAATTGGAGAGCAGTAATTGTGGAGTAATATTGTAAACTGTAAAATTGTAAAACTAGTAAAATTGTAAAATTCATGGCCATGGTTGTTTATTTTTTTTGCTCAGAAGTCCATGATTGCGTAGAATTAATTACAGTGTGATATGTGTTTCACAAAACTATTTTTAAGCTCGTTGGCTCTAAATACTTGAAATATCTGAAAGGATCATAATTTGTGAATTTTTTTTAACGTTAAAAATTGTAAATAGATTCTTTACGGTAGTGACAACCATGTATTTTTTTAATTGATAAAATTTGAGTTTGTTTTCAAAAAAACTTTACACTCAGTACTTTTTAAATTTTTTTTTCAGTGTCAAGAGAAGGAAAGGAAAAGAAAAACTGAAGCAAAACAAAGTGTCGGAAAAATTTTATTTTTCTAATTACATTTTCGATTTTGCTTCCTAGAGAAATTTTTTTTCAGGTACATTCTTATTCAAATTTTTTTATCTGTGGCCTTCTTTTTCAAATTTTATATATTTGATACTTTTTAATTGAATAGTATTTATCCTGCTAAAAAATGCCGCGGAAAAGAATCACTTTGAACACTATTTCCAAAGCAGCAAAACATAAAAGAAGAGTTAGGATTATAACTCACCATATAACTCTCAAAATTCTAACTCGCCAGATCCTTCTTCTGCATCATAAACCATACCTTTGTTGTTCCTTGAATCTGGTTGCGACAATGTAGATTTATTGTTACCTGGCCAGTTAGCTCAATCCGTTACAAGTCCTGATTTGAATTTGCCTGGTCCTTCCGTATGTGCTGTAGAATATAACGTCCATTTACCTGGTCGCTCTAACGTAAATGCACCGTTTGCATACTCCTACAATTCACCTGGCCTCTTTACGAGTATGGCAGCAATAGAATTTGATAGACTTGCTCGGCTTTAAAAGGATAAAAATCGAGAGACTGCAGAGCTACTAAGGGAATCAGAGTCCCAAAAATAACATGGCTTCGAAAAAATTAATTAAAATCTTCATTGTTAAGTCTGGCATTGAGGAATGTACGAATGGAAGCTGACAGACGTAGACTTGTGATGCTTAGAGAGAGGAAGACAGACAAAGAAGAGAGAAAAAGGCAATATTTTGACAGAGAGAAGCATACACTGCTGCGCGAGGCGGAGACGACAAGGGAAAGGATTTCAAGACAAGATGTGGGCAAGGAGAGACAAGCCAAAAAGCATTTGGCGGAGACAATGGAGGAATGGAGTGTAAGACAAGACGTCGACAGAAAGAGGCATGTGTCCTTACGAGGGATGGAGACAGTTGAGGAAACGATAGCACGGCAATCCATTGATAGAGATAGGCAGACACTGAAGCGTGGTTTGGGGACAGAGGAGGAAAAGAGTGCAAGACAAAACGTGGACAGGGTGAGGAATGTGTCCTAACGAGAGATGGAGACAGAAAAGGAAAGGATAGCACGGCAATTCGTTGACAAAGAGAGAGGCAGGAACTGAAGCGTGGGTTGGAGACAATGGAGGAACGAGGTACACGGCAAGACGTCGACACGGAGAGGCATGTGTCCTTACGAGAGATGGAGAAAAATGTGGAAAGGAAAGCACTGCGCTGAAGAGCATCACATTGCCAAAGAATTGGAGTCTTCAGCAGTTGCAGAAGCAAGACCTACTGCAGAAAGAGAACGTCACGACACAAGAAACAGGACGCAATGGCGAGACAAAACTAATAGCGGATTTTCCTATGATCGTGGGTTGGAGACAGTAGAAGAACGAAGTACAAGACAAGACGTCGACAGAGAGAAGCATGTGTCCTAACGATAGATGGAGACAGATAAGGAAAGGATAGCACGGCAATTCGTTGACAGAGAGAGGCAGACGCTGAAGCGTGGGTTGGAGACAATGGAGGAACGAGGTACAAGGCAAGACGTCGACAGGGAGAGGCATGTGTCCTTACGAGAGATGGAGAAAAATGAAAAAAGGATAGCACGGTGCTGAAGGCATTCACATTGCCAAAGAATTGGAGTCTTCAGCAGTTGCAGAAGCAAGACCTACTGCAGAAAGAGAACGTCACGTCTCAAGAAACAGGACGCAATGGCGAGACAAAAATAATAGAGGATTTTCCTTTGATCGTCGAATTAATTACAGTGATGCTTCTTTGCTTAGTAGGAGACATCCCAAATCACATGACTTTTTAACCCATGTAAGAGATTACAATAGTGTCTTTCAAATGACATCATTTGTTGCAAATAAGGTGACTTCTGATGGAGGATTTTGATTACTTTAAAAGTGCAGGGCCAGGTGTATTACCTTATTGACTGCCTGTCTCCAAACATGCCGTCTATTTTATTTCTGAAACCCGTTAGCAAGATGATGCAAGGATTAATATGTTCAATACTTTGGATCCTGTTTAATTGAACATTCTTTGTCTGTTTATTACAAATAGTGACCAGTTAAATACCTACGTACATCAGTACTTATATAAGCAATACAATATACCTTTAGGTGCACTCACTATCAGCATACAACTAGAATGACACAAGTACAATTTTAATAGTACTGATTTATAGACTTAATTATGAATGTGTCTTGTTTACATCTTTTTAGTTCTTTTTTACAGTCAGTCGGGTTTCTTGGTTTTTTTAACGTCATATAACCTAAGCAAACTCTAGGGATGAACGTTTACGTCCGCCATATGGTGTTTTGGCTCTCGTCACATAGCCTATGGCACTTGGGGGAGGAATACGAATCTAATGGCACCTCACTCTCTAAAATCGGACAAGGGGTTCGTCACACAGCCTGTGATACTCGAGAGAAGAGTACAAATCTCATGACACCTTACACTTCAAAATCGGTCAAACCCCTTAGGCTACAGGAGGTAACGAAGAAACAGACAGTTTAGGCTTTTCATTCTTTTTTTATTTTTATTATTTTTAAAACTAATTTTTTCAGTCGGAGGGTAAGTTCATAATGTTGTAACTCCGTTAGTAGCACTGAGACTTCTCAAACGTAAAAGTTCATTTAAGGAATTTTGATCATGTGGACGATCTTGCAACTTTTTGGGGACAAGAGTACTGACAGCTAACCCATTAAGTGTTTTTACTCGACTCAGTGCTACATATGCCTGGCCTTTTGCAAAAATTCGCGAATCTAAGTCAACAACAGCTCGGTCTTATGTAGTGCCCTGCAGCTTATGGACAGTAACACCCCAGCAAAGTATAAAAGGTAACATCCTTCTCTCAGCTTTTCCTTGCTCTTTTGACGCGTCAAAGTCTATCGTACAGGGTTCTATTCGAACTCCTACGCCTGGTAGATTTTCCTTAATAGTGAGGTTATCAAATTCTACGTACACTGCCTGTGGTAGCTCGCCTGATTCCAACTGGTCCCTACGGAGAGGGGCCCACTCAATGCTTCTGACAATACCCATAGCACCATTAAAGAGACCATGGTTTATGTTCATGTTACGACGTAACATTACTCGAGATCCAAGGCCAATGCTGATTGTACTAAGAATGCCACCTGTTTTGTTTGGATCATTGGGTAAGTACTCTTTCCTAGGACACTGACCGTAAGTTTTTGCTTCTAATGAAATGTCAGTGGCATTTATTTGATAAAGCCTGTGAGATTTTCCCAATTGTTCAGTCATTTGTGTGTTGTACGAGTCTACTTGGTTTGTTGTGGGGAAAATTCGCACCGCTTCTCCGTCAGAAAATAGGCCCTCTAGTGGAACCCTCCGGTTATCCAGGATCTCAAGTTGACCCATCGTCAACTTTCCAACGCGAATATTGTTGAGGATATCTACAAAAGTTCTATATCCTGCCTGTCGCATATTTTGTGGTAATTCACAGAAGCTAAACAATTGCCACAGGTTAATTTCACCAGCAAAATTAGCTGGTTGTTGAAAGCAGTAAGCACCACCTAATGTCCTTGATACTGGGGGCAATTGCATAAGATCTCCAAATAAAGTTAGGTTTGTTCCACCAAAGAAGCCTTGATCTTGTTTAAGCTGTTGCAGGCTAAGGTGAGTGTTCTTCAGTGTCGTGTACGGCACCATAGAGATTTCGTCGATGATAAGCCAGTTTATGTGCCTCCACTTAGTTCGATCCCTTTGAAGTCTTTCACCAGTTAAAGGTCGTAATGCCTCGGGTCTTCCCTTCTCAATAGGAAGTACAAACGTTGAGTGCAATGTGCTTCCACCAACGAGCCTTGCTGCTACACCAGTAGGTGCCATGACTGCATAAGTTTTACCGGAATCTGTAGAACTTAATCTTCTGATTTGTTCGGTCATGATTTTTAAAGTAAAGGTTTTTCCAGTACGCGCACCGCCAGTAATAAAAACTAATAACGCATCAGGACTCGATAGCCCCAACAACTTGCGTGAAATATATTGAAAGAGCTGTCGCTGACTCATGTTTAAAGAAGCAACAGCTGTTTGAAATTCATCGTCTGGCATACCTATATCAGTTGAATCATCACCAAAGTCATCAATTAATATATGATCACCATCATCCAAAAGCCCATGCTCAAAATCATCGTTAACATCACTATTATACTGGTCAACAATTCCACCTACCAAATTTTCAGCAACAATTCTGCTTATTGCTTGTTGAATTTCATTTTCCCATCTAATCATAGTTTCGGCATCAAACCCTTCTTGCAGTGGACGTAACTGATCTTTTTTGGCCCAGAAAGCTTTTTTTGCCGAACTAAATCCATCCAATAATGCTGCTTCAGCCCGGAACGGAATATGCGTGATCATTAATGAGTAAAAGTAGGCTTCCGGATTTGATGCTAGCGTAAAATATCGCGTCTGCAGTATTGCTGGACGTGTTCTCTTTCCCATCCTACCCATATTATCTAGCAAACTAATGAGCCGACGACTTGGCAGGCCTTCCCCGTGAGTATCGTAAGCGTCGCCTCCTGCTCATCATCTTCCACGTCATATCTGATTGATGCAACCTCATACCATATCGCGAACTCACCTAGACTTATATGTTCCAGATTAGGAGGCCTGTGAACGTATCTGTCGAAGACATTTTGATACGGCTCTGAAGTTTCGGTGTCTAACTTAAGCATTCTATACCTTTGTTGAGGTATGCAAGTGTTAACAAACACACATTTACGTGAACTGTCCCTTAATTTTAAATGGCATAGACGGAACGCACATTCATTGGCGGATACTTCTCTATGAGTGAGAATAGCATTTTGTATTGCGAAAACTAACCTTCCTAGATTATTCCCGCCTCTCTCTCGGACATTCCGAATCGCATCTCTGATTGATCTTGTGACCTCTACAGGTTCGGTCTTTGAGATGTATTTAGATATATAATAGGCTACCCCTAACGCGGAACCACATGGTTGTATATCAATATATGCGCGCCATAACTTCAATAACTTATTACT
This sequence comes from Chrysops caecutiens, assembly GCA_963971475.1. Classification (NCBI taxonomy): domain Eukaryota; kingdom Metazoa; phylum Arthropoda; class Insecta; order Diptera; family Tabanidae; genus Chrysops; species Chrysops caecutiens. The sequence continues at coordinate 25,068,488 of OZ020568.1, read as the reverse complement.
GTAACAATTAATCATCGTTTCTGATTCCCTTCTCTTCAGAACGTAAAATCTACCACCGTTTCTGACTGCCTGTCCATCATCTAAAATTTTTGGACTTTCTGAAACAGGTCTTGGAAAGGAAAATCTACAAACATTGCGGTTATTTTCATAACACGTTTGGGTATGTCTATGGGTTTGTAACTGTACTACCACGTCATGCATCTCTGGGGCACTCTCAGAATCAGGAACTTCACAAGTCACAACCCGCTCCAATAATTCTCTGCCTTTAGTACTGCCAAACGGTGGCATATCTGCACTCCATTAGACCATGTGAACATGTGGACGACCTCTTAACGGAAACTCAATTCGCCACCAGAAATCAATTATTTTTCTTCCTAAATTCGGGTCATGCTCCCGTCTTATTCTGGAAAACAATGTGTTCAAACGCAACATAAAATGCCTAGATAACGTTACAGGATATGATACTACGAGATGTTGTTTTTCAGAAAAGGTTAATTCTTCGACAGGAAAATTTGGCCGGTTATCAGCGACTAATAAAGCTTACAACATATCACGCCAGCTTAGATCATTACACGAAAGTGTAAGGTACCAATGTGGTGGGCCTAAATTTTTTACCATTGCAAGGAGATCTATGTATGCCTTATGCCAGTAAGCAGATGTTCTGCGAATGTTCCGCATCACTAAATGCACGCTCTGCACTATATCAGTGCGTTCCGCACCATCCTGTCGTAATCTACCACACACCGAAACGTTTTGTTGGGCTTTGCATAGTTCAACTATAGATAGTGCATAAAATAAGTATTCGTTTAACTGGAATCTTCTGTCGCTAATCATCACCCGAGTTTGAAAGTAGTCAAGTGGGGTGATAGGAACAGATCTCTGCTCTTTAAGCCCATTCCGGTCATCTGGGAACAACGTTACCCATGATAACTCTTCTGCTATTTGCTCTCACAATGCACTCATGGGGGCCATAGTTTTTCGTCTCAAGTCATAGATGGGAATATTTCTTTCCTCCACGTTATTATTCAAAACAATATCAGATAAATCTGGTATGTTGCAGTCTATAGGCATGAGGGCTGTTGTTACAAGCTCGGGTTCGTCATATGAGGTGTTATCGTTGGTTGGATTTCTGGTAACGCTAAATGATATATTGTCATTATTGTCCATATCTATATCATTTTGTCTAAGTGGAAGATCTACTCGAACTTCTTCCATAGTAGAGAGAGATACATTTACAGCTGTTATACTATACTGCATGTCCTTGCGCCGTTTTACTTGCAATACTATTGCAAGATGATGGCACAAACTGTCTTGGTCAGGAAAGTTCATCACCATTGAAGTCCCTCTACTAGGAGCAACAAAACTCTTAGGCCCCTGTGCATGTGAATCTAATAAATAATAGGAATCATTAACTTTCGTTACTGCTACTGCGATATTTGTTTCGCATGTAACAATGCCTTTATCATACGTGGAAAAAAAGTCCAGAATTCCTGAACTCAAATTAGAGCAATATCCTTCAAGAACTTTTAATAGTGCACTAGCATTAATGACTCCGATGACCACGTCAGTTTGGATGTCCAGATGAAAATCAATGTTGGCCACCGTAATGGTACGAAGTAATTCCATTGCACATTTCTGTACAAATGATTATTTTGCACGAGCCATTCTAAAACTTTTTTTATTTTTTCAATATCTACCGAATACCTTCCAATGCTCGTAACATTTTCCAAATGTTCAGTAACGATACTTATACCTGCATTTGCTGCACTGATTGGAAGCTGCTCTTGACGTTCTTCAACTTGCTGTGCAAACAAAACAGCCTGGCCCTTAAAACCCTGTTGTCCGAAACGTCGGCCCAAACGTACTATTTTGATAAATGATTTAATTCGCGAAATAAGCCGTTTCTCCATTTCTGAAAGGCGTTCTATTTCAGGTAGCATGGATGCAACAATCATATTGTTCCAGTATGCATTAGATGGGCATTGATTTTTTTGCAATTTGGTGGCACATCTATTGCAACAATCTATGCAGCCAGAAATATTTCTTGGTAAGAGTAAAATATTAGTAGTTGAGATGCTACTTGATTGTTTTTTATATAGAAGCTTATGACATACGTAGCATACTAAATCCGCTACTTGCGAGATTGCTTCATCGAATGAAGAATCAGTGCCCACTAACAATTTCCGATTAACACGACTTTGTGACCTCTTATTAAAGAGTCTTCGCCTGCATGATTCTGGTGACTCTATAGCACGAGACGGAAAATTCTTCCATTTGCTTGAGACGAGCACTACGAGACGATGGAGACTCAAACTCGCGTCTATTTTTTGCATGATCTAGCAATTTAGCTATCCTGTGACCACGAGATGTAGAGGTTTCGCACACTCTCTTTTGAGATTTAACTGTCGCGAGCTTGTGACACCTTTGTTCTTTATCAGCGATAAATTCTCGTCCTTGCTGAGTTCGTCTCCGGATTATTTGTGCATTGAAAATATTTTGACGTGAACTAGGCGAAAGTTGATGGTAGTAGCACAGAAACTTCCTTCTTTTTTCAGAAGACGCTTTTCACGTGCATTGGGCGACTCAACCCTTAATTTCTGAATAAATGCTCGAGCACGTTTAGTTTTACGTGATAATGTCATTTTAGCAAATTAATTTATCTATGTATGTATCTCAAATAATTCCTAAATCCAAATATGCAATAGTAGTTCAAGTCCATAATATCGAAAGTTTTTTATGTAGGTATATGTATTTTCTTTACCCAAATAAGCAAACAACAAATAGAATATTCAGTGAGGGAACTCTCCTAAATAAAAACTCTACTGTCTTTCATAATCTTATTATTAAATTTGTTAAACAACTTCCAATTCACTGGTTAAAGGTTTGACACGGAATGAAGCCGCATAACCCAATGAGAATTTCGCATCTATACGCTGATCGTATAGACCACGAAGAGAGAAATGAATGGTTCTCATGGTCATTGATGTAACGGTTCTTATCAATCGCTAACAATGCGTAGCAGTCTATACCCAAACTAACCAAGGCGCAATTCACAAAAAGATAGGGGCAGGCACTAAACAAACTCTGGAGAGTAAATAAAACGAGACCAAGAAAACACATCCTTATACTAACAGAAATTTTCGTCTTAAAAGTCCAAACACTTTATCATTATTTCCTTGAATTTTAAATCTAATTCAAATTCGTAATGTTTAAAATTTTAGCCTTACTATCAAGTCATGACCATGAAGTTGGGATAGCTTAATATTAAATATAAATAATAATTATTTCTGTTGATAATCTCGCGACTCAAGTAATAGGAGCGCAGAAAATCATTAATGAACATTGCAAAAATCAACATGCAGTTGCGTGGCTCGAGTAATTGAAGCCACGAAAAATCGGATAGGATCTATGTTTCCTTGAATACGAAAACTAAAGTCAAACTCTGGAAATCCAATCTAGGCAACCAGGCTGGCAGAATTGCTAGCAACACGAAAATTTATGTACACAAGATTGTGCCGCAAACAGTAAACATACGGTGTCATCCTACAAAGAGTGTGTGACACGCGCATGCGTTTTTTAGATGAGAAATCTACTCATGCACGTGTCATCTATGCTCTCTCGGTGGGGTGACACCGTTTGTTGATTGTGGGTGGCACAATCTCGTGTACATCAATCGTGTTGCTGGCGATTCTGCCAGCCTAGTTGCCTAGATTTTCAAATTTTGACTTTATCTTAGGCCTCGCATGGAAAATCAAAATACGACTCGATATGAAATTCGAGAGAACGAATCGCTATCAACTCCGTACGGTACGGATGAAACAGTGTGCGCTGATAGAGAATCGTTCTCTCGTATACGTAAAGGAATGAGGCGAATCGAATCTATTCGATTACTTTTGTATGGAAATTTCTATGGAAAATATTCGATTAAGGAGTAACATATATGGATGCGAATACATATTCGGTATGATTCGTTAGTTTCATTTCTTTTGTGGAAAATATGGAAATTTCTGTGGAAAATATTCGATTACGAAGTAAAGTAATGTTATTTCTCAAAGTATATAAATGAATGGAAATGATAGGTTCCCTGGTGATTTATTTGAAAATCTTCGTCTCTTCTTTGTGCTGTGCTTCGTGGTGGATTCTCAAAATTTAAATGAATTAGTAAATTCATAATTCTGCCGCGTGGGAAATATTAGCAAGTAACGCCCGCAATTTTAATTTTTTGCTCACGTAACATAGCCTATGACACTTGGGGAAAGAATACAAATCTAATGATACCTCATTGTACAAAATCGGTCAGGTCGTTTAGACTACAGGTGGTAAGAGAGAAACAGACATACATACGAACGCGCGAAAAACATTACCCTCCTTTGGTCAGTCGGGTCAAAAAGCCAAAAAGATTCTTTATGTACGCCTTAGATTAACTATTAACATCGACTGCAGATATTTTTTGGCATTCTAAGAAAGAAACAATACAGGGAAGGTTGATTGGATAAACCACTTTGATACAATTTCAAAATTTCAAATAACTTACAATTTTTGAAGATTGAATTTGTCAGATATAAATCACTGCACTCAGGCGACACACTCTGTAGAACACACTTCTCAATTATAAAAATGACTGAAAGATCAATTTTATTTCAAATTTAATTTAGTTTAATACACTCACTGATTTGGTCTTTTAGTATACCGACTTCAGTGCGAGGAGAATCACTGTCTCCAAGTGATTGTTAAAAAATGTTTTTCCATTGTTCATCAGTAGAACGAACTCTACTGGCAGCAACATATAATTGTCCGTGAGTAAATACAGGTTGTCGTAGGAAAATCCCAACTTTTTGGAATGTTAGTCCCTGCGATTTATTGATGGTCATTGCAAAAGCTGGAATCACTGGGAACTGGGTACGTTGAAATGAAAAGGGTAAAAGTGTGCCAGACTATGTTTAATGAATACGTGGAATTAAAATTCTTGTGTTACGTGCAACACCAGTCAAAACTTGACAATCAATGGAATTTCTATGCATTTGTTTTACACGCATTCGTGTCCTATTCAGCAACGCATTCTTTGTGTTTAACTTCCGTATAAATAACACAATACAATTTTCTTTTAATACTAACTTATGTGGCGGCAAACCGCTAACAGTGAGTGAATTTAAAAATTCAACTGGATAATTGTTTTGTTCCAGTTCATCATCGCAAATAATTTTATCGAAACTGAAGTATGCTTTTTCTTCTCCATGCATACGACTAAGAATTTCAGAATTGACGAAAGTGTAATCATCATTTTTCGTGGCTAAAATGACAGATTCCAAGACCTCAGAAGATAAAGTAGTTTCTGAAATATCGCCAAACTTATCTTGTATAACATTTTCAGGAGGAAAATACAAATGCGTTGGAATTTCAATAATAGTACCATTAAATTGTGAGAAGGTTGTCCGATCACCATTACCAATTGATTTAAGAAAATCAACCAATTCAAGTTCATAATGGAGAGCTCTCATATTTTGTGTTAAATAAACGTGATGAAAAGTAGAAAATTCAGGCCAAGATGTAATAGAATTCTCAATAATGGTAACACGTGATCCGTGAGGAACTACAGGTAAAATTTGGCGCGGGTCACCAGATAGGAAAATAGTTTTATCTCAAAATAATTTGTTTCTATTTGCATTTACAATTAAGTCTCTCAACAGCCTCTGAATCAAGTTCATTCCATGAAGTGGGCACATAAATGCTTCACCAATAAGAGTCAATGCAGCTGAATGAATGTAATGGCCTTAAGACCTGGGAGCAGTAACACTTGACACTGAGTTTCCTAAGATCGGAATAGGTAACTTAAAAACGTTATGCATCGTTCGGCCACCAATGAAGAGAGTAGAAGCTATACCACTGAAGGCGGTGGCTAAACAGCGAAGATTTATAAAGTTTAATTTGGACAAAGGATTTCCCACAACCCGCATTCGCCGTCAAACAAAAAACATTGCTGCCATTATCATGATATAATATGATATAATCATGATATAGTTGCTCACTACTGGCTCAACCACACATTTCACTAAAAAGGAACGCTTCATCATCTGAATCGAAATGGTGTAAAGAATGAGCACGTTTCGGAAATCCTCTATGTCAAACAGCCAGCAAGAGACCAGGATGGATGCGTAAAAATATATGATCAACATGGCAAAACACTCAACGCTTCTTTATCAAAGAAACGACACACCAGAGAAAGATGATAATTAAAATTAAGAATTAAGTTAGAAAACTAAAATGACAAAAAAGTAAAACCACTATCAGAAAGTTTTGCAGAAATTAACATCTAGCATAAAGTTGAATCATAATCTATTCACACTGAAAGGAGTTTCACACCACAAACGCACAGCCACTTATGGCTTACCCTCAAGCACATGCATTGCTCACGCTTTGATAAGTGCATGAGCAAAAGCAATTGCCGATTTCTCTCTTCGACAATACTCTCATGAACATGTTTTTATCAATGCGTGGTCAATGCAGCAACAAGTGCACTGACATCATTTTTATTTATTACGGGTAAACTAATTGACGAATTTCAATTGAGAGTATATTCTGAACCTCTCCGACAACATATCTTTGAAGTTGTGCATTTTTATCAAAATCGGACATGTAGTTTGCCCGTAGGAGGAGTCACAAAATTTATGTTTGCGTTTTCATTATAGTATAGATATTTTTATTTATAATAATACCGTGCCATATGAAAATAGAACTAAATTTATTTATTTCGTACACCCTTCACATGTCGTGGTTGTAATACAGTGTTCATCACAAACTGCGTTCTCACATACCGTACATATTTTTCTAGTTTTGCGACGTTCCTTAAATTCATTTTGGGGACAAGCATAGCATACAACAATAATCTTTTTCCTTACAGTTGAATCGAGCTGTGTCTGGGGTCTCGATGATACAGATGTTGCTGGATGCGCATACGGATTGATAGCTCGACCAAGAAAACATTCAATCGCCACTTTCGTTGTGAAATCCCTAATAATTTGTTATTGTGCGAACGACTTTCAACAAATGGAGTACACAGCTCTCTACCAAATTGCCGATAAGATAGTCGTCGTTCATACGAATTTTTATCAAGCACTTGATTATTTTCATAATACAGAATATGTGCTGCAAGGCAGGTGACATCGAGAATATTGTAGGAAAATGCTAGAGGCCACCTTTGAGTTGAACTTTTTGTAGTATATCTACCAAGCATTTTATCCATCGTGTCCACTCCAGCTTTTGACCAGTCATAAAACTCAATACTTTCGGGGTTTTTCTTTCCAATATCACTAATTTTTGATGATAGGATAATTACTACCTATTTTTGAACACATAACTGCACATGGTTACTTTTTCATGAAAGCATGTTTATACCGGATCCTTTGTACGGTGCCACCAAGTCTTTGACTACTCTTACTTAAAATTTGGCGCGGGTCACCAGATAGGAAAATAGTTTTATCTCAAAATAATTTGTTTCTATTTGCATTTACAATTAAGTCTCTCAACAGCCTCTGAATCAAGTTCATTCCATGAAGTGGGCACATAAATGCTTCACCAATAAGAGTCAATGCAGCTGAATGAATGTAATGGCCTTAAGACCTGGGAGCAGTAACACTTGACACTGAGTTTCCTAAGATCGGAATAGGTAACTTAAAAACGTTATGCATCGTTCGGCCACCAATGAAGAGAGTAGAAGCTATACCACTGAAGGCGGTGGCTAAACAGCGAAGATTTATAAAGTTTAATTTGGACAAGGGATTTCCCACAACCCGCATTCGCCGTCAAACAAAAAACATTGCTGCCATTATCATGATATAATATGATATAATCATGATATAGTTGCTCACTACTGGCTCAACCACACATTTCACTAAAAAGGAACGCTTCATCATCTGAATCGAAATGGTGTAAAGAATGAGCACGTTTCGGAAATCCTCTATGTCAAACAGCCAGCAAGAGACCAGGATGGATGCGTAAAAATATATGATCAACATGGCAAAACACTCAACGCTTCTTTATCAAAGAAACGACACACCAGAGAAAGATGATAATTAAAATTAAGAATTAAGTTAGAAAACTAAAATGACAAAAAAGTAAAACCACTATCAGAAAGTTTTGCAGAAATTAACATCTAGCATAAAGTTGAATCATAATCTATTCACACTGAAAGGAGTTTCACACCACAAACGCACAGCCACTTATGGCTTACCCTCAAGCACATGCATTGCTCACGCTTTGATAAGTGCATGAGCAAAAGCAATTGCCGATTTCTCTCTTCGACAATACTCTCATGAACATGTTTTTATCAATGCGTGGTCAATGCAGCAACAAGTGCACTGACATCATTTTTATTTATTACGGGTAAACTAATTGACGAATTTCAATTGAGAGTATATTCTGAACCTCTCCGACAACATATCTTTGAAGTTGTGCATTTTTATCAAAATCGGACATGTAGTTTGCCCGTAGGAGGAGTCACAAAATTTATGTTTGCGTTTTCATTATAGTATAGATATTTTTATTTATAATAATACCGTGCCATATGAAAATAGAACTAAATTTATTTATTTCGTACACCCTTCACATGTCGTGGTTGTAATACAGTGTTCATCACAAACTGCGTTCTCACATACCGTACATATTTTTCTAGTTTTGCGACGTTCCTTAAATTCATTTTGGGGACAAGCATAGCATACAACAATAATCTTTTTCCTTACAGTTGAATCGAGCTGTGTCTGGGGTCTCGATGATACAGATGTTGCTGGATGCGCATACGGATTGATAGCTCGACCAAGAAAACATTCAATCGCCACTTTCGTTGTGAAATCCCTAATAATTTGTTATTGTGCGAACGACTTTCAACAAATGGAGTACACAGCTCTCTACCAAATTGCCGATAAGATAGTCGTCGTTCATACGAATTTTTATCAAGCACTTGATTATTTTCATAATACAGAATATGTGCTGCAAGGCAGGTGACATCGAGAATATTGTAGGAAAATGCTAGAGGCCACCTTTGAGTTGAACTTTTTGTAGTATATCTACCAAGCATTTTATCCATCGTGTCCACTCCAGCTTTTGACCAGTCATAAAACTCAATACTTTCGGGGTTTTTCTTTCCAATATCACTAATTTTTGATGATAGGATAATTACTACCTATTTTTGAACACATAACTGCACATGGTTACTTTTTCATGAAAGCATGTTTATACCGGATCCTTTGTACGGTGCCACCAAGTCTTTGACTACTCTCTCACCAACGTTTTTCTCACGACCGTAACTCGATCTCCCAGTGTCAAGCTGTCCAGTAAGTGGATACTAATTTTCAGCATCATATGTCCACCATACTTTTATTCCATACTTAGCTGCCTTTGATGGAATATACTGAGTGAATTTAGTTCGACCCCGGTATGGATAAAGATGCTCGTCGATTGTCAGGTATTCTGTTGGGTTATAATGTTTTGCTAAATTACTATTTAGCTTTGTCCAAATGTCTCGTATTGGAGCAGGTATGAACTGAGCTGGAGTATTGGCATCATCAAATCGAATAATGTTCCAGATGCGATTGATGCTCATTGCTGCACGATACAATGGATTTGAATACGACTGCCAAATTTCCCTTGTATTGTAAGTATTTGAAATGTTGGTACCAAAGGCTATCGAAATAGCCAAGAATGCATAAAATTCCTGCAGCTCAAGATTTTTCTACACCAATTGTTTTCGACGTGAAAACGTATTGAAATAAGACCTTCAATGTTCTTCATGCTGCCATCGCCAATTTCGTTAGTAGCTCAGAGAATTCTTTCGCCATTAAATCGTTTTCAGACCGAACTCTCATATTCATTGTGAGAGGTAAACGCTCAATATATGGCCAAAGGAATGATCTTTTCTATGACGCATTCACCTCATCGACCCTAGTGGCTTTGGTAACTATTGGTAGCGACTAGCGTTTGCCGGTAATCCCCAGAAAACAATAAAATTACTCCACCCATGGACAATGTATTGCTCCTAATGTCTTTTGAAGTTCTGTCCAATGCCTCGACGCTTGATTTATGCACCATAGTGCATTCATTCCAGACAATCAGGCTGACTTCCCGAAGAAGAAGTGCCATTGGAAAATTCCTTGAAGTGCAACAAACGGGTGTTTCCATATTATCGACATTTATTGGTCTTTGGAATGTCAAATGAGCCATTCTTCCGTCTGGGAGAAGCGTGGCAGCTATGCCTGAGGAAGCCACCGCATGGGGAGTTTTCGATTGATTCTTAGAATCGACCAGCATAAATTTTATTAAGATTGTCTCTCCGGTGCCTACAGGAGCGTTGAGGAAAACATTATAGATTCATCATTAACACTGAAAATAACTTTCTCAAAGACTTGTCTTTGCTCATCTGTTAGACGTGGTTCCATTTCAATAACATACTAGGTGGCGTTCGCGAAGTCGCACACAAAATTGAGCTGAGCGGTTGATATATAGACACTCTGCTTCATAGTCATCTGTGGTAATGTAATAATTGGTAGCAATTGGTTCAAGTCGATACCATGTGTGTTGACTTGGTTTTAATGTAAAAAATGCGTGTATTACAATTCTAGCCCTAAACACTGATTTATTGGACATTTCTTGTTTGTTATTCTATCTCTTCATTACCTTCAGTGAGAGAAACTCAAGACATAAAGGGTGGGCCATATACGATTTGGAATTTGAATCGGATATAAAAAAAAGTAATGAATATTTGTCCAAACCTATAACTTTGTTAGTAAGATTGAACATTTCCATTTACGAGTGAAACACAACATCATTCAAATGACTGCCAAGGCTGGCCTTACAGTACCACATCGAATCAATCCAATTTTTCAGTACATTTCGATTGTTTGGGCTTCAATCTCATGAATGGCAACTTCAATTTCGTGTTTCAAGGACTCAATCGTCTCTGGATGATAAGCGTAACATATATACTTAATAGATCCCCAAAAAAAATAGTCTAATGGGTTCAAATCACAGCTCAGAATTTCGCTTTATTATTCGATGTTCAAAAGCGGTGCGCAAAAGATCGATTGTATCGTTGGCTGTGTCGCAGCCCCGTCCTGTTGGAACCAAATTTCGTCCATGTAACACTCTTCAATTTGTGGAAACTCAAATCCATTTAACATGGCTCTGTAACGCTCGCCATTGACCCTGAGGGCAGCAATTTCGCTTATTGAAATAGCCTCCACGGTGGAAATGAGCTTCATCGGAAGAGATAATTTTTCGGTAAAAATGTTCATCTTCGACCAAACGATCTTCAGCCCATCCGATGCGATAGGCGAACATAAAACGCATCAGATGGTCGTGAGGCTTCATTTCTTTCACTCTTGTTTGTAGCCAAACTTCTCATCAGACAAGTGTGAGAAATGTTCAGTTCCTGAGAACGATGACGAATTGGTGTTGATGGATGTTCATGCACACTGTGCGAAACCGCAGTAATATTTTCGGGTGTGCGCAGTGGACGAAAACGGGAACGGGTTGTTTTGTCCAATGACGAACCGGTTTCACAAACTCGCTTCACTGATTGATCAACTGATTGGAAGGCAAATTTTTTCCCTAAATTTCTTATGGTTTCCGTAGAAAACTCACCAGGGTTGAAGTAAGTTTTCAATAGTTCCCAACTTTGTTCAAGCGTAAAGCGTCCCATTTTGTAAACCTCAAACATAAGACTAATTTTCTGTTAGTTCATGAAAGTCATTATGCCTATCAAACTCCAAATATACGGTAGTTCGTATTCCAAATGTTAGATGCCTCTCCCTGTATTTTCTATCTTAGTTCTAATCCTATTGTGAGCCCTATTTAATTATAGTTTATAAATTATTATTTCCTCCACACTATTGAATTATGTTCAATAATTTAGAGAAAATGTAATTTATGCCATTTATTGTTCTGAAAAATGCTAAACTTGAAATAACTTGATTCATATTACTCTAATTATCATTTTTACCGTACCGTGGAAAAATCGGAACCCTTATAGTTTCGTCGTGTCCGTCTGTCCGTATGTCACAGCCATTTTATCCGGAAACTATTGAAGGGATATAAATGAAATTTAGAAGTAAGGTGTCTCCTGTGAACCACTAAAAAATGCAGTAGTGAAAGTAAAGAAAAAAGTTTTATTAAGGGTGGCACTCCATACATGTGTCTGAGACACAATATTTTTTTTATTGCACATACGCGTGTGTGGTATTTCTGGATAGGTCTTTAAAAATGACAATGATGTTGTGAGAAATTTTTTTCCTCTAAGCTAATCGTTCGCGAAATATTCGCTTCTAAAAACCTCAAAAGTGGGTTCCCCCCTCTCTAGCTTTTGAACGCCGGGCCAGAAAAATCTGAATAAATCAAAGGCGGTAGAACTATATAAAAACAGTAAACGATTTTTGGTTTGAACAATCAGAGTCTTACCGTTAATTATGTAGATATTCGATGTTTTAAGCTACCAACAAAGATTTCTTTAACTCATTACTTTATGCGGCATTCTACGGAACCCTTAACTTATATGTGTCCGACACGCACTTGGTTTCTTTTGGAACGAAGTTCCTTAACGCGGCTTACGGGTAATGTGAATTGAAAGAAATCGTCACGTAAAAAAAAGTAGTATGCTGCATGTGTATGCGTGAGAGTATCAAGCAGGGTATGCATTATTACTTATAAAACGTAAGTAATAGTATATTTCTCTTCAGAATCGCGTAATTCAAATAATAGGAGCGCAGAAAATCATGAATGAACATGACAAAAATCAACATCTAGTTGGGTGAAAAAATCGAATCGGATTGATTTTTATGATTTTCATGATTTTCTGCGCTCCTATCCCTTGAGCAGCAGAGACAGAAAATTTGGTGCAAAAATTACTTGTGGGTACTCAAGGAATAGGAGCGCAGAAAATCATGTGTGTAATTTAAATTTAGAAAAGTAAGTATATGTAATTGTATAACTTCATACAAGTATTTACTGTTTATATTCGTTTATAGTACATTACGAAAACCCAAAAAAAACGCCAGGTATGATATATTTTTTCTATGAGAATAAGCAACAAATATATTTGGGGGACGGTACACTTAACTCCACCTCCTATTTATCAATTTTTCCTGAAAAAAATCACATATTTAGGTAGATATGGTTAATATCTTTAATTTAGGGTGAGGAAAAATAAGTTTTTTTGGCTATTTACATAAAATATATACTTAACAATAATGCGGGACTGGGAGTGAACAGGGGTGCTGGGCGGGGTAAACGCGCACTCAACTTCCATTAATCCGTACCTGCAACTAAAAACAGTTATTTCAATTCAAAAAAACATATTAATAATTACTGAAACCTTATATATTTTCAATTTAAAAATTAATTAATTTCAAACACTTCGATGTTGATTTCACTTTGATGTTTTATTAATCAAAACTGAAGTTGGCGTCAATGCAAAGTTACATTACACCAGCGGCTCTCAACATTTGTATCGAAACAGAAGATGTCTACAATGAAAAGATATATTACATCACTGGTTCTCAGAAATTGTAACTTTTACATATGTAGTTACTTTACAATGCTGTCTCAACTTTAGAAACGGGACGTGAATGAGTAAACCATGTATGACTAATAAAAGCGAAAGAAATCAATATCCATATATCCCAATATCAATAATAATATCGAAAAATTGAAAACTCTTTCAAATAAAAGTAATTGCCTATAATTTGTAAAAGGCATATTTCTTTGATTTAAATCTAAATTCTCTTTAAATTCATAGTTTAGTTATACGCAGTAGCTTTATCGAAATTGTTATAAAATCAAAATTGCTTGCCTATGATTTGTAAAAGGCATATTTCTTTGATTTAAATCTAAATTCTCTTTAAGTTCACAGTTTAGTTACACGCAGTAGCTTTATCGAAATTTTTATAAAATCAAAATTACTTGCCTATGATTTGTAAAAGGCATATTTCCCTTATTTAAATGTAAATTCTCTTTAAATTCACAGTTTAGTTATACGCCGTAGCTTTATCGAAATTGTTATAAAATCAAAATTACTTGCCTATGATTTGTAAAAGGCATATTTCTTTGATTTAAATCTAAATTCTCTTTAAATTCATAGTTTAGTTATACGCAGTAGCTTTATCGAAATTGTTATAAAATCAAAATTACTTGCCTTTGATTTGTAAAAGGCATATTTCTTTGATTTAAATCTAAATTCTCTTTAAATTCATAGTTTAGTTATACGCAGTAGCTTTATCGAAATTGCTATAAAATCAAAACCACTTGCCTATGATTTGTAAAAGGCATATTTCTTTGATTTAAATCTAAATTCTCTTTAAATTCATAGTTTAGTTATACGCAGTAGCTTTATCGAAATTGCTATAAAATCAAAACCACTTGCCTATGATTTGTAAAAGGCATATTTCTTTGATTTAAATCTAAATTCTCTTTAAATTCATAGTTTAGTTATACGCAGTAGCTTTATCGAAATTGTTATAAAATCAAAATTACTTGCCTATGATTTGTAAAAGGCATATTTCTTTGATTTAAATATTTCATACATATTTCTTTCTTTAAATTCATAGTTTAGTTATACGCAGTAGCCTTATCGAAATTGTTATAAAATCAAAATTACTTGCCTATGATTTGTAAAAGGCATATTTCTTTGATTTAAATCTAAATTCTCTTTAAATTCATAGTTTAGTTATACGCAGTAGCTTTATCGAAATTGTTATAAAATCAAAATTACTTGCCTATGATTTGTAAAAGGCATATTTCTTTGATTTAAATCTAAATTCTCTTTAAATTCATAGTTTAGTTATACGCAGTAGCTTTATCGAAATTGCTATAAAATCAAAATTACTTGCCTATGATTTGTAAAAGGCATATTTCTTTGATATAAATCTAAATTCTCTTTAAATTCATGGTTTAGTTATACGCAGTAGCTTTATCGAAATTGTTATAAAATCAAAATTACTTGCCTATGATTTGTAAAAGGCATATTTCTTTGATTTAAATCTAAATTCTCTTTAAATTCATAGTTTAGTTATACGCAGTAGCATTATCGAAATTGTTATAAAATCAAAAATACTTGCCTATGATTTGTAAAAGGCATATTTCTTTGATTTAAATCTAAATTCTCTTTAAATTCATAGTTTAGTTATACGCAGTAGCTTTATCGAAATTGTTATAAAATCAAAATTACTTGCCTATGATTTGTAATAGGCATATTTCTTTGATCTAAATCTAAATTCTCCTTAAATTCATGTTTAGTTATACGCAGTTGTTTTGAATTAAAGAAGAATTTTGATTTTAATCAAATAAATTTGCTTTTTGTTAGCAATCACGTTGAATTAAATTAAATTTCAAATAGATTTCTTGTTTGTGCTGGTTGTGGGAGATATATATTTTAAGCGAAACATTTTTAATGTTTAGAATATTTTATTTATTAATTAATTTTAAATTTATTATGAAAATTCATTTTTTCTTCAAAAATAATCTCTCCTGGAAATAAGAATATGGATTAATTTAAGTTCATAGCTTTAGAATTAGCTATAAAAAGACCTCAAGTTCATTTTATATAATTACCTGTTGAATTCAATTCACACTTCATATTTTGCACACTTTACACTAGAAATATGTTATAAAAATTCATTTGTTCTCCAAAAATGATCTCCCCTGGAAATAAAAATATGAATTAATTTAAGTTCATAGCTTTAGAATTAGCTATAAAAAGACCTCAAGTTCATTTTATATAATTACCTGTTGAATTCAATTCACACTTCATATTTTGCACACTTTACACTAGAAATATGTTATAAAAATTCATTTGTTCTTCAAAAATAATCTCCCCTGGAAATAAAAATATGGATTAATTTAAGTTCATAGCTTTAGAATTAGCTATAAAAAGACCTCAAGTTCATTTTATATAATTACCTGTTGAATTCAATTCACACTTCATATTTTGCACACTTTACACTAGAAATATGTTATAAAAATTCATTTGTTCTTCAAAAATAATCTTCCCTGGAAATAAAAATATGGATTAATTTAAGTTCATAGCTTTAGAATTAGCTATAAAAAGACCTCAAGTTCATTTTATATAATTACCTGTTGAATTCAATTCACACTTCATATTTTGCACACTTTACACTAGAAATATGTTATAAAAATTCATTTGTTCTTCAAAAATAATCTCCCCTGGAAATAAAAATATGGATTAATTTAATTTCATAGCTTTAGAATTAGCTATAAAAAGACCTCAAGTTCATTTTATATAATTACCTGTTGAATTCAATTCACACTTCATATTTTGCACACTTTACACTAGAAATATGTTATAAAAATTCATTTGTTCTTCAAAAATAATCTCCCCTGGAAATAAAAATATGGATTAATTTAAGTTCATAGCTTTAGAATTAGCTATAAAAAGGCCTCAAGTTCATTTTATATAATTACCTGTTGAATTCAATTCACACTTCATACCTTGCACACTTTACACTAGAAATTTGTTACAAAAATTCATTTGTTCTTCAAAAATAATCTTCCCTGGAAATAAAAATATGGATTAATTTAAGTTCATAGCTTTAGAATTAGCTATAAAAAGACCTCAAGTTCATTTTATATAATTACCTGTTGAATTCAATTCACACTTCATATTTTGCACACTTTACACTAGAAATATGTTATAAAAATTCATTTGTTCTTCAAAAATAATCTCCCCTGGAAATAAAAATATGAATTAATTTAAGTTCATAGCTTTAGAATTAGCTATAAAAAGACTTTAAGTTCATTTTATATAATTACCTATTGAATTCAATTCACACTTCATATCTTGCACACTTTACACCAGAAATTTGTTATAAAAATTCATTTGTTCTTCAAAAATAATCTCTCCTGGAAATAAAAATATGGATTAATTTAAGTTCATAGCTTTAGAATTAGCTATAAAAAGACCTCAAGTTCATTATATATAATTACCTTCACACTTGATATTTCTCCGCTATGTGGCTTATTATATTTTCGAATGTATTTTTTCTACTCCCACCGAACAGTTGAAACCACATAAAATGATCAATGTGTTCAGGTAATAAAGAAGATTGCATAACGTGCAATCTCCTTAAAAAACCCTTCATCTTTGACCAGTATCCTTCTACATGATTAGTGCAAACACCTGTAGAAGGATCAATAAAATTCGCGGAATGGTTAACCGTCTTATGGATGTATGGCGAAACACCACCTAAAGTATTGAGACGGCTGTATCCCTTCCACAGGTCTGTCCATATTTCCGAACCTATTTCAATATGTTGTAGAATATTTTTCAACAATGTTTTTGATGATCTATTTTTAACATAAATCACTAGTCCTTTCTTCATTCTAACGTCGGGCACGATCATCCATTCAAGTGCGCCACATTTTGTAAACGCCATTGTGTAGAGAAATGCCTAAAATGAATAAAAATCTAATTTTTAACTTTCAAAAATGTTTAGTTTACTCACAATTCGAAAAAGAAATTCGTTCATTTTAACCTCAAAACTGAGGATTTTGTTTACATTTTGCGATGTCAAATCAGCTGAATCTGGTTTTGACAGTGTATATATGATGCGCCATCTACATGTCAGTTTTCAAACAAACAACGAACTTACTTTCGTGTTTCTTTTTGAATCATTTGTAAGGTTGCCGCGCAACTTGAATAAGTAATTTACAAAATAAGATAATTTAAGTTATATCTATAAATTGTTAAAATAATATTATGTGTTGCATAAATATTATATGAATATTATAATTTACATCCTCATACTGAATTAATTTCAATAGTTTGACGTTATTTGTTGAAGAAATCAAACAATAACTTTTCCTACAGTGTTCTTCAGAAATTCAACTTGTAAAATATTTGTGAAAGGATGTAAGTCCGTTTATTTCGTGACAAATTAATAAATAAGGAACATAGTGCTCCAGGAAAACACGGTTTTGTTCATTTCATAAAATAAGACGAATCCATTATATAGATTTTTGAATATATCATTGGTTATAATTTTGCACCTGATTTACTCAAATAAGTGATCGAGGATTATTAACGCTATTCTTTTCAAGATATTAAACAAGGTGGAAAAATTCGAATAATAGAAAAACATAACGAAGATGATAAGGCCATCCTGATTGGCACAACTCCTCAATGGTGATTGGGAAGAATCAGCAAATTTTCTGAAAAGACTTGACTTATGTATTCCCAAAACTGACTAAGGTAAGCAATTCAAGAACCAAAATCCAGGAAAAATCAAATGCAACTAAGGTAAGCAATTCAAGAACCAAAATCCAGGAAAAATCAAATGCAAATATAACATGTTTAGTGTTGTAGACTTTATTAGTGAAAAAATCGAATAGGATAAAAAAATGCAAAGATTCTTTATTTCTAGATAAAAATCAAATTAAACACTAATTTTAATTATAACAGATTCAACTGTATATAGCTCAGTCAATTTTTTTTTTATATGCATTTCAAACTGTTTTGAAAGCTGTTTGTACATTTGGCGTACTTATTAGTCTCTAAATACTTAATCTAAATTCATTCAGAGGCAGCCCTATGTGACTGAAGAAAATTTATCTGGAGTTCTGTGTCTAAAAACCGATCTACTGGAACTCTGTAAGAGCATTTATATAAGATTGGATAATTTTATAAGTTATCTGTATTACCTTGCATCATTTCGTATCATATCTTCTATAGCTAAAACACCAATTTCATTCCCTTCTCATGTCTCAATTGTATGCAGCAGAGGACCACCATGATGAGACACTCACTTTAAATTCTACAGCATTTTCTAGATCACTGTTTGGGAACAACGGCCAATCCAGTTGTACAATTTGCTAACTATTTGCAACCTTAGCAAACATTCTGTAATGACCAAGTTTAATCTATGTAAGAAATTAGTTTCTTACAACACAGTTGCTGTCACTATGGTCGTACAGTCTGCACTATATATGGCTCAAAATTTATGAATAGTGGACTAGTTGATGAATATTGGACATAAAAACCCAATTTACATTCCCCTGAAAATATAAATAGATGAAAAAAACGGCTAGTTAATACTATCCATATAAATATCGTGTGGATGTTTGAGAATAGCTTCCAATCCTAGAATCAGCGATCGTATGCTTTCATCAAGTTGTTCTGGATACATTTCCAAAGTTTTTAATACATCCTAGAAAAATGAAAATTACTATACAACAATATTTCTAAATCAAACAAGATGTATTTTAAAAACAAAAATACAGAAATACTTTGAGAATTGAAATAAATTGAGAAGTCTTAGGAAAATTAATTATTAGAAGCTATATGCAGATTTTAATCATATTTTGATCCTTCTTCCTTCTGAATGCTTGTTTCATGTGTGTCATTTTCAAAAACCGTGCTATTGGTAATATATTACTTCCAGTGTACATTAACATGAGGTAGAATACTCCAGTCATGTATACTTTAGGCATTTTTGAATTGTCCTCTGTTTGGAAAGTAGTCTCCACAATACTGCACAGAATATGAATAATTAATTACCTGGTGAATCCCTGTTTTGCTCAAATATTTTTTGAATATTAAAATATTTTGGTATGGTAATAGAGTTATGGAACGGACCACTGTTCCTTCCCTTCTCACGCAACTAGAGAATTACCCATTCCCCCATACCAAGGAATTGGGCTCGGAGGGAGAGTAACTAACTCCTGAAACCCCCGTAGCTCCTACGTGATGCATGATCATCCACATATGTCTAAAATTAGATTTCATTAAAGTATAAACATGGTTTTTTATATGATATAATATATACTTGCACATATTCCTGGATCTGTAATGGAGAGCTCGCTGCTACATTGCAAAAGAAGAACCCAGCAGAAGCAGAAAAAGGTCCTAAGTGCGCTATTCCTTATACTTTATCGAGAAAAGGACGACTCAAAAATCAAAGGGAAAACGTGTTGGAGAAACTAAACCCGCCGCGAAGACGATACGCGATATACGATACGATACGATACCCGAAAAAAAACTACACGTCAAAAAAATCAAATCCGAAAAAGAAAACTTATAATCCAGGCTACGCGAATTTATGAATCTTTTCCCAACCCTAATAAAGTTCTCGAAAGTCTGCCTAATAAAGTTCTCGAAAATTCATAAAAAAAAAAAAATTTGAAAATAAACAACATCTAAATCCTAAATACGTCTTTTTTTTCTGGGTGGAATAATCTCCTCCAAGCCTTCCGAGCTTACAGTTGGTTTTTCCACCAAACGGGCTTTTAAGGGCTCTTCCCTTTTTCCGTCAACGAACGCAGGGTATACTTTTCGTATATCTTCAAGGAAGTGCATGATTTGGGATGGTTTGTCCTTGGGATAGAGCTTGTTCAAAACGTACTGTCTGTAATAGAATAATGAAATATATTCATCAATTGATTCAGGGGTAACGGTGGACTTCATTTCGCGCTTGAGATAACGGTTTCGATTTTCTAAATGGTTTATAGTGTTTCTGGAGTCGAACTTATCCACATACTGTCCTTTGCTATGATTTGTTTGCAAATGAACAGTATTACCGGAAAATACTTTTTCAACACCAGAATATTGTTTCCCACTATCAGTGCACACAACCGAAGTTTCTTTGTCCGCGTACCGTGACAACCATGGCCATATACTTTCCTTACTCTTTGAAGGAATTCGAACAAAAACGCCATGTTTATCCTCTTTGCAATAAATGCCGAGGATTGTTGTTGTCATTTGTTTCGTGACTCTACCGCGGTGATATTTTCGCCTTGTGAGAAATGTTTCGTCAATTTGTAGAGTCTTATTTACCCCACCCAATTTGATGCTTTCGTTCGAAACGATAACCTGGACTATATTTCGCAGAATTTTAAAATAATTACAAATCGTTTTTCGACTTAGTGTCAAAGAAGAATCCTGGTACCGACGTCTTCTCCAACTTTCAATACAATCATGAATGTCTGATACATTTCGTTTTAAAATAAACAAGGCGATGATAGCGAGTGTTTCACAGAACTCTAGTTGAACTAAGGCTCCATCAAAAAAAGTACCTACAGTAGGAGTACGTGTTTCTCGGCAGGCTTTAGATCCTTTTTTTTCGAACCTTTTGACGCACAGTGCCATCTCCAGCCCAATTTGGAGGTGCTGTAGCGTTCAACTTTCATTTTGAGGTTACAACAAGAAGGAGGTGTTGAGTCCTGCGACGGAATAAGTTTTAAATCCTGACAAAATTTGATAGCTATTTCGTCATTCGGGAAACTCACAGCTATGGACAAACAGTCTAAGTCTTTTAATAAAGGGTGGAGACGTGGATGCGAATTTTTTTTGGACATATCTGAATTGAAGGACCAGTGAAACAGTGAAACAAAAGAGATCAGAAGTAATAACAGAAGTTAAAAATTTGAAAAGAGGTCAAAAGTAATTTAGCAATTAGAAAAGAGGTTACTAAAAACGAGGAAATTAGAAAAGAGAACAGCGACAGATAAAATGTAGAAAAGTTCTGAAAAGAAATTGAAAAATGGAAACAGTTAGAGGAAAGTGCAAGCAAGAGTACAAAAAGAAACATTATTTGAGAGATATGGTAAAAATTGAAATTATTTCTGGCCGTCCATAGCAGATTTGGCTATTTTGACAACCTGTTGTTTCCCACACCTCTGATAATGAACTATTATGTATTGTAGTGTTTTTTGTGAAGATGAAGATGCATTTTGTTCCAGAGACAATTTCGGGAACAAAATACATCTAGGGTAGAGGCAGTAGTACTCGGACAGCGCCGGTGTTCGGACACATTTCTGTTTATTGCCCATTATGAATAAAAATTTTATGGTCCCATCAAAATTTTCATTAGCCGTGTTTTTTGTTCTGATCCGGATCAAGTTGTGAATAAAATATGCTACGTATAATTTTTCAGACTTTCAAAAATTAAAAATTAAAATTAAAATTGTCAAGCTAAATTTTCAGTAGAATGTATAAAACTTAGTTTAAACCTATTATATATTAATAAATATCCTGTCCATATTTATTAATATATAATGCCTTTTTTCTGGTTTTAACAACACTAGAGAAAAATTTTACACGGAACGAAACGGAATGAAACAATTTTCGATGACCCGAAAAATTGATCCAACTCTCAGTCTGGATCATCGTTGTTGTTGCAATTGTGTGCTATGCAATTGCGTGCTATACCAAATGTACTAAAAAACACGGCTATTCTGATTTTCCTTGATTACCAAAGTATCGTATCAAACCACCATATGCATAACTCCTCCATAGGGACCGTTACGATAAGATTCACAACACAGTATGTACAAAGAAATTCCATGTCAAAGTAATTATTAAAAATAAGAAAGCAAATATTACAATGTAAAATTATAGATATAAAAAAACCAAAAAATATTATAAAGATCCTTCAAAATCAAAAAAAAAATCACGTGAATTTCCATGATAGAAATCTGTTAATATCACGTTTCATTTTCACCCTTCCAATTGAATTGAAGTTTATAAAATAATTAAATAAAATAAAATTTTCTTACGCGCACGTATTTTAAACTGTATTTATGTATACACTGCAGTAAATTTTTGTTTTGCGATAAATTAGCATAAGATATATAACTTGGAAGAGTACGTAAGTACCTGTACTAGTGCTAAACTCGTACTGATCGTTTGAATGCGACACCACGAACACGATAATAAATTTGGGGATGAGGATCACCGGTCTCAGTGATGCCATGCTATGGATACGAATCGGTACAAATTTATATTTATATTATCTATATTTATATATTCGGGGTATACGTGTCCCTTCATAAACTTTGCGTTTTTGTCTTATTTCGTATATTTTCTCAAACAGAAAAGAATACGAAATTTCGTAAGCATCACGACGCTGAAAAGTGTTTCAGTTTCTCGCTCCCACTGTGAGTGTTACGCTATTGGTAGCAAAACTTTACAGAATATTGATTTTTACTAGAAAAGTACGGAAACAGACCTAGGGATTCACCAGGTAATTAATTATTCATATTCTGTGCAGTATTATGGAGACTACTTTCCACTGCTGCCACCATACGGAGAATAGATTCCCTATGTAACGCTTATCGGGGAACTCCGTGGAACAAAGAAAACTACCGACGCAGACGCTTAGATCAGTCATTCGAGTTACGTTGCAAGCTTAGATAAAAGAGAACAGGATATGGCACGATGACAGATGAGCGTATCATTTTAACGCAACCTAACACAATTTACTAACACACTTGAACGAAAAACATTGACGTCGGACAATTTCTGTACGCGACCATGAAACAAGTACAATTGGACACAAATAATTAAAAAACACAAATCTATTCTTTTATAAACATTTATTATTAATTTTTACTCATGTTACACTTCTTTATTATTAAATAAACTATTAAAAAATTTCAGTATACAATTTTATAAAAGTTTTATACTACTACTCCACTGCACGGATTTGACACGAATTTCACAACCGATGCGTCATTTGCTATGTTCCATATTTTCGAACTAGAAATTTAATTAGAAAAACAATGTTTTTCACTTTGAAAACAATTAAAATAATTAGAGAAAACATTGAATTTCACATTGTTAGCAAATAAAATAGCTTTCTTCCTCTGAAGGCTATAATTTGAACACTTTTTCCGACAATTCACTTCGTGTTCTTCTTTTATTACTGATTTATTTTATTAAAATGAGAATGTCACTTCACAAAACTGTTACTATCACTCCAGTCTACCTCACTTTATTTTATTTTCAACAAATTACTAATTTTATTCAATGAAATAGTATAAGATTCATTAAATTTTGCTTTGTTTTGACATTTGATGTTCAATTTATTTACAAACACTACTCCCACCTCAGATTTTTATTTGATAAAAAACGAGTTCAAGTTCAATTTTCGTCCACCAGTTGGCTCCCATGCTAGCTGAAAATGAAAAATGGGTGTGACCCAAGATGAAAAAGGTACGTGCTTATGCTTTGACAAGCAAATTTATTTTAAATTTTCTGAATTTAAATCTAAAGAAACTCAAAAAAAACTATGCAGGAGACCATTGCAGGGTATGTTACACCTATTGTAAATAAAAATCTAGCTTAAGAACCTATAAATTATAAATTGAATTTTTTGATGACATAAAAGAAAATTTGCGCCTGAGGTGGTGTGTTGCGTCTAGAAAAGGGTTTGAAGTTCAACATTAACTCGTTGGTACGCTGATGTCGCTGCTGTGCCCGTATATGTATACGGATTTGAGATAAGGTGTCATATCCTGTTCTCTATGATCTAAGGTTGCAAGATAAATTGTAGTTGATTGTCAAATTCAGATTACATTTCTGTGATAATTTAAAACTGGTTATTCAGCATTCCAAGAAAAATAAAAAGAATCTAATTGGAAAACATTTAGAGGTTAATATTTATTTATTAATTTAAACTTAATTTCGAAACAATTAACTTCCAGGGCATAAAACATTGGGGATTGAGTTTAATTGATCATCAGGAGAAGATCAATCAAGCACGTAAAAATAGACCTGTGGTGCTAAGGAATCGTCGTCAAAAGAAGAAAATCAGTGATGCAGTGGTAAACTTGCCTTGTTTCTTTTACAATTTCACAAAAGACCACAGCTTGCCAAATTTAATATGGAATCATAAGGTTACGATGATACAGTTCTTCACTGTGCCTTATTTTTCAATTAAAATATATTTTCCAGACCAGGGAAGAATTAAGAGTTTGTTTAGAAAAGGAGCTCCGTCAATTTATGTCTGATAAGGAACTTGCTCGAAGTACAATCGTTGCATGGAATTATGAAGAGTTCGAAGTGGAATATAAAGTATTTCCGTGTTTTAAAATTTATATGTTTTCTTATTGTTCATATATGCAGTGCTTATCGGATGAAATTAAAATTGGAGACTATTATGTAGGACTTATTCTGGAGAAAGAGGATTGGCCTCAGAATTTAGTGAAAGATCCGTAAGTAGTTTGACGTAAAAATAATTACAAGTGATACATTTATCCTCGTTTAATTTACTAGTGTTGAGCTTTTTAATGCCTGGTATCGCAGAGTGTTATGTCATAATAGGATAAATGATGATCAGCTTACAGTAACATCATTACAAGCTTTAGCGAAAGTATATAATCGATATCACAAAGAAATTGGTACGAGTTCATTTGTTTACCGCATGTGGTACAAGTTTGCCTAACACATGATCCGGGATTGTTAGAGCGCGTCGCTACGCTCTTATGTCAAATAATGGAGGTATAACAATGTTATATCAAATAATTTTATCTCCAAGAACTTTTCTTTTCATATGAATAGGACAATTCAAAAATGCCTAAAGTATACATGACTGGAGTATTCTACCTCATGTTAATGTACACTGGAAGTAATATATTACCAATAGCACGGTTTTTGAAAATGACACACATGAAACAAGCATTCAGAAGGAAGAAGGATCAAAATATGATTAAAATCTGCATATAGCTTCTAATAATTAATTTTCCTAAGACTTCTCAATTTATTTCAATTCTCAAAGTATTTCTGTATTTTTGTTTTTAAAATACATCTTGTTTGATTTAGAAATATTGTTGTATAGTAATTTTCATTTTTCTAGGATGTATTAAAAACTTTGGAAATGTATCCAGAACAACTTGATGAAAGCATACGATCGCTGATTCTAGGATTGGAAGCTATTCTCAAACATCCACACGATATTTATATGGATAGTATTAACTAGCCGTTTTTTTCATCTATTTATATTTTCAGGGGAATGTAAATTGGGTTTTTATGTCCAATATTCATCAACTAGTCCACTATTCATAAATTTTGAGCCATATATAGTGCAGACTGTACGACCATAGTGACAGCAACTGTGTTGTAAGAAACTAATTTCTTACATAGATTAAACTTGGTCATTACAGAATGTTTGCTAAGGTTGCAAATAGTTAGCAAATTGTACAACTGGATTGGCCGTTGTTCCCAAACAGTGATCTAGAAAATGCTGTAGAATTTAAAGTGAGTGTCTCATCATGGTGGTCCTCTGCTGCATACAATTGAGACATGAGAAGGGAATGAAATTGGTGTTTTAGCTATAGAAGATATGATACGAAATGATGCAAGGTAATACAGATAACTTATAAAATTATCCAATCTTATATAAATGCTCTTACAGAGTTCCAGTAGATCGGTTTTTAGACACAGAACTCCAGATAAATTTTCTTCAGTCACATAGGGCTGCCTCTGAATGAATTTAGATTAAGTATTTAGAGACTAATAAGTACGCCAAATGTACAAACAGCTTTCAAAACAGTTTGAAATGCATATAAAAAAAAAATTGACTGAGCTATATACAGTTGAATCTGTTATAATTAAAATTAGTGTTTAATTTGATTTTTATCTAGAAATAAAGAATCTTTGCATTTTTTTATCCTATTCGATTTTTTCACTAATAAAGTCTACAACACTAAACATGTTATATTTGCATTTGATTTTTCCTGGATTTTGGTTCTTGAATTGCTTACCTTAGTTGCATTTGATTTTTCCTGGATTTTGGTTCTTGAATTGCTTACCTTAGTCAGTTTTGGGAATACATAAGTCAAGTCTTTTCAGAAAATTTGCTGATTCTTCCCAATCACCATTGAGGAGTTGTGCCAATCAGGATGGCCTTATCATCTTCGTTATGTTTTTCTATTATTCGAATTTTTCCACCTTGTTTAATATCTTGAAAAGAATAGCGTTAATAATCCTCGATCACTTATTTGAGTAAATCAGGTGCAAAATTATAACCAATGATATATTCAAAAATCTATATAATGGATTCGTCTTATTTTATGAAATGAACAAAACCGTGTTTTCCTGGAGCACTATGTTCCTTATTTATTAATTTGTCACGAAATAAACGGACTTACATCCTTTCACAAATATTTTACAAGTTGAATTTCTGAAGAACACTGTAGGAAAAGTTATTGTTTGATTTCTTCAACAAATAACGTCAAACTATTGAAATTAATTCAGTATGAGGATGTAAATTATAATATTCATATAATATTTATGCAACACATAATATTATTTTAACAATTTATAGATATAACTTAAATTATCTTATTTTGTAAATTACTTATTCAAGTTGCGCGGCAACCTTACAAATGATTCAAAAAGAAACACGAAAGTAAGTTCGTTGTTTGTTTGAAAACTGACATGTAGATGGCGCATCATATATACACTGTCAAAACCAGATTCAGCTGATTTGACATCGCAAAATGTAAACAAAATCCTCAGTTTTGAGGTTAAAATGAACGAATTTCTTTTTCGAATTGTGAGTAAACTAAACATTTTTGAAAGTTAAAAATTAGATTTTTATTCATTTTAGGCATTTCTCTACACAATGGCGTTTACAAAATGTGGCGCACTTGAATGGATGATCGTGCCTTTCCTGAAAAAAATCACATATTTGGGTAGATATGGTTAATATCTTTAATTTAGGGTGAGGAAAAATAAGTTTTTTTGGCTATTTACATAAAATATATACTTAACAATAATGCGGGACTGGGAGTGAACAGGGGTGCTGGGCGGGGTAAACGCGCACTCAACTTCCATTAATCCGTACCTGCAACTAAAAACAGTTATTTCAATTCAAAAAAACATATTAATAACTACTGAAACCTTATATATTTTCAATTTAAAAATTAATTAATTTCAAACACTTCGATGTTGATTTCACTTTGATGTTTTATTAATCAAAACTGAAGTTGGCGTCAATGCAAAGTTACATTACACCAGCGGCTCTCAACATTTGTATCGAAACAGAAGATGTCTACAATGAAAAGATATATTACATCACTGGTTCTCAGAAATTGTAACTTTTACATATGTAGTTACTTTACAATGCTGTCTCAACTTTAGAAACGGGACGTGAATGAGTAAACCATGTATGACTAATAAAAGCGAAAGAAATCAATATCCATATATCCCAATATCAATAATAATATCGAAAAATTGAAAACTCTTTTAAATAAAAGTAATTGCCTATAATTTGTAAAAGGCATATTTCTTTGATTTAAATCTAAATTCTCTTTAAATTCATAGTTTAGTTATACGCAGTAGCTTTATCGAAATTGTTATAAAATCAAAATTACTTGCCTATGATTTGTAAAAGGCATATTTCTTTGATTTAAATCTAAATTCTCTTTAAATTCATAGTTTAGTTACACGCAGTAGCTTTATCGAAATTGTTATAAAATCAAAATTACTTGCCTATGATTTGTAAAAGGCATATTTCTTTGATTTAAATGTAAATTCTCTTTAAATTCATAGTTTAGTTATACGCAGTAGCTTTATCGAAATTGTTATAAAATCAAAATTACTTGCCTATGATTTGTAAAAGGCATATTTCTTTGATTTAAATCTAAATTCTCTTTAAATTCATATAGGGGGCCATAGTTTTTCGTCTCAAGTCATAGATGGGAATATTTCTTTCCTCCACGTTATTATTCAAAACAATATCAGATAAATCTGGTATGTTGCAGTCTATAGGCATGAGGGCTGTTGTTACAAGCTCGGGTTCGTCATATGAGGTGTTATCGTTGGTTGGATTTCTGGTAACGCTAAATGATATATTGTCATTATTGTCCATATCTATATCATTTTGTCTAAGTGGAAGATCTACTCGAACTTCTTCCATAGTAGAGAGAGATACATTTACAGCTGTTATACTATACTGCATGTCCTTGCGCCGTTTTACTTGCAATACTATTGCAAGATGATGGCACAAACTGTCTTGGTCAGGAAAGTTCATCACCATTGAAGTCCCTCTACTAGGAGCAACAAAACTCTTAGGCCCCTGTGCATGTGAATCTAATAAATAATAGGAATCATTAACTTTCGTTACTGCTACTGCGATATTTGTTTCGCATGTAACAATGCCTTTATCATACGTGGAAAAAAAGTCCAGAATTCCTGAACTCAAATTAGAGCAATATCCTTCAAGAACTTTTAATGGTGCACTAGCATTAATGACTCCGATGACCACGTCAGTTTGGATGTCCAGATGAAAATCAATGTTGGCCACCGTAATGGTACGAAGTAATTCCATTGCACATTTCTGTACAAATGATTATTTTGCACGAGCCATTCTAAAACTTTTTTTATTTTTTCAATATCTACCGAATACCTTCCAATGCTCGTAACATTTTCCAAATGTTCAGTAACGATACTTATACCTGCATTTGCTGCACTGATTGGAAGCTGCTCTTGACGTTCTTCAACTTGCTGTGCAAACAAAACAGCCTGGCCCTTAAAACCCTGTTGTCCGAAACGTCGCCCCAAACGTACTATTTTGATAAATGATTTAATTCGCGAAATAAGCCGTTTCTCCATTTCTGAAAGGCGTTCTATTTCAGGTGGCATGGATGCAACAATCATATTGTTCCAGTATGCATTAGATGGGCATTGAATTTTTTGTAATTTGGTGGCACATCTATTGCAACAATCTATGCAGCCTGAAATATTTCTTGGTAAGAGTAAAATATTAGTAGTTGAGATGCTACTTGATTGTTTTTTATATAGAAGCTTATGACATACGTAGCATACTAAATCCGCTACTTGCGAGATTGCTTCATCGAATGAAGAATCAGTGCCCACTAACAATTTCCGATTAACACGACTTTGTGACCTCTTATTAAAGAGTCTTCGCCTGCATGATTCTGGAGACTCTATAGCACGAGACGGAAAATTCTTCCATTTGCTTGAGACGAGCACTACGAGACGATGGAGACTCAAACTCGCGTCTATTTTTTGCATGATCTAGCAATTTAGCTATCCTGTGACCACGAGATGTAGAGGTTTCGCACACTCTCTTTTGAGATTTAACTGTCGCGAGCTTGTGACACCTTTGTTCTTTATCAGCGATAAATTCTCGTCCTTGCTGAGTTCGTCTCCGGATTATTTGTGCATTGAAAATATTTTGACGTGAACTAGGCGAAAGTTGATGGTAGTAGCACAGAAACTTCCTTCTTTTTTCAGAAGACGCTTTTCACGTGCATTGGGCGACTCAACCCTTAATTTCTGAATAAATGCTCGAGCACGTTTAGTTTTACGTGATAATGTCATTTTAGCAAATTAATTTATCTATGTATGTATCTCAAATAATTCCTAAATCCAAATATGCAATAGTAGTTCAAGTCCATAATATCGAAAGTTTTTTATGTAGGTATATGTATTTTCTTTACCCAAATAAGCAAACAACAAATAGAATATTCAGTGAGGGAACTCTCCTAAATAAAAACTCTACTGTCTTTCATAATCTTATTATTAAATTTGTTAAACAACTTCCAATTCACTGGTTAAAGGTTTGACACGGAATGAAGCCGCATAACCCAATGAGAATTTCGCATCTATACGCTGATCGTATAGACCACGAAGAGAGAAATGAATGGTTCTCATGGTCATTGATGTAACGGTTCTTATCAATCGCTAACAATGCGTAGCAGTCTATACCCAAACTAACCAAGGCGCAATTCACAAAAAGATAGGGGCAGGCACTAAACAAACTCTGGAGAGTAAATAAAACGAGACCAAGAAAACACATCCTTATACTAACAGAAATTTTCGTCTTAAAAGTCCAAACACTTTATCATTATTTCCTTGAATTTTAAATCTAATTCAAATTCGTAATGTTTAAAATTTTAGCCTTACTATCAAGTCATGACCATGAAGTTGGGATAGCTTAATATTAAATATAAATAATAATTATTTCTGTTGATAATCTCGCGACTCAAGTAATAGGAGCGCAGAAAATCATTAATGAACATTGCGTTTTTTAGATGAGAAATCTACTCATGCACGTGTCATCTATGCTCTCTCGGTGGGGTGACACCGTTTGTTGATTGTGGGTGGCACAATCTCGTGTACATCAATCGTGTTGCTGGCGATTCTGCCAGCCTAGTTGCCTAGATTTTCAAATTTTGACTTTATCTTAGGCCTCGCATGGAAAATCAAAATACGACTCGATATGAAATTCGAGAGAACGAATCGCTATCAACTCCGTACGGTACGGATGTAACAGTGTGCGCTGATAGAGAATCGTTCTCTCGTATACGTAAAGGAATGAGGCGAATCGAATCTATTCGATTACTTTTGTATGGAAATTTCTATGGAAAATATTCGATTAAGGAGTAACATATATGGATGCGAATACATATTCGGTATGATTCGTTAGTTTCATTTCTTTTGTGGAAAATATGGAAATTTCTGTGGAAAATATTCGATTACGAAGTAAAGTAATGTTATTTCTCAAAGTATATAAATGAATGGAAATGATAGGTTCCCTGGTGATTTATTTGAAAATCTTCGTCTCTTCTTTGTGCTGTGCTTCGTGGTGGATTCTCAAAATTTAAATGAATTAGTAAATTCATAATTCTGCCGCGTGTGAAATATTAGCAAGTAACGCCCGCAATTTTAATTTTTTGCTCACGTAACATAGCCTATGACACTTGGGGAAAGAATACAAATCTAATGATACCTCATTGTACAAAATCGGTCAGATCGTTTAGACTACAGGTGGTAAGAGAGAAACAGACATACATACGAACGCGCGAAAAACATTACCCTCCTTTGGTCAGTCGGGTCAAAAAGCCAATAAGATTCTTTATGTACGCCTTAGATTAACTATTAACATCGACTGCAGATATTTTTTGGCATTCTAAGAAAGAAACAATACAGGGAAGGTTGATTGGATAAACCACTTTGATACAATTTCAAAATTTCAAATAACTTACAATTTTTGAAGATTGAATTTGTCAGATATAAATCACTGCACTCAGGCGACACACTCTGTAGAACACACTTCTCAATTATAAAAATGACTGAAAGATCAATTTTATTTCAAATTTAATTTAGTTTAATACACTCACTGATTTGGTCTTTTAGTATACCGACTTCAGTGCGAGGAGAATCACTGTCTCCAAGTGATTGTTAAAAAATGTTTTTCCATTGTTCATCAGTAGAACGAACTCTACTGGCAGCAACATATAATTGTCCGTGAGTAAATACAGGTTGTCGTAGGAAAATCCCAACTTTTTGGAATGTTAGTCCCTGCGATTTATTGATGGTCATTGCAAAAGCTGGAATCACTGGGAACTGGGTACGTTGAAATGAAAAGGGTAAAAGTGTGCCAGACTATGTTTAATGAATACGTGGAATTAAAATTCTTGTGTTACGTGCAACACCAGTCAAAACTTGACAATCAATGGAATTTCTATGCATTTGTTTTACACGCATTCGTGTCCTATTCAGCAACGCATTCTTTGTGTTTAACTTCCGTATAAATAACACAATACAATTTTCTTTTAATACTAACTTATGTGGCGGCAAACCGCTAACAGTGAGTGAATTTAAAAATTCAACTGGATAATTGTTTTGTTCCAGTTCATCATCGCAAATAATTTTATCGAAACTGAAGTATGCTTTTTCTTCTCCATGCATACGACTAAGAATTTCAGAATTGACGAAAGTGTAATCATCATTTTTCGTGGCTAAAATGACAGATTCCAAGACCTCAGAAGATAAAGTAGTTTCTGAAATATCGCCAAACTTATCTTGTATAACATTTTCAGGAGGAAAATACAAATGCGTTGGAATTTCAATAATAGTACCATTAAATTGTGAGAAGGTTGTCCGATCACCATTACCAATTGATTTAAGAAAATCAACAAATTCAAGTTCATAATGGAGAGCTCTCATATTTTGTGTTAAATAAACGTGATGAAAAGTAGAAAATTCAGGCCAAGATGTAATAGAATTCTCAATAATGGTAACACGTGATCCGTGAGGAACTACAGGTAAAATTTGGCGCGGGTCACCAGATAGGAAAATAGTTTTATCTCAAAATAATTTGTTTCTATTTGCATTTACAATTAAGTCTCTCAACAGCCTCTGAATCAAGTTCATTCCATGAAGTGGGCACATAAATGCTTCACCAATAAGAGTCAATGCAGCTGAATGAATGTAATGGCCTTAAGACCTGGGAGCAGTAACACTTGACACTGAGTTTCCTAAGATCGGAATAGGTAACTTAAAAACGTTATGCATCGTTCGGCCACCAATGAAGAGAGTAGAAGCTATACCACTGAAGGCGGTGGCTAAACAGCGAAGATTTATAAAGTTTAATTTGGACAAAGGATTTCCCACAACCCGCATTCGCCGTCAAACAAAAAACATTGCTGCCATTATCATGATATAATATGATATAATCATGATATAGTTGCTCACTACTGGCTCAACCACACATTTCACTAAAAAGGAACGCTTCATCATCTGAATCGAAATGGTGTAAAGAATGAGCACGTTTCGGAAATCCTCTATGTCAAACAGCCAGCAAGAGACCAGGATGGATGCGTAAAAATATATGATCAACATGGCACAACACTCAACGCTTCTTTATCAAAGAAACGACACACCAGAGAAAGATGATAATTAAAATTAAGAATTAAGTTTGAAAACTAAAATGACAAAAAAGTAAAACCACTATCAGAAAGTTTTGCAGAAATTAACACCTAGCATAAAGTTGAATCATAATCTATTCACACTGAAAGGAGTTTCACACCACAAACGCACAGCCACTTATGGCTTACCCTCAAGCACATGCATTGCTCACGCTTTGATAAGTGCATGAGCAAAAGCAATTGCCGATTTCTCTCTTCGACAATACTCTCATGAACATGTTTTTATCAATGCGTGGTCAATGCAGCAACAAGTGCACTGATATCATTTTTATTTATTACGGGTAAACTAATTGACGAATTTCAATTGAAAGTATATTGTAAGGATATTATAAATTACAAATTGTTAGGAACTAGGAAGAATAAATTGTTATTGTTAGAATGCTGTTAGTAAGATTAAGTTAGTAGAATGCTGTTAGTAAGAAAAACACCTAAAGTTAATTACAGCTAGTAAGTTGCCTACTTTTAGGGTATTAGTATTTATTTTGGATAAGCTAGCAAATTGCATACTACTAGGAAACTTAAATAATTGTATTAGGTAATAATATATTTTTAAACACTAAGCATAATTTCAGAATTAGGTTAAGCATACATTCTTAAACTACCAATTAATAACAAAAGAAATTCTTTAGGGTACATGAACCTTTTATGGTGGGGATCACAAACAAAGGGTTAAATTTAGTATAAAAACTGTATGATAGTACCAAATAAGACAGTCTTATCAAGACCAGTAAAACTTAATCAAATTGTTTACATTCTCACAAGCGAGCAGCACTGCACGAGTGAGTACGCCAATTTGCAGATATGCAAAGGCAATAAATTAATTTAACATAACATTTAAATAATGATATCCAAACATTACATGGCGATCCTGCAAATTCAGTGTCAACACTGAAGGAAAGATTACACCAAGCTTTGAAGGATGTGACTGCTGGACCAAGGCCAATCCCCATTTCCAAATATCGCAAGCAGCAAAACAAAAACGAGTTTGAAGAGGACGTCAATGCCCAGAAGAAAAGGAAAACAATAACGTTGGAGGAATATAGGAAGAGGCAGATTCAACAGCCGCAGAATAAGAAATCAACGGTGAATGCAACATCCTCATCTATGAAAAGACAGAGGACCAGAGGAGGAAAATTAAATAAAATTAGAAAGGAGCTGGCAAATCTATATTTTTTAGCCAGTATAAGCAAAGGACAAGAAAAAGATGTTTTTGTTCAAAAAATAAAACAAATAAAATCTGAGAGGAAATTATATATGAAAAACAAAAATAAAGAAAGAACACACTAAAATACAACATTGTAACACTTATTCCTTAAAATGGGCAAATCGGGTTCAAAAATAAAAGAAGAATTAATAATAAAAAAAACTAAACGTGTAGTCGAACACGCGTAAGGAACGAAGTTCTTTATGCCTGTGCGTTGTTTGATATAATATTGGTCGATGCAGGTGAATTTCGTCATAATAAAATAGTCATTATTCTATTAATAATTTTTTATTTCGGATTTCTATTACATTACTTAAATTATATCATTCAATAACAGAAATCATTGGCTTATGGTAACTAAAGTAGGATACGAATGTTTTAGATTCAATTTTGTCCAAGTATCTTGAAAAAACTGCATCAATTGATGTATTATATTTTGTTGTGGATATTGTTGGGTCATTATTCATTTTTAAATTGAATTCTTCACCCAGGAATTGAGTGAGTGGTTCGGATTGTTTGTCAGCAAAGTTGACGTTGAAATCTCCTGCCAAAATTAATGGCAGTTTAGAATAATCTTTATTATATCTTTGAAGTACACGAGAACCTTCTTCCGTGTATTCTAACAGAACTTTGTGAATGAACTCTTGAATGTCCTGAATTTTCTGATTTGGCGAAACGTAGATGACCGCCATGACTAGTGTTATACCATTTTCCATCACACACTGAGCCGCACAAATGTCCGCAACACTTGTACGTCGAACGAGAAAGTCCTGAACATTGTCGAAGATCAACTCCATGTTCGGTGTGACAATATTAGCGGTATCACTTTCATTCTGATATATGGCTACACCCCCTGCACGAACATTATCACGTTTGAAATGGACGATGCAATTGAAATGTGGTATGTCACATTCCTCATTATTGTTCAACCACGTTTCAGAGAGCAATAATATGTTGCTTTTCAAAACAACACCGTCATTTAAATCGAGGCAATGACTTTTTATACTTTGTACGTTGAAAGTAAACAACGAGACACTTTTTCTATCACCGATAAAATCAACGATAGTTTGCGCTTTAGTTTGTAGTGTATTTAACGACAGTCTTTTGAATTCCTGCAATAACGATAAAGTTGATGATGCTTGTACTCTGTCATGATGGAATCTGAATTTTATTTCATCATCATGGGGTGTAACAATAAACAAGCCTTCGATACTAGTTACTCGAGAGACCGCAACATAAACGAGCGGTTGAGGATGTGTCTTGTCGTACTCGTAGACAATTTGATCGAATGTTCCACCCTGAGATTTATGTATCGTTAATGCACAAGCAGAAATGGTTGGAAAGTGTTTTCGTTTAACAGTAACTTTCTTGTCAATTGTCAGAGTGATAGTCGATGTCCTCAATTCAAGAGGCACGGCACGATTACCAACTTTGCTTTGAATGGCCAACATAGCTGCTTTTTTTCTTACTTTTTTGCCAACTTTACGTGAATCACAAAATTCTAACCAGATTCGACAAACGATACCATCTTCATTTAAGTCTAGGTGAACTAATTTGCCAACTGCACCATTCACTAGTCCATCAGTCACATCGATGTTTGTCGTTATCATATAATATTTTCCTTTTACAAAAGTTATTTCGTAAGGCAATCCACCGGTATCAATGACACTTTTTTTATGTAATCTTAAACGAAAAGCAGCTTCTTGTTCAGCGCTTTTAGCTCCTGTGATGATATCTGTAGCTGTGGAAATAACTTTATTTGGATCTCCTTGCAAAATTTTGTTATTGTAGCTATTGACTGCGTGATTTGTGTGGAATAACCGAACACCGTTGGGGTACAATCTCTGAGCATCTGCTTTCGTGTAAAATCTTGAT
Source organism: Chrysops caecutiens (assembly GCA_963971475.1). Lineage (NCBI taxonomy): Eukaryota > Metazoa > Arthropoda > Insecta > Diptera > Tabanidae > Chrysops > Chrysops caecutiens. The sequence continues at coordinate 25,031,896 of OZ020568.1, read as the reverse complement.
TCAATTATTTCAAATTCAGTCGCTTCTAACATGTCACCGTTGCCTATCTTCGTCAGTATTGAAGACAATATCCTATTTGCTTGTCTCATCACTTGAGTTAGTTGGAAAAACTTTAGACCTCGCCATAAATGAGGGCCAACCATGCGTGTTCTGATTGGCTTGTATATTAATGTTGCTCTTACAGGTGGTGCTTGGCGTAAATCTCCAATGAAAATTACGTCAATACCTCCAAAATCATGATTATGGTTTCCAGTAATTTGCTTTAGACGAAAATCAATTTTGACTAACAATTCCGCACTGATCATACTGATTTCATCGATAATCAGTACCCTGACGTAACGGAAGAGAGATTTGTACAGATGCAAAATTTCTGATGATAAAGGTAGCAATTTAGAAATCGAAATTTTTAGAGCAGTGTGAACCGTTGTACCGTCAATCGCCACAGCAGCTTTACCAGTAGAAGCGCAAGTTATATAGGCGTTGCAGTAACCGTCATTGTCACTAAATCTGTTATAAATTTCCATTATGAGTTTGATTACAAAAGTTTTGCCACTGCCAGCTGGACCAGTCAAAAAAATTTGAAATGGTGAATCATTTGGAGTTTGAAGATGAGATATAATGTGCATCAATAGTTCTTTTTGTTCTGTGTTAGCCGATCTCATTAATTCATGAAAGAGTTTAGTCTCCATTAAATTTTCCTTTTTTTTCGCTATAGCACCAAGTTTGTTAAGCGTTGCATTTTGTATATCGGCATTAATAGCAGAATGCGGATCAAGTGCTAATCTTTCATACGGATCAGCTTCAAAAATGACGTTGGCTTCGTGATGCAACTGTTGCTCTTCTTCTTCATCATCTTCTCTACCTAGCTCTCTGCAAATTTGCAAGGTCTTCTGTATATCTAAATCCGATTCAAACTCTTTTCTGCGTTCCAATATCAAATCTTTGTTGTCTTCATAAATTTGAATGAATTTATTTTCGGCAAGCACGTCGTTGTCTTCGCTTCTGAAAGGGATATGCAGTAAAACCATTTCTCGCCTGTAATCATTGTAATTATTTGCCATATCATAATTCCGATACCTAACGATTCTTGATTCTTTTCGTAATTGATAGTCTCCTTTTTTATTAATGGTGTAATTAGCAACGAATTGGATCAGAGTGACATTTTCCAGAGTGTCAGGTCTTTTTTCATATTTGTCGAACCAATTTTCTTTCCATATATTTGTGCAGTCATCATCCAAATCTTGTAATTGCTTCAAGGTCTTTCTTATCCTCTGCCGTTCAGTTGGATATATTGTTGGAATATAAACAGTTGCAACAGAAGCTTTAGCCATTGGTTCACGCAACAAATACCACGCAGCTTCTTGTGCAGGCATTTCGACTGCATGGAGTACATCAATGCTCAATTTCTTTGTGATATCTACAATATCAAACTCAGGATTTTCGTCCGTTATTTGAATAATCTGGCGTTGTAAATTGCTGATGCCTCGATTATGCTTATTAACATATTCAACGACGTAAGCAGCACAAGCATACTCGTCTTGAATTATTTGAAAATCCATGTTTGATTGTAAGCAATGAAACACAAATGGATTGAAAGGATTATGGCATTTTTCAGATGGCGTTCTACGGTATAACAATTTTGGTCGGGTGATCCCAGCTCTCAAGATATTGTAATAATGTTCATCGGAGAGAATATTGTTCTGAGCATAAAAGTTATCGAAACCATCATAGTCGAATTTCTCCAAATTGGTTCTGAGTAACTGGTATTGTTTTTTGTACTCTTTAAATTTTTCCGCATCAAAATCGGAATCCGTATCTTTCATTGGCATCAATGTTATTGTTTTACGTGATGGTAAAAAAGGCGCTCCAAATCGACAGTTATCTTTTTTTCCCGGATCCATTTTTTTGTAACACGTGAACGTGTGTTTATGTGTTTGAAGTCTAATATTTCCAGATGCCTCTGATTCGGATACTGAAACTAATTTGTCGACCATATTTGTGACATCCGTGCTGTTGATGAGCAAATTTTTTGGAGTATTATCCAACCATAAAAGGATGTGAGCGTGAGGGCTTCCACGGTGCTGGAATTCAATCCGTTTGAAATAATCTTTCACTCGATATTCTCCGAATGGATTGTCTCGTTTTGACTGTAAAATTTTCAATAAACAATTTACCAACTTGTTGAAATAAATTGCACAGGTGACGGCATCTTCGTTAACGAGCTCTGCTTTCTGTATATAGAACATATTTGTTATGAAATCGTCCGAAATGTCCTCTCCATTATTTTTCAACTTATATAACAATCTAAGTAAATCAGTCCATCCGGTTTCATTTGCACTAAGTGTCATAAATGCTGTCGGAGCTCCTAGTTGTCTAATCATCGCGAAAAGATCTTTCTTCCGATCAGCCCAGTACCAAGCAGAATTCGGTAGACAACGGAGGAAAGCAAGGTTGGTTTCGAGACAACTGTTGATGTAATTTTCGGATAGTATATCTTCCTTGGTGAGATTGGTAGTATGGCCAACATGTTTAAAAGCAACACTGACCGAACTGCTGACTCGTTGCCTCATAATCTTTGCTGCCACGTACAAAAGATGTTGAGGGTCAGTAGCTCGGCGATCGGTACGTCGGAGTTCACTGGTTGCTTGCATGAAAGATGTAACATTGCAGCCTTCTCTATAAGTCCTAAATTGTCCACCGTAGATTGTGGGAAATGACAGCTCTTCAGCATATTCATCAAATAAAATACTACGCGGTACGCTCTTCTCTCCTGGTGCCATGTGCAACATTTTATCCTCATTCCACAGAAGAGTTTGTTGTAAAGCTGTGACGTTTTCTTCGATAGGGACATGTTCACTTATATCATCCATTGTAGATTCAGCGCAATCTTGATAAGTATTCAAAATTCCTTCATTGATTGTAATCTTTTCATGAATATAAAGTGGTGTTTTAACCAAATACTGTAACCACTTTTTGATATTTTGTTTAGTAATCAGTCCATGAACATGACTACTTTTATGAATTAATTTCTTTTTTATATGCACATAAATACATTGATCTTCTTCAATATTCCTTGGTAATTGCTTGATCATAGTATTAACATCGACAGGAACATTAATAATTTGACCATAAATACCGTATTGACCATTAATATGCCTTAGTCTTCTTATCTGCATGAAAGGAATCCTTGGGGAAATGAGTCGTTGCTCAATAAGATTTAATTTTGGCAGATCAGGGGGAATCTGAGGATAATTGAAGCCGTTGTACGATGCTAGTAATGGAATTTTTCCTTTGTCGAGAGACTTCTTACACGTAGAGCAGACCTTCACAGTTGTACCACATACATAATTCGGTAATATTTCCTTTAGAACATTAATATGCACACATGAACTCTCTTTCAAATCTCTTTTCCACCAAAGTCTATCACAAATAGCACAAGGGTGGCCGAACGAATTTTTTCTGAATAAATTGTGGAATTCTAGATGGCTGCTGGCATGTTCATAGTAGTTACTGTAAATTGAGCTTGAAGCATTTAGGTTATTGATACCTATGTGATCATCATTGTTTTCGTCGCTACTGTCATCTTCAGTGTTGTCGTCTCCATCGCTCTGAACAACCATTTTTTCTGTATGTTGATTATCTGTAACGTCATCAGCCATAATATCTTCTACTTCAATCAATGGTGTGAAATGTACGTTACGAAGATGTAAATGTATGAAATTGGGCGAATTTTCTACTCTGAAATGAAGAAATTGCTTTACTTCCTCCTTGGTTAGAGCGTTGACGTAGTAATTGTGTACACAAATATTGTGATGATAATTTTTTGCAAAAATTTCAATACAATCCATATCTCCAAATTCTGTATCACTGGAAAGAATATGCCTAACACCGTCTGGGTTTATGCAGGAATCTACAAATGATGAAGCAAGAAGCTGTCTTCTGAGCTCTGTAGATGAAATGTTAAGATTAAGAGCTCGTATGAGAGAATGAAAAAGACAGTTGCCGTCCGAGCGAATATTCGTGTCTTGATGTAAAATGGCTTCGGGCTGTGCACAGCTGATAAGCTGTTGATATGGGGCTTGGAATTCGCTATTCCCTCCTTCTTGAACGAGTGCATTGTGCAAGCTCCACCTTTTTCGATATTTTTTGCAAAATTCCGTATTTGTTAATTGCACGTTTGGTCTGACTTCATCACATGATTTTCCTATTATTGTCCGCTGGGTTTCCTGATCTCGTTGATCATTATCAGTTGTCATAATTTTTTTTGTATCGTTCTCCTGCGTATTCAATTTTCACCTCTTGTGTGAAACGGTGTTTTTTTTTCCTAATAAGATTTCATTTAGTTTAGAACGCTCCCGTTGCTCTTTTAATTTGTTTCGGTACATTTTTTTCCTCAAAGTCTCTTTGTTTTGTGCTGCTGATTCTGATTCATTTCTTTTCATCTCCTTTTGTCTTTGCCGATATTCTTTCTGGTACTGCGCGGCTGTTTTTCTCTTCGTTTGGTAACCCTCCGCATTTTGTTGGCTATCCAAATTCAATGATTTCGGTCCTTGAGTCTCGGTTTCCTGATACACCGAGGTTAATCCTTCTGATTCTTGTTTTTTCTTCTCCTTTTGTCTCTGTCGATATTCTTTCTGGTACTGCGCGGCTGTTTTCCGCTTCGTTTGGTAACCCTCCGCATTTTGTTGGCTATCCAAATGTAATGACTGTGATTGTATTGTCTTTACACAGCGTGCCTCCTTTTTCTTTCCTCGTTGCTGAAGTATTTCCTCAACACTGTAAATTAAAAGTTATAAATTACAAAATTATGTACATTCATTTTTTTGCTATGAACAGTTTAATTTCACCATTTTTGGAACGAAGTTCTTTATCGCGCGTGTGGCGACGGGGCTAGCCGAGAAATTGTGTCCCGTTAAATCTGAGCGTTAAATGCCTCCTCCCTAGCGCTCTGTGGTGCGTCATACGTACTGTAGTGCGCTGTCCCCCACTACAGTACATATACTGCACAGAGTGTGGTGTGTATAGAGTGGGCATCGCTCAACATTTACGTGCACGTGTCGTGTGTTGATTACAATTGTCACATCAGGTTGATGTATTTCCTTCACTGATAATTGCTTAATTGAATCATTATTATCATTCGGAGGATAGAACTATTTGTTGAATTTGATGGGACGAGTGAATTAAAAAAAAAAAGAATACGAATAGTGTGTAGTGGTAGCGTCGTTTGCTTTGTTTGTGAGCACGTGTCAGTGTTTACTATACCTCCAAATACAATTAATGTGGTTGCGTTCATAAACATTTTCATTACGATTTCGTGATAAACAATGGAAAGAGAAGGAAGTGAATTGAAAAAAAAAGAAAATCACGATTCGGCACCGAAATCGATGTAAGTTTATAAAAAAAAATACCAAAATACCAAAAATGGTGAAATTAAACTGTTCATAGCAAAAAAATGAATGTACATAATTTTGTAATTTATAACTTTTAATTTACAGTGTTGAGGAAATACTTCAGCAACGAGGAAAGAAAAAGGAGGCACGCTGTGTAAAGACAATACAATCACAGTCATTACATTTGGATAGCCAACAAAATGCGGAGGGTTACCAAACGAAGAGGAAAACAGCCGCGCAGTACCAGAAAGAATATCGACAGAGACAAAAGGAGAAGAAAAAACAAGAATCAGAAGGATTAACCTCGGTGTATCAGGAAACCGAGACTCAAGGACCGAAATCATTGAATTTGGATAGCCAACAAAATGCGGAGGGTTACCAAACGAAGAGAAAAACAGCCGCGCAGTACCAGAAAGAATATCGGCAAAGACAAAAGGAGATGAAAAGAAATGAATCAGAATCAGCAGCACAAAACAAAGAGACTTTGAGGAAAAAAATGTACCGAAACAAATTAAAAGAGCAACGGGAGCGTTCTAAACTAAATGAAATCTTATTAGGAAAAAAAAACACCGTTTCACACAAGAGGCGAAAATTGAATACGCAGGAGAACGATACAAAAAAAATTATGACAACTGATAATGATCAACGAGATCAGGAAACCCAGCGGACAATAATAGGAAAATCATGTGATGAAGTCAGACCAAACGTGCAATTAACAAATACGGAATTTTGCAAAAAATATCGGAAAAGGTGGAGCTTGCACAATGCACTCGTTCAAGAAGGAGGGAATAGCGAATTCCAAGCCCCATATCAACAGCTTATCAGCTGTGCACAGCCCGAAGCCATTTTACATCAAGACACGAATATTCGCTCGGACGGCAACTGTCTTTTTCATTCTCTCATACGAGCTCTTAATCTTAACATTTCATCTACAGAGCTCAGAAGACAGCTTCTTGCTTCATCATTTGTAGATTCCTGCATAAACCCAGACGGTGTTAGGCATATTCTTTCCAGTGATACAGAATTTGGAGATATGGATTGTATTGAAATTTTTGCAAAAAATTATCATCACAATATTTGTGTACACAATTACTACGTCAACGCTCTAACCAAGGAGGAAGTAAAGCAATTTCTTCATTTCAGAGTAGAAAATTCGCCCAATTTCATACATTTACATCTTCGTAACGTACATTTCACACCATTGATTGAAGTAGAAGATATTATGGCTGATGACGTTACAGATAATCAACATACAGAAAAAATGGTTGTTCAGAGCGATGGAGACGACAACACTGAAGATGACAGTAGCGACGAAAACAATGATGATCACATAGGTATCAATAACCTAAATGCTTCAAGCTCAATTTACAGTAACTACTATGAACATGCCAGCAGCCATCTAGAATTCCACAATTTATTCAGAAAAAATTCGTTCGGCCACCCTTGTGCTATTTGTGATAGACTTTGGTGGAAAAGAGATTTGAAAGAGAGTTCATGTGTGCATATTAATGTTCTAAAGGAAATATTACCGAATTATGTATGTGGTACAACTGTGAAGGTCTGCTCTACGTGTAAGAAGTCTCTCGACAAAGGAAAAATTCCATTACTAGCATCGTACAACGGCTTCAATTATCCTCAGATTCCCCCTGATCTGCCAAAATTAAATCTTATTGAGCAACGACTCATTTCCCCAAGGATTCCTTTCATGCAGATAAGAAGACTAAGGCATATTAATGGTCAATACGGTATTTATGGTCAAATTATTAATGTTCCTGTCGATGTTAATACTATGATCAAGCAATTACCAAGGAATATTGAAGAAGATCAATGTATTTATGTGCATATAAAAAAGAAATTAATTCATAAAAGTAGTCATGTTCATGGACTGATTACTAAACAAAATATCAAAAAGTGGTTACAGTATTTGGTTAAAACACCACTTTATATTCATGAAAAGATTACAATCAATGAAGGAATTTTGAATACTTATCAAGATTGCGCTGAATCTACAATGGATGATATAAGTGAACATGTCCCTATCGAAGAAAACGTCACAGCTTTACAACAAACTCTTCTGTGGAATGAGGATAAAATGTTGCACATGGCACCAGGAGAGAAGAGCGTACCGCGTAGTATTTTATTTGATGAATATGCTGAAGAGCTGTCATTTCCCACAATCTACGGTGGACAATTTAGGACTTATAGAGAAGGCTGCAATGTTACATCTTTCATGCAAGCAACCAGTGAACTCCGACGTACCGATCGCCGAGCTACTGACCCTCAACATCTTTTGTACGTGGCAGCAAAGATTATGAGGCAACGAGTCAGCAGTTCGGTCAGTGTTGCTTTTAAACATGTTGGCCATACTACCAATCTCACCAAGGAAGATATACTATCCGAAAATTACATCAACAGTTGTCTCGAAACCAACCTTGCTTTCCTCCGTTGTCTACCGAATTCTGCTTGGTACTGGGCTGATCGGAAGAAAGATCTTTTCGCGATGATTAGACAACTAGGAGCTCCGACAGCATTTATGACACTTAGTGCAAATGAAACCGGATGGACTGATTTACTTAGATTGTTATATAAGTTGAAAAATAATGGAGAGGACATTTCGGACGATTTCATAACAAATATGTTCTATATACAGAAAGCAGAGCTCGTTAACGAAGATGCCGTCACCTGTGCAATTTATTTCAACAAGTTGGTAAATTGTTTATTGAAAATTTTACAGTCAAAACGAGACAATCCATTCGGAGAATATCGAGTGAAAGATTATTTCAAACGGATTGAATTCCAGCACCGTGGAAGCCCTCACGCTCACATCCTTTTATGGTTGGATAATACTCCAAAAAATTTGCTCATCAACAGCACGGATGTCACAAATATGGTCGACAAATTAGTTTCAGTATCCGAATCAGAGGCATCTGGAAATATTAGACTTCAAACACATAAACACACGTTCACGTGTTACAAAAAAATGGATCCGGGAAAAAAAGATAACTGTCGATTTGGAGCGCCTTTTTTACCATCACGTAAAACAATAACATTGATGCCAATGAAAGATACGGATTCCGATTTTGATGCGGAAAAATTTAAAGAGTACAAAAAACAATACCAGTTACTCAGAACCAATTTGGAGAAATTCGACTATGATGGTTTCGATAACTTTTATGCTCAGAACAATATTCTCTCCGATGAACATTATTACAATATCTTGAGAGCTGGGATCACCCGACCAAAATTGTTATACCGTAGAACGCCATCTGAAAAATGCCATAATCCTTTCAATCCATTTGTGTTTCATTGCTTACAATCAAACATGGATTTTCAAATAATTCAAGACGAGTATGCTTGTGCTGCTTACGTCGTTGAATATGTTAATAAGCATAATCGAGGCATCAGCAATTTACAACGCCAGATTATTCAAATAATGGACGAAAATCCTGAGTTTGATATTGTAGATATCACAAAGAAATTGAGCATTGATGTACTCCATGCAGTCGAAATGCCTGCACAAGAAGCTGCGTGGTATTTGTTGCGTGAACCAATGGCTAAAGCTTCTGTTGCAAATGTTTATATTCCAACAATATATCCAACTGAACGGCAGAGGATAAGAAAGACCTTGAAGCAATTACAAGATTTGGATGATGACTGCACAAATATATGGAAAGAAAATTGGTTCGACAAATATGAAAAAAGACCTGACACTCTGGAAAATGTCACTCTGATCCAATTCGTTGCTAATTACACCATTAATAAAAAAGGAGACTATCAATTACGAAAAGAATCAAGAATCGTTAGGTATCGGAATTATGATATGGCAAATAATTACAATGATTACAGGCGAGAAATGGTTTTACTGCATATCCCTTTCAGAAGCGAAGACAACGACGTGCTTGCCGAAAATAAATTCATTCAAATTTATGAAGACAACAAAGATTTGATATTGGAACGCAGAAAAGAGTTTGAATCGGATTTAGATATACAGAAGACCTTGCAAATTTGCAGAGAGCTAGGTAGAGAAGATGATGAAGAAGAAGAGCAACAGTTGCATCACGAAGCCAACGTCATTTTTGAAGCTGATCCGTATGAAAGATTAGCACTTGATCCGCATTCTGCTATTAATGCCGATATACAAAATGCAACGCTTAACGAACTTGGTGCTATAGCGAAAAAAAAGGAAAATTTAATGGAGACTAAACTCTTTCATGAATTAATGAGATCGGCTAACACAGAACAAAAAGAACTATTGATGCACATTATATCTCATCTTCAAACTCCAAATGATTCACCATTTCAAATTTTTTTGACTGGTCCAGCTGGCAGTGGCAAAACTTTTGTAATCAAACTCATAATGGAAATTTATAACAGATTTAGTGACAATGACGGTTACTGCAACGCCTATATAACTTGCGCTTCTACTGGTAAAGCTGCTGTGGCGATTGACGGTACAACGGTTCACACTGCTCTAAAAATTTCGATTTCTAAATTGCTACCTTTATCATCAGAAATTTTGCATCTGTACAAATCTCTCTTCCGTTACGTCAGGGTACTGATTATCGATGAAATCAGTATGATCAGTGCGGAATTGTTAGTCAAAATTGATTTTCGTCTAAAGCAAATTACTGGAAACCATAATCATGATTTTGGAGGTATTGACGTAATTTTCATTGGAGATTTACGCCAAGCACCACCTGTAAGAGCAACATTAATATACAAGCCAATCAGAACACGCATGGTTGGCCCTCATTTATGGCGAGGTCTAAAGTTTTTCCAACTAACTCAAGTGATGAGACAAGCAAATAGGATATTTTCTTCAATACTGACGAAGATAGGCAACGGTGACATGTTAGAAGCGACTGAATTTGAAATAATTGAATCAAGATTTTACACGAAAGCAGATGCTCAGAGATTGTGCCCCAACGGTGTTCGGTTATTCCACACAAATCACGCAGTCAATAGCTACAATAACAAAATTTTGCAAGGAGATCCAAATAAAGTTATTTCCACAGCTACAGATATCATCACAGGAGCTAAAAGCGCTGAACAAGAAGCTGCTTTTCGTTTAAGATTACATAAAAAAAGTGTCATTGATACCGGTGGATTGCCTTACGAAATAACTTTTGTAAAAGGAAAATATTATATGATAACGACAAACATCGATGTGACTGATGGACTAGTGAATGGTGCAGTTGGCAAATTAGTTCACCTAGACTTAAATGAAGATGGTATCGTTTGTCGAATCTGGTTAGAATTTTGTGATTCACGTAAAGTTGGCAAAAAAGTAAGAAAAAAAGCAGCTATGTTGGCCATTCAAAGCAAAGTTGGTAATCGTGCCGTGCCTCCTGAATTGAGGACATCGACTATCACTCTGACAATTGACAAGAAAGTTACTGTTAAACGAAAACACTTTCCAACCATTTCTGCTTGTGCATTAACGATACATAAATCTCAGGGTGGAACATTCGATCAAATTGTCTACGAGTACGACAAGACACATCCTCAACCGCTCGTTTATGTTGCGGTCTCTCGAGTAACTAGTATCGAAGGCTTGTTTATTGTTACACCCCATGATGATGAAATAAAATTCAGATTCCATCATGACAGAGTACAAGCATCATCAACTTTATCGTTATTGCAGGAATTCAAAAGACTGTCGTTAAATACACTACAAACTAAAGCGCAAACTATCGTTGATTTTATCGGTGATAGAAAAAGTGTCTCGTTGTTTACTTTCAACGTACAAAGTATAAAAAGTCATTGCCTCGATTTAAATGACGGTGTTGTTTTGAAAAGCAACATATTATTGCTCTCTGAAACGTGGTTGAACAATAATGAGGAATGTGACATACCACATTTCAATTGCATCGTCCATTTCAAACGTGATAATGTTCGTGCAGGGGGTGTAGCGATATATCAGAATGAAAGTGATACCGCTAATATTGTCACACCGAACATGGAGTTGATCTTCGAGAATGTTCAGGACTTTCTCGTTCGACGTACAAGTGTTGCGGACATTTGTGCGGCTCAGTGTGTGATGGAAAATGGTATAACACTAGTCATGGCGGTCATCTACGTTTCGCCAAATCAGAAAATTCAGGACATTCAAGAGTTCATTCACAAAGTTCTGTTAGAATACACGGAAGAAGGTTCTCGTGTACTTCAAAGATATAATAAAGATTATTCTAAACTGCCATTAATTTTGGCAGGAGATTTCAACGTCAACTTTGCTGACAAACAATCCGAACCACTCACTCAATTCCTGGGTGAAGAATTCAATTTAAAAATGAATAATGACCCAACAATATCCACAACAAAATATAATACATCAATTGATGCAGTTTTTTCAAGATACTTGGACAAAATTGAATCTAAAACATTCGTATCCTACTTTAGTTACCATAAGCCAATGATTTCTGTTATTGAATGATCTAATTTAAGTAATGTAATAGAAATCCGAAATAAAAAATTATTAATAGAATAATGACTATTTTATTATGACGAAATTCACCTGCATCGACCAATATTATATCAAACAACGCACAGGCATAAAGAACTTCGTTCCTTACGCGTGTTCGACTACACGTTTAGTTTTTTTTTGGTATTTTGGTATTTTTTTTTATAAACTTACATCGATTTCGGTGCCGAATCGTGATTTTCTTTTTTTTTCAATTCACTTCCTTCTCTTTCCATTGTTTATCACGAAATCGTAATGAAAATGTTTATGAACGCAACCACATTAATTGTATTTGGAGGTATAGTAAACACTGACACGTGCTCACAAACAAAGCAAACGACGCTACCACTACACACTATTCGTATTCTTTTTTTTTTAATTCACTCGTCCCATCAAATTCAACAAATAGTTCTATCCTCCGAATGATAATAATGATTCAATTAAGCAATTATCAGTGAAGGAAATACATCAACCTGATGTGACAATTGTAATCAACACACGACACGTGCACGTAAATGTTGAGCGATGCCCACTCTATACACACCACACTCTGTGCAGTATATGTACTGTAGTGGGGGACAGCGCACTACAGTACGTATGACGCACCACAGAGCGCTAGGGAGGAGGCATTTAACGCTCAGATTTAACGGGACACAATTTCTCGGCTAGCCCCGTCGCCACACGCGCGATAAAGAACTTCGTTCCAAACACAATTTCTCGGCTAGCCCCGTCGCCACACGCGCGATAAAGAACTTCGTTCCAATAACAATGCTGGGACTTCTACATCGAATGTCGGAAATACGCTACAAAGTAGATTTTTGGGGGATATAGAATTGATTTTAGTAGTTTTAGGAATTTTAATTGGAGGATTTTTATTGATGAAAAAGTTGAAAGAATATTTAAACAATACTGTAAAAAGGCAAATATCTGTTCAGCATGTGTAAAAAATGAATGACATAGAAACTGTAATAGAAAATATTAATAAAACAACGATAAATTTCACTAAAAACCCAAATAGAATATACTCCTCTTCTCATTTATTAATAAAGTTAACAGAGCTAAGAAGCATCAAACTTAAATTCAACACAAAATATCTAGAAATCTTAAATGTTGATAAAGAACTAGCCATCAAGGTGAAAGAAAGATTTAGTAAGGCGTATAATACTTTAGAAAATATTTTAGATAATAATATTAAAAAGACTTTAGAGAACGATAAGACCAATATGACTTCCTTCGATATTTCGCTTAGTTTAAAAGTAATACCTGAATTTCAGGGTGAAACAAAAAATTTGAATAATTTCCTAAATTTGATAGAATTTTTGTACAATGATTTGAAAGACAATATAGAAAAAGAAAAATCAATAAAATTTGTTCTTAAAACTAGACTTTCAGAAACAGTTAAAAATAAACTTAGCATTTTACAAGCACCCACAGATTTAGCAACTTTGCGCGAAAAGCTTCAAGAATTGTATAGAACTAATAAAACCCCATTAAAAATACAAACAGAACTATCAAAATTTATACAGGGGCATAAAACTGTTAGGGACTTTGCTAGTCAGGTTGAAAATTTGGTAGCCCAACTAAATGGACTACAAATAGCTGAGCAAGGGGAAGAACATAGGCAGATAATTTCAAAATTGAATGATCAGATAGGGTTGAACTCATTCAAACATGGTTTACAAGAACCAATTAAATCCACGGTCTTCGCAGCAATGCCAAAAAATCTTCAAGAAGCTATTAGAATAGCCAGTGAAGCAGAGGTTCCAAACAGACCTCAAGTGTTAAGCTATAATAGCAGAAATGACAGGAAGTCAGGTTTCCGTCCAAAACAAAATCAAAACTATGGTGTTAGGAATAATTATCAAAATAAACCATTCAGAAATTCAAATTTTCGTAACAATAATTTCCGAAATCGCTCTAGAAACAACAATAATTATAGGAACAATAATCGAAACAATAATGCCAATCAAAACCGAAATAACAGTAACGGGTTTAACCGCTTCTCTCATAATAACAACTCGGGAAATAATTCAAATGACAGGGGAAGAAGGGTCAATGTAATAAACTCGGGAAACGAAGTAGTCCCCGAGGAGTCGGGGGAACAATAGATAAAGCTAAAATATATAATTTCGACACAAAGTTAACAAACTTTATTTCGCTTAAAACAAATAAAAATCAGACACATAACTCGTTCTTAATCGATACAGGAGCAGATATTTCAATTATTAAACATGAATGTGTAGCCAATAAAGAAAGTATACAAACAAATAAAAGATGCGCCATTACAGGCATCACGAACACAAACATGAACTCATTAGGCACCATCATTTCAACGTTCCATATCAACAATGAAAAATTTGTTCAAGAGTTACATGTAGTTGACGATGACTTCCCAATATTGACTGACGGAATAATAGGTCGAGATTTCCTGATACAGACAAAAAGTATTATAAATTATGAAACATTTATGATTTCCTTATACATTAATAATACCGAAACGATGATACCAATTCAAACGAAATTACCACAGTACCAAGATATAAGGGTTCCTGCCAGATCAAAAATAATTCACCCGTTAAATATAGCCGTTAATATAGAAGTAGATAAATAAATATTATATATGTACGATGATGAATCAAGCAAAAGAAAACAAAAGTCGTACTACAAAACTGTTGGAAGAACTTAACATCAATATTGATGATAAGCATGCGAAAGCTCACATATTAGAAATCTGTAAAAATTTCGCAGATATATTTCACCTTCCTGGTGACATATTAACCTGCAACAACTTTTATGAACAGAATATACCAGTACATGATAAAACTCCGGTCTATATTAAAAACTACAGGTTACCTCAAGCACAGAAATCTGAAATTCAAAATCAAGTACAAAAACTTCTAGACAATGACATAATAGAACCGTCCATCAGTGCATACAACTCACCACTTCTCATTGTTCCTAAAAAATCTGACGATGCTAATAAGAAATGGCGACTAGTCGTGGACTTTAGACAATTGAATAAAAAGATTATAGATGATAGATTTCCATTGACACGACTAGAAGATGTACTAGATAAGTTAGGCAGAGCAAGATACTTTACAACCCTTGACCTGTCAGATTCTTTTCATCAAATTCCTCTTAACAAGAATTCAAGGCCATACACAGCATTTTCCACTGACAAGGGACACTTCCAATTTAAAAGATTACCTTTTAGCTTAAAAATTTCAACGAACAGTTTCCAAAGAATGCTTTCAATTGCGTTAGCCGGATTAGACTCAGAGGCATTTTTATATGTCGATGATGTCATAATATTTGGATGTAGCTTGAAACATCATAACAGCAATTTAATTAAAACATTTGAAAAATTGCGGGAATATAATTTAAAATTAAACCCGAAGAAATGTCATTTTTTACAATCGGAAGTGACATACCTAGGACATCTTATAACCAATGATGGTATACGCGCAGATCCAAAAAAATGTGACACAGTTCTGAATTACCCGGTTCCTAAAAATTCTGATGAAATTCGAAGATTTGTTGCTTTCTGCAATTATTACCGACGCTTCATACCAAATTTTGCCAAAATAGCAAAACCGCTGAATAATTTGTCAAAAAAAAATGTCACGTTTTCTTGGACCAAAGAGTGTGAAGAAGCATTCAACCTTTTAAAAACTAAACTTATCTCATCTCCTATTTTACAATATCCAAATTTTGATCAAAAATTTATTTTAACAACTGATGCTTCGCAATATGCTCTAGGAGCAATTCTTTCGCAAGGTGATATTGGTGAGGACCTTCCCATTTCTTACGCAAGCCGTAGTTTAAACAAACATGAAGTTAATAAACCAATAATTGAAAAAGAACTTTTAGCCATACACTGGGCCATAAATTACTTCAGGCCATACATTTACGGAAGAAAATTCACTGTAGTAACTGACCATAGACCTTTAGTGAGCTTATTTACACACAAAAATCCGTCTTCCAAACTAATGCGCATACGGTTAGATTTAATAGACTATGATTTCGATATCGTCTATAAACAGGGAAAAATAAACACGAATGCAGATGCCTTATCACGCATAAATATAAACTCAGATATGCTTAAAGCAATGATTCCAAGAGAAATTAATGTAGTTACGCGAAACATGTCGAAGAAAAATGATGATTATATCGTGGAAAGTAAACATTCTCAAAAGAAGAAGCCTGATCAACTCCATTCTTGGGAATGCACTTCCATCTCAGAAACGCGAAATGTTCAAAAGTTGAAAATTGAGCTTAAAGAAATTAATGGCATGCCGGAGGTTATACTGAAAAATAATGAAGTAATATGGAGAATAAGTGATAATCCGAATAATGACTTAGGTCAATTTTTGGAGAAGCTCATTCAAGAAACTGAAGATTCTAATATAAAAGAACTAGCGCTAGCAACTGATAGTGAATTATTTAAACTTTATACAATAGAAAAATTTAAGAATGAATTTAATAGATTGCAATCCAAAGAAGGAAAACTGAATTTAAAAGTATTATTGTATAACCCTCCACAAAGAATATATGATTATAAGAAACAAAAAGAGATAATCGAAGAATTTCATGATTCTCCGCAAGGTGGCCACTCAGGAGTTAAAAGAACTATTAATAGAATAAAACAAAGATATATTTGGCAAAACTTGAACAAAATGGTAAAAGCTCATATTAATAATTGCAAGATTTGCACACGCAATAAAATAACAAGACATGTTAAAGAAGAAATGGTACTCACAGAAACACCAACAAACAGTTTCGAAATTGTAGCGATAGATACGGTAGGACCCTTACCATTAGTCAACGACTACAGATACATCTTAACTATTCAGTGTGAACTAACCAAATACGTAGAAGCAATTCCTATTGCCAATAAAGAAGCTCTGACTATAGCAAGGACCTTAACAGAAAAATTCATTCTAAAATATGGATTCTTTAAAACTGTCAAAACCGATATGGGAACAGAGTTTATTAATGAAATTTTTAAAAATGTAACAAAATTGCTAAATATTAAACACAAAACTTCAACCCCGTATCACCATGAATCTTTAGGATCATTAGAAAGAAATCATAGGGTATTAAAGCAATATCTATTATCCTTTGCCACTGACCATGAATGGGATAAATGGATACCTTATTACACATTTTGTTATAATACAACACCACATGTAGACACAGGTTTCACACCATATGAACTAATATTTGGGAAATTAGCAAATTTACCAACGAACATAGTAAAAAACAATTCACCCGTATATAACATTGCAGATTATGCTAAAGAACTTACATTAAGATTAAAACATGCACATGAACAAGCGAAGGTCTTATTGGAAATATCGAAGAATAAAAGAAAGGAAGAATATGATAGAGTCACTAATCCGTTAAAAATAAAAATTGGAGATTATGTCTTTTTAAAAAATGAAAATACGAGAAAATTAGATAGCCCTTACAAAGGTCCATTTAAGGTTACAGATATAAAAGGAGTAAATATAAGTGTTAAAATTAATAACAAAATCAAAACATTCCACAAAAATAATGTCAAACCTTCATAATATAGATCATTGTAATAGGATAAGAAAACATATTATACAAAAAAAAAAAAAAAAAAAAATTTTTTATATAAATATAAAAAATTTTTTATTAAAAGGAAAGGGATGTAAGGATATTATAAATTACAAATTGTTAGGAACTAGGAAGAATAAATTGTTATTGTTAGAATGCTGTTAGTAAGATTAAGTTAGTAGAATGCTGTTAGTAAGAAAAACACCTAAAGTTAATTACAGCTAGTAAGTTGCCTACTTTTAGGGTATTAGTATTTATTTTGGATAAGCTAGCAAATTGCATACTACTAGGAAACTTAAATAATTGTATTAGGTAATAATATATTTTTAAACACTAAGCATAATTTCAGAATTAGGTTAAGCATACATTCTTAAACTACCAATTAATAACAAAAGAAATTCTTTAGGGTACATGAACCTTTTATGGTGGGGATCACAAACAAAGGGTTAAATTTAGTATAAAAACTGTATGATAGTACCAAATAAGACAGTCTTATCAAGACCAGTAAAACTTAATCAAATTGTTTACATTCTCACAAGCGAGCAGCACTGCACGAGTGAGTACGCCAATTTGCAGATATGCAAAGGCAATAAATTAATTTAACATAACATTTAAATAATGATATCCAAACATTACAATATTCTGAACCTCTCCGACAACATATCTTTGAAGTTGTGCATTTTTATCAAAATCGGACATGTAGTTTGCCCGTAGGAGGAGTCACAAAATTTATGTTTGCGTTTTCATTATAGTATAGATATTTTTATTTATAATAATACCGTGCCATATGAAAATAGAACTAAATTTATTTATTTCGTACACCCTTCACATGTCGTGGTTGTAATACAGTGTTCATCACAAACTGCGTTCTCACATACCGTACATATTTTTCTAGTTTTGCGACGTTCCTTAAATTCATTTTGGGGACAAGCATAGCATACAACAATAATCTTTTTCCTTACAGTTGAATCGAGCTGTGTCTGGGGTCTCGATGATACAGATGTTGCTGGATGCGCATACGGATTGATAGCTCGACCAAGAAAACATTCAATCGCCACTTTCGTTGTGAAATCCCTAATAATTTGTTATTGTGCGAACGACTTTCAACAAATGGAGTACACAGCTCTCTACCAAATTGCCGATAAGATAGTCGTCGTTCATACGAATTTTTATCAAGCACTTGATTATTTTCATAATACAGAATATGTGCTGCAAGGCAGGTGACATCGAGAATATTGTAGGAAAATGCTAGAGGCCACCTTTGAGTTGAACTTTTTGTAGTATATCTACCAAGCATTTTATCCATCGTGTCCACTCCAGCTTTTGACCAGTCATAAATACTTTCGGGGTTTTTCTTTCCAATATCACTAATTTTTGATGATAGGATAATTACTACCTTTTTTTGAACACATAACTGCACATGGTTACTTTTTCATGAAAGCATGTTTATACCGGATCCTTTGTACGGTGCCACCAAGTCTTTGACTACTCTCTCACCAACGTTTTTCTCACGACCGTAACTCGATCTCCCAGTGTCAAGCTGTCCAGTAAGTGGATACGAATTTTCAGCATCATATGTCCACCATACTTTTATTCCATACTTAGCTGCCTTTGATGGAATATACTGAGTGAATTTAGTTCGACCCCGGTATGGATAAAGATGCTCGTCGATTGTCAGGTATTCTGTTGGGTTATAACGTTTTGCTAAATTACTATTTAGCTTTGTCCAAATGTCTCGTATTGGAGCAGGTATGAACTGAGCTGGAGTATTGGCATCATCAAATCGAATAATGTTCCAGATGCGATTGATGCTCATTGCTGCACGATACAATGGATTTGAATACGACTGCCAAATTTCCCTTGTATTGTAAGTATTTGAATTGTTGGTACCAAAGGCTATCGAAATAGCCAAGAATGCATAAAATTCCTGCAGCTCAAGATTTTTCTACACCAATTGTTTTTGACGTGAAAACGTATTGAAATAAGACCTTCAATGTTCTTCATGCTGCCATCGCCAATTTCGTTAGTAGCTCAGAGAATTCTTTCGCCATTAAATCGTTTTCAGACCGAACTCTCATATTCATTGTGAGAGGTAAACGCTCAATATATGGCCAAAGGAATGATCTTTTCTATGACGCATTCACCTCATCGACCCTAGTGGCTTTGGTAACTATTGGTAGCGACTAGCGTTTGCCGGAAATCCCCAGAAAACAATAAAATTACTCCACCCATGGACAATGTATTGCTCCTAATGTCTTTTGAAGTTCTGTCCAATGCCTCGACGCTTGATTTATGCACCATAGTGCATTCATTCCAGACAATCAGGCTGACTTCCCGAAGAAGAAGTGCCATTGGAAAATTCCTTGAAGTGCAACAAACGGGTGTTTCCATATTATCGACATTTATTGGTCTTTGGAATGTCAAATGAGCCATTCTTCCGTCTGGGAGAAGCGTGGCAGCTATGCCTGAGGAAGCCACCGCATGGGGAGTTTTCGATTGATTCTTAGAATCGACCAGCATAAATTTTATTAAGATTGTCTCTCCGGTGCCTACAGGAGCGTCGAGGAAAACATTATAGATTCATCATTAACACTGAAAATAACTTTCTCAAAGACTTGTCTTTGCTCATCTGTTAGACGTGGTTCCATTTCAATAACATACTAGGTGGCGTTCGCGAAGTCGCACACAAAATTGAGCTGAGCGGTTGATATATAGACACTCTGCTTCATAGTCATCTGTGGTAATGTAATAATTGGTAGCAATTGGTTCAAGTCGATACCATGTGTGTTGACTTGGTTTTAATGTAAAAAATGTGTGTATTACAATTCTAGCCCTAAACACTGATTTATTGGACATTTCTTGTTTGTTATTCTATCTCTTCATTACCTTCAGTGAGAGAAACTCAAGACATAAAGGGTGGGCCATATACGATTTGGAATTTGAATCGGATATAAAAAAAAAGTAATGAATATTTGTCCAAACCTATAACTTTGTTAGTAAGATTGAACATTTCCATTTACGAGTGAAACACAACATCATTCAAATGACTGCCAAGGCTGGCCTTACAGTACCACATCGAATCAATCCAATTTTTCAGTACATTTCGATTGTTTGGGCTTCAATCTCATGAATGGCAACTTCAATTTCGTGTTTCAAGGACTCAATCGTCTCTGGATGATAAGCGTAACATATATACTTAATAGATCCCCACAAAAATAGTCTAATGGGTTCAAATCACAGCTCGCTTTATTATTCGATGTTCAAAAGCGGTGCGCAAAAGATCGATTGTATCGTTGGCTGTGTCGCAGCCCCGTCCTGTTGGAACCAAATTCCGTCCATGTAACACTCTTCAATTTGTGGAAACTCAAATCCATTTAACATGGCTCTGTAACGCTCGCCATTGACCCTGAGGGCAGCAATTTCGCTTATTGAAATAGCCTCCACGGTGGAAATGAGCTTCATCGGAAGAGATAATTTTTCGGTAAAAATGTTCATCTTCGACCAAACGATCTTCAGCCCATCCGATGCGATAGGCGAACATAAAACGCATCAGATGGTCGTGAGGCTTCATTTCTTTCACTCTTGTTTGTAGCCAAAATTCTCATCAGACAAGTGTGAGAAATGTTCAGTTCCTGAGAACGATGACGAATTGGTGTTGATGGATGTTCATGCACACTGTGCGAAACCGCAGTAATATTTTCGGGTGTGCGCAGTGGACGAAAACGGGAACGGGTTGTTTTGTCCAATGACGAACCGGTTTCACAAACTCGCTTCACTGATTGATCAACTGATTGGAAGGCAAATTTTTCCCCTAAATTACTTATGGTTTCCGTAGAAAACTCACCAGGGTTGAAGTAAGTTTTCAATAGTTCCCAACTTTGTTCAAGCGTAAAGCGTCCCATTTTGTAAACCTCAAACATAAGACTAATTTTCTGTTAGTTCATGAAAGTCATTATGCCTATCAAACTCCAAATATACGGCAGTTCGTATTCCAAATGTTAGATGCCTCTCCCTGTATTTTCTATTCGTAGAAAAACGGAAACGGAAAACGTAGAAAAACGGAATCCTTATAGTTTCGTCATGTCCGCTTGTCCGTATGTCACAGCCATTTTATTCAAAGACTATTGAAACTATATAAATGAAATTTAGAAGTAAGGTGTCTCCTGTGAACCACTAGAAAATGCAGTAGTCAAAGTGAAGAAAAAAGTTTTATTAAGGGTGGCAACCATACATGAGTCTGAGGAACAAGATTTTTTTTTTCATTGCACATACTCGTGTGAGGAATTTTTGGATAGGTCTTTAAAAATGACAATGATGTTGTTAGAAACTTTTTTCCTTTAAGCTTATCGTTCGCGAAATATACGCTTCTCAAAACGTCAAAAGTGTGTCCCCCCCTCTCTAACTTTTGAACGCCGGGCCAGAAAAATCTGAATAAATTAAAGGTAGTAGAACTATATAAAAACAGTGAACGATTTTTGGTTTGAACAATCAGAGTCTTACCGTTAATTATGTAGATATTCGATGTTTTAAGCTACCAACAAAGATTTCTTTAACTCATTACTTTATGCGGCATTCTACGGAACCCTTAACTTATATGTGTCCGACACGCACTTGGTTTCTTTTGGAACGAAGTTCCTTAACGCGGCTTACGGGTAATGTGAATTGAAAGAAATCGTCACGTAAAAAAAAGTAGTATGCTGCATGTGTATGCGTGAGAGTATCAAGCAGGGTATGCATTATTACTTATAAAACGTAAGTAATAGTATATTTCTCTTCAGAATCGCGTAATTCAAGTAATAGGAGCGCAGAAAATCATGAATTAACATGACAAAAATCAACATCTAGTTGGGTGAAAAAATCGAATCGGATTGATTTTTATGATTTTCATGATTTTCTGTGCTCCTATCCCTTGAGTAGCAGAGACAGAAAATTTGGTGCAAAAATTACTTGTGGGTTACTTGTGGGTACTCAAGGAATAGGAGCGCAGAAAATCATGAATGAACATGATCAAAAAACGTAATTGTTTTAAGTGTAGTTTAACTAATATTTTTGTTGCCATGCTTAGTGGATGATGATATTTACACATATAAGTGTGCATTATAATATAAATCGTGTAGGTGTTCTTGTTGCTACTGCTGGAAACAGAAACAGAAAGAGTAACAGACTATTAAACTTTTTGTTAAAAGTTAAAAGAAGAAACTAAAAACAATATTTTTAAATCAAATCAAATAAAATAAATCGTGTGATTTGGTTCATGTTCAATAAATAATATTACTACTACTTATATGCATATATCGTTCACAATTTTCATAGTTAAAGTTATTTAATTATATTTTTATACTCGTGTTTATTATTATATAATGAATAATTATCCTTCAAGTTTGATTGAAGTTTTATTTAAAACGTGATTTTTTAAATTTAAAAAAGGTAAAAGAAAAAAAAATTCTTATTTCTGATTAATGTAATTTTTGAAATTATTAACAAACAATTCGCAGTTTTAGTCATGCGTGAGTTTTATTGTTTCATTATTACAATTAAGTTTTGAAAAATGGAAAATGTAGTAAATGTGTGTAATTTAAATTGAGAAAAGTAAGTATATGTAATTGTATAACTTCATACAAGTATTTACTGTTTATATTCGTTTATAGTACATTACGAAAACCCAAAAAAAAACGCCAGGTATGATATATTTTTTCTATGAGAATAAGCAACAAATATATTTGGGGGACGGTACACTTAACTCCACCTCCTATTTATAAATTTTTCCTGAAAAAAATCACATATTTAGGTAGATATCTTTAATATCTTTAATTTAGGGTGAGGAAAAATAAGTTTTTTTGGCTATTTACATAAAATAAATACTTAACAATAATGCGGGACTGGGAGTGAACAGGGGTGCTGGGCGGGGTAAACGCGCACTCAACTTCCATTAATCCGTACCTGCAACTAAAAACAGTTATTTCAATTCAAAAAAACATATTAATAATTACTGAAACCTTATATATTTTCAATTTAAAAATTAATTAATTTCAAACACTTCGATGTTGATTTCACTTTGATGTTTTATTAATCAAAACTGAAGTTGGCGTCAATGCAAAGTTACATTACACCAGCGGCTCTCAACATTTGTATCGAAACAGAAGATGTCTACAATGAAAAGATATATTACATCACTGGTTCTCAGAAATTGTAACTTTTACATATGTAGTTACTTTACAATGCTGTCTCTAATTTAGAAACGGGACGTGAATGAGCAAACCATGTATGACTAATAAAAGCGAATGAAATCAATATCCATATATCCCAATATCAATAATAATATCGAAAAATTGAAAACTCTTTTAAATAAAAGTAATTGCCTATAATTTGTAAAAGGCATATTTCTTTGATTTAAATCTAAATTCTCTTTAAATTCATAGTTTAGTTATACGCAGTAGCTTTATCGAAATTGTTATAAAATCAAAATTACTTGCCTATGATTTGTAAAAGGCATATTTCTTTGATTTAAATCTAAATTCTCTTTAAATTCATAGATTAGTTACACGCAGTAGCTTTATCGAAATTGTTATAAAATCAAAATTACTTGCCTATGATTTGTAAAAGGCATATTTCTTTGATTTAAATATTTCATACATATTTCTTTCTTTAAATTCATAGTTTAGTTATACGCAGTAGCTTTATCGAAATTGTTATAAAATCAAAATTACTTGCCTATGATTTGTAAAAGCCATATTTCTTTGATTTGAATCTAAATTCTCTTTAAATTCATAGTTTAGTTATACGCAGTAGCTTTATCGAAATTGTTATAAAATCAAAATTACTTGCCTATGATTTGTAAAAGGCATATTTCTTTGATTTAAATCTAAATTCTCTTTAAATTCATAGTTTAGTTATACGCAGTAGCTTTATCGAAATTGTTATAAAATCAAAATTACTTGCCTATGATTTGTAAAAGGCATATTTCTTTGATTTAAATCTAAATTCTCTTTAAATTCATGGTTTAGTTATACGCAGTAGCTTTATCGAAGTTGTTATAAAATCAAAATTACTTGCCTATGATTTGTAAAAGGCATATTTCTTTGATTTAAATCTAAATTCTCTTTAAATTCATAGTTTAGTTATACGCAGTAGCATAATCGAAATTGTTATAAAATCAAAAATACTTGCCTATGATTTGTAAAAGGCATATTTCTTTGATTTAAATCTAAATTCTCTTTAAATTCATAGTTTAGTTATACGCAGTAGCTTTATCGAAATTGTTATAAAATCAAAATTACTTGCCTATGATTTGTAATAGGCATATTTCTTTGATCTAAATCTAAATTCTCGTTAAATTCATGTTTAGTTATACGCAGTTGTTTTGAATTAAAGAAGAATTTTGATTTTAATCAAATAAATTTGCTTTTTGTTAGCAATCACGTTGAATTAAATTAAATTTCAAATGGATTTCTTGTTTGTGCTGGTTGTGGGAGATATATATTTTAAGCGAAACATTTTTAATGTTTAGAATATTTTATTTATTAATTAATTTTAAATTTATTATGAAAATTCATTTTTTCTTCAAAAATAATCTCTCCTGGAAATAAGAATATGGATTAATTTAAGTTCATAGCTTTAGAATTAGCTATAAAAAGACCTCAAGTTCATTTTATATAATTACCTGTTGAATTCAATTCACACTTCATATTTTGCACACTTTACACTAGAAATATGTTATAAAAATTCATTTGTTCTCCAAAAATAATCTCCCCTGGAAATAAAAATATGAATTAATTTAAGTTCATAGCTTTAGAATTAGCTATAAAAAGACCTCAAGTTCATTTTATATAATTACCTGTTGAATTCAATTCACACTTCATATTTTGCACACTTTACACTAGAAATATGTTATAAAAATTCATTTGTTCTTCAAAAATAATCTTCCCTGGAAATAAAAATATGGATTAATTTAAGTTCATAGCTTTAGAATTAGCTATAAAAAGACCTCAAGTTCATTTTATATAATTACCCGTTGAATTCAATTCACACTTCATATTTTGCACACTTTACACTAGAAATATGTTATAAAAATTCATTTGTTCTTCAAAAATAATCTTCCCTGGAAATAAAAATATGGATTAATTTAAGTTCATAGCTTTAGAATTAGCTATAAAAAGACCTCAAGTTCATTTTATATAATTACCCGTTGAATTCAATTCACACTTCATATTTTGCACACTTTACACTAGAAATATGTTATAAAAATTCATTTGTTCTTCAAAAATAATCTCCCCTGGAAATAAAAATATGGATTAATTTAATTTCATAGCTTTAGAATTAGCTATAAAAAGACCTCAAGTTCATTTTATATAATTACCCGTTGAATTCAATTCACACTTCATATTTTGCACACTTTACACTAGAAATATGTTATAAAAATTCATTTGTTCTCCAAAAATAATCTCCCCTGGAAATAAAAATATGAATTAATTTAAGTTCATAGCTTTAGAATTAGCTATAAAAAGACCTCAAGTTCATTTTATATAATTACCTGTTGAATTCAATTCACACTTCATATTTTGCACACTTTACACTAGAAATATGTTATAAAAATTCATTTGTTCTTCAAAAATAATCTTCCCTGGAAATAAAAATATGGATTAATTTAAGTTCATAGCTTTAGAATTAGCTATAAAAAGACCTCAAGTTCATTTTATATAATTACCCGTTGAATTCAATTCACACTTCATATTTTGCACACTTTACACTAGAAATATGTTATAAAAATTCATTTGTTCTTCAAAAATAATCTCCCCTGGAAATAAAAATATGGATTAATTTAATTTCATAGCTTTAGAATTAGCCATAAAAAGACCTCAAGTTCATTTTATATAATTACCTGTTGAATTCAATTCACACTTCATATTTTGCACACTTTACACTAGAAATATGTTATAAAAATTCATTTGTTCTTCAAAAATAATCTCCCCTGGAAATAAAAATATGGATTAATTTAAGTTCATAGCTTTAGAATTAGCTATAAAAAGGCCTCAAGTTCATTTTATATAATTACCTGTTGAATTCAATTCACACTTCATATCTTGCACACTTTACACTAGAAATTTGTTACAAAAATTCATTTGTTCTTCAAAAATAATCTTCCCTGGAAATAAAAATATGGATTAATTTAAGTTCATAGCCTTAGAATTAGCTATAAAAAGACCTCAAGTTCATTTTATATAATTACCTGTTGAATTCAATTCACACTTCATATTTTGCACACTTTACACTAGAAATATGTTATAAAAATTCATTTGTTCTTCAAAAATAATCTCCCCTGGAAATAAAAATATGGATTAATTTAAGTTCATAGCTTTAGAATTAGCTATAAAAAGACCTCAAGTTCATTTTATATAATTACCTGTTGAATTCAATTCACACTTCATATTTTGCACACTTTACACTAGAAATATGTTATAAAAATTCATTTGTTCTTCAAAAATAATCTTCCCTGGAAATAAAAATATGGATTAATTTAAGTTCATAGCTTTAGAATTAGCTATAAAAAGACCTCAAGTTCATTTTATATAATTACCCGTTGAATTCAATTCACACTTCATATTTTGCACACTTTACACTAGAAATATGTTATAAAAATTCATTTGTTCTTCAAAAATAATCTCCCCTGGAAATAAAAATATGGATTAATTTAATTTCATAGCTTTAGAATTAGCCATAAAAAGACCTCAAGTTCATTTTATATAATTACCTGTTGAATTCAATTCACACTTCATATTTTGCACACTTTACACTAGAAATATGTTATAAAAATTCATTTGTTCTTCAAAAATAATCTCCCCTGGAAATAAAAAGATGGATTAATTTAAGTTCATAGCTTTAGAATTAGCTATAAAAAGGCCTCAAGTTCATTTTATATAATTACCTGTTGAATTCAATTCACACTTCATATCTTGCACACTTTACACTAGAAATTTGTTACAAAAATTCATTTGTTCTTCAAAAATAATCTTCCCTGGAAATAAAAATATGGAATAATTTAAGTTCATAGCTTTAGAATTAGCTATAAAAAGACCTCAAGTTCATTTTATATAATTACCTGTTGAATTCAATTCACACTTCATATTTTGCACACTTTACACTAGAAATATGTTATAAAAATTCATTTGTTCTTCAAAAATAATCTCCCCTGGAAATAAAAATATGGATTAATTTAAGTTCATAGCTTTAGAATTAGCTATAAAAAGACTTTAAGTTCATTTTATATAATTACCTGTTGAATTCAATTCACACTTCATATCTTGCACACTTTACACTAGAAATTTGTTATAAAAATTCATTTGTTCTTCAAAAATAATCTCTCCTGGAAATAAAAATATGGATTAATTTAAGTTCATAGCTTTAGAATTAGCTATAAAAAGACCTCAAGTTCATTATATATAATTACCTTCACACTTGATATTTCTCCGCTATGTGGCTTATTATATTTTCGAATGTATTTTTTCTACTCCCACCGAACAGTTGAAACCACATAAAATGATCAATGTGTTCAGGTAGTAAAGAAGATTGCATAACGTGCAATCTCCTTAAAAAACCCTTCATCTTTGACCAGTATCCTTCTACATGATTAGTGCAAACACCTGTAGAAGGATCAATAAAATTCGCGGAATGGTTAACCGTCTTATGGATGTATGGCGAAACACCACCTAAAGTATTGAGACGGCTGTATCCCTTCCACAGGTCTGTCCATATTTCCGAACCTATTTCAATATGTTGTAGAATATTTTTCAACAATGTTTTTGATGATCTATTTTTAACATAAATCACTAGTCCTTTCTTCATTCTAACGTCGTACATTCCTAGTACCCATATTTGAGGTACTAATCTTCCCACATTGTATTTGCGTCTTGTGATCACACTCTCATCAATTTGCACAACATGTCCGTCACCACCTAACTTCAACAATTCAGGACTTTTTATCAATTTCCAAGAGACAACGATATTACTACTACTTATATGCATATATCGTTCACAATTTTCATAGTTAAAGTTATTTAATTATATTTTTATACTCGTGTTTATTATTATATAATGAATAATTATCCTTCAAGTTTGATTGAAGTTTTATTTAAAACGTGATTTTTTAAATTTAAAAAAGGTAAAAGAAAAAAAATTCTTATTTCTGATTAATGTAATTTTTGAAATTATTAACAAAAAATTCGCAGTTTTAGTCATGCGTGAGTTTTATTGTTTCATTATTACAATTAAGTTTTGAAAAATGGAAAATGTAGTAAATGTGTGTAATTTAAATTTAGAAAAGTAAGTATATGTAATTGTATAACTTCATACAAGTATTTACTGTTTATATTCGTTTATAGTACATTACGAAAACCCAAAAAAAACGCCAGGTATGATATATTTTTTCTATGAGAATAAGCAACAAATATATTTGGGGGACGGTACACTTAACTCCACCTCCTATTTATCAATTTTTCCTGAAAAAAATCACATATTTAGGTAGATATGGTTAATATCTTTAATTTAGGGTGAGGAAAAATAAGTTTTTTTGGCTATTTACATAAAATATATACTTAACAATAATGCGGGACTGTGGATGAACAGGGGTGCTGGGCGGGGTAAACGCGCACTCAACTTCCATTAATCCGTACCTGCAACTAAAAACAGTTATTTCAATTCAAAAAAACATATTAATAATTACTGAAACCTTATATATTTTCAATTTAAAAATTAATTAATTTCAAACACTTCGATGTTGATTTCACTTTGATGTTTTATTAATCAAAACTGAAGTTGGCGTCAATGCAAAGTTACATTACACCAGCGGCTCTCAACATTTGTATCGAAACAGAAGATGTCTACAATGAAAAGATATATTACATCACTGGTTCTCAGAAATTGTAACTTTTACATATGTAGTTACTTTACAATGCTGTCTCATCTTTAGAAACGGGACGTGAATGAGTAAACCATGTATGACTAATAAAAGCGAAAGAAATCAATATCCATATATCCCAATATCAATAATAATATCGAAAAATTGAAAACTCTTTTAAATAAAAGTAATTGCCTATAATTTGTAAAACGCATATTTCTTTGATTTAAATCTAAATTCTCTTTAAATTCATAGTTTAGTTATACGCAGTAGCTTTATCGAAATTGTTATAAAATCAAAATTACTTGCCTATGATTTGTAAAAGGCATATTTCTTTGATTTAAATCTAAATTCTCTTTAAATTCATAGTTTAGTTACACGCAGTAGCTTTATCGAAATTGTTATAAAATCAAAATTACTTGCCTATGATTTGTAAAAGGCATATTTCTTTGATTTAAATGTAAATTCTCTTTAAATTCATAGTTTAGTTATACGCAGTAGCTTTATCGAAATTGTTATAAAATCAAAATTACTTGCCTATGATTTGTAAAAGGCATATTTCTTTGATTTAAATCTAAATTCTCTTTAAATTCATAGTTTAGTTATACGCAGTAGCTTTATCGAAATTGTTATAAAATCAAAATTACTTGCCTTTGATTTGTAAAAGGCATATTTCTTTGATTTAAATCTAAATTCTCTTTAAATTCATAGTTTAGTTATACGCAGTAGCTTTATCGAAATTGTTATAAAATCAAAATTACTTGCCTATGATTTGTAAAAGGCATATTTCTTTGATCTAAATCTAAATTCTCCTTAAATTCATGTTTAGTTATACGCAGTTGTTTTGAATTAAAGAAGAATTTTGATTTTAATCAAATAAATTTGCTTTTTGTTAGCAATCACGTTGAATTAAATTAAATTTCAAATAGATATCTTGTTTGTGCTGGTTGTGGGAGATATATATTTTAAGCGAAACATTTTTAATGTTTAGAATATTTTATTTATTAATGAATTTTAAATTTATTATGAAAATTCATTTTTTCTTCAAAAATAATCTCTCCTGGAAATAAGAATATGGATTAATTTAAGTTCATAGCCTTAGAATTAGCTATAAAAAGACCTCAAGTTCATTTTATATAATTACCTGTTGAATTCAATTCACACTTCATATTTTGCACACTTTACACTAGAAATATGTTATAAAAATTCATTTGTTCTCCAAAAATAATCTCCCCTGGAAATAAAAATATGAATTAATTTAAGTTCATAGCTTTAGAATTAGCTATAAAAAGACCTCAAGTTCATTTTATATAATTACCTGTTGAATTCAATTCACACTTCATATTTTGCACACTTTACACTAGAAATATGTTATAAAAATTCATTTGTTCTTCAAAAATAATCTCCCCTGGAAATAAAAATATGGATTAATTTAAGTTCATAGCTTTAGAATTAGCTATAAAAAGACCTCAAGTTCATTTTATATAATTACCTGTTGAATTCAATTCACACTTCATATTTTGCACACTTTACACTAGAAATATGTTATAAAAATTCATTTGTTCTTCAAAAATAATCTCCCCTGGAAATAAAAATATGGATTAATTTAATTTCATAGCTTTAGAATTAGCTATAAAAAGACCTCAAGTTCATTTTATATAATTACCTGTTGAATTCAATTCACACTTCATATTTTGCACACTTTACACTAGAAATATGTTATAAAAATTCATTTGTTCTTCAAAAATAATCTCCCCTGGAAATAAAAATATGGATTAATTTAAGTTCATAGCTTTAGAATTAGCTATAAAAAGACTTTAAGTTCATTTTATATAATTACCTGTTGAATTCAATTCACACTTCATATCTTGCACACTTTACACTAGAAATTTGTTATAAAAGTTCATTTGTTCTTCAAAAATAATCTCTCCTGGAAATAAAAATATGGATTAATTTAAGTTCATAGCTTTAGAATTAGCTATAAAAAGACCTCAAGTTCATTATATATAATTACCTGTTGAATTCAATTCACACTTCATATTTTGCACACTTTACACTAGAAATATGTTATAAAAATTCATTTGTTCTTCAAAAATAATCTCCCCTGGAAATAAAAATATGGATTAATTTAATTTCATAGCTTTAGAATTAGCTATAAAAAGACCTCAAGTTCATTTTATATAATTACCTGTTGAATTCAATTCACACTTCATATTTTGCACACTTTACACTAGAAATATGTTATAAAAATTCATTTGTTCTTCAAAAATAATCTCCCCTGGAAATAAAAATATGGATTAATTTAAGTTCATAGCTTTAGAATTAGCTATAAAAAGACTTTAAGTTCATTTTATATAATTACCTGTTGAATTCAATTCACACTTCATATCTTGCACACTTTACACTAGAAATTTGTTATAAAAATTCATTTGTTCTTCAAAAATAATCTCTCCTGGAAATAAAAATATGGATTAATTTAAGTTCATAGCTTTAGAATTAGCTATAAAAAGACCTCAAGTTCATTATATATAATTACCTTCACACTTGATATTTCTCCGCTATGTGGCTTATTATATTTTCGAATGTATTTTTTCTACTCCCACCGAACAGTTGAAACCACATAAAATGATCAATGTGTTCAGGTAATAAAGAAGATTGCATAACGTGCAATCTCCTTAAAAAACCCTTCATCTTTGACCAGTATCCTTCTACATGATTAGTGCAAACACCTGTAGAAGGATCAATAAAATTCGCGGAATGGTTAACCGTCTTATGGATGTATGGCGAAACACCACCTAAAGTATTGAGACGGCTGTATCCCTTCCACAGGTCTGTCCATATTTCCGAACCTATTTCAATATGTTGTAGAATATTTTTCAACAATGTTTTTGATGATCTATTTTTAACATAAATCACTAGTCCTTTCTTCATTCTAACGTCGTACATTCCTAGTACCCATATTTGAGGTACTAGTCTTCCCACATTGTATTTGCGTCTTGTGATCACACTCTCATCAATTTGCACAACATGTCCGTCACCACCTAACTTCAACAATTCAGGACTTTTTATCAATTTCCAAGAGACAACGTCATTGAAAAATCTGTACATCTGTTGGACAGATCCTCTTCTTATATTATACAGTTTTGAGGCCACATTTTGTGGACATAAGCAGCACCACGAAAATAATAAATAAAAAACGTTTTCCACACTGATTTTAATGTTTTCAAAAAAAGTATTTGATCGTACTGAATAGTACCTTTTGCAATTTTTACAATAAAATACATGTTCGAAATACTCCCAGTTATATTTTCGTAATTCACAAACTCTTCTACAGTTTCTCCTATTGCAACGAAAAGTTGTAGGAAGTAATTTGGAATTTTGAAATGCTTTTAATAGCTCTAGTTTGCTCTTGGTGTTAAAAAACATTGTTAACGATTTAATATCACTGAAATTCATATTAACTATTGAAATTCACAAAAAAGTACAAGAAAGATTAAAGACGATTAAGATTTTTAAGGATTGTATCAAGTAACTGTTAACTTTAAGCCGGTTCCACATATACGGCATTCGGCGAATGACGAATATTCGTCACTTGTGAAGTTGCTCGCAAATGTTCGGAATATGTCTCGCCGAATGCCGCATATGTGGAGCCGGCTTTAGAAATTGTTACGAGATAAGGAATAAAAAGTATTGCCAAATCGTTAGAAAGTAAAATTAGAGAAAAGTTCAATAGAAATTATAATGTAGGAAATTTATGAACAGTTTAATAATTTATTCTATATAAAATTTAATACCATTAAATTTTAGTAAAAATTGTTGAAAAAATTATACTTTTCGAACAAATATTTTTCCACGAAGAAATTTACTTACGTGTAAATAGACGAAAATCTGTTTCATTCATTTTGACGAATTTTCATATCCGACTCACACGACAGACAAACTAAATTGACATATATAAGTGCCGGATTTGTTATTCTTCTTTAATTTAAAAGTGTTTGCATCTATTGTTTTATCAAAATTTCATAAAATCAAGTATACTTCTTTGTTCTTTACCTAGTAATTAGATTTATAGAACTTTTTTTTCAAAATGAATAGAATTAAAGCAAATAGGTTAAATGACCGAAGAATTTTGTTAAATAACTTTGACTTTTTATATTTTGATAAAGTGCCAGAACACATAGTGAATGCTTTTTTTGGCGAAGGAACTTATAAAACGCGGTTAATTGTAACCACGTTTGCAATCATTAACGGTTTAAGTTATGAACAATTATGTTGTTTGATTTTTTGGAAACCGTTCAAATCTGAAGGCAAACGAAAAATAAGACAATTGCTTACTTGGTTAGAGAAAAGTGAAAATTCCTATAAATATTATAGCTACGATGTTATTTCTAAAGTAGTACGTTACTGTAATGGCGATATCCGCCGCTATGGGAGACGGATAACACATTAGACCTTTAGAATAAGAAAAACACAATATATTTAAAATAAATTACATGTATAAGTTAAATATATTTCTTTCGCTTTTATTAGTCATACATGTTTTACTCACTCACGTCCCGTTTCTAAAGTTGAGACAGCATTGTAAAGTAACTTCATATGTAAAAGTTACAATTATTGAGAACCAGTGGTGTAATATATCTTTTCATTGTAGACATCTTCTGTATCGATACACATGTTGAGAGCCGCTGGTGTAATGTAACTTTGCATTGACGCCAACTTCAGTTTTGATTAATAAAACATCAAAGTGAAATCAACATCGAAGTGTTTGAAATTAATTAATTTTTAAATTGAAAATATATAAGGTTTCATTAATTATTAATATGTTTTTTTGAATTGAAATAACTGTTTTTAGTTGCAGGTACGGATTAATGGAAGTTGAGTGCGCGTTAACCCCGCCCAGCACCCCTGTTCACTCCCAGTCCCGCATTATTGTTAAGTATATTTTTTATGTACATAAATAGCCAAAAAAACTTATTTTTCCTCACCCTAAATTAAAGATATTAACCATATCTACCTAAATATGTGACTTTTTTCAGGAAAAATTGATAAATAGGAGGTGGAGTTAAGTGTACTATAACCTATATTTGTTCTTCTTTTTCTATTTTAACTAATAAAATGTAAAAATTATAATTAATTTTCAATTGCAGAAGAAAAAATGATGCTGAACGCTATAAGAGGTATAGAAATAGAATAAAATCAAAAAAGCAACGTGCTGAACTTGACTCTTCATTATCATCGAAAGAACAAATGAAAACAAATCAAATTCAACTATCAATGAATAATGAGGCTCAGCAAATTTTCAGTCAAAGTTTTCAAGCTCCATACGAGGAGCATGATGAATGTTCAATGCCAAACGCCTTGTTGCGTCACGAAACCAACATTCCTGGTGACGGTAACTGACTATTTTCATCTCTCATAAAAATTTTACATCCTCGAATATCGGCACCAGTTCTCCGACAGCAGCTTCATGACTCATCCCTCGTGAGTGAATGTCAAAATCCAACTAGCGCAAGAGAAATACTTAGTAGTGAGTTTGAGTATGCAGATTTAGATTATTTATTTATATTTTCCAGAACATACAATCACAACATATGCGTGCACTTTCATTATTTTAATAATAATACAAAAAGAGAAGGTGAGAAATTTTTTGCATCTTCATCTCCGTGATACACATTTTACACCGTTCATCATAGTTCTGGACGACAGAATTGACTCTCAGCAAAATGAAAATTATCTTTCTTATGGTAGAATTAACTATCTGGTAGAATTAACGTTGAAAAAAGTACTTCAATCCATTTCGAAAATGATGTTGAAATTGAAAGGTCGAATGTCATGAATTCAACTTACACAGATTATTATAAACATAGTCATGCTCATCTAGAATTCAATCATCAATTTCAAAATAATACGTTTGGTCATACTTGTGCAATTTGCGACAGGCTGTGGTGGAAGAACGATTTAAAAAAGCCTTCTAACGTAGACGATAGCCTTCTACAAACAATAATACAAAATTACGAATCCAGTTCAAGCGTTGAGGTTTGTTCTACATGTTTCGACTTATAATGGTTTCAAATATCCAACGATTCCATCGTACTTACCAACATTAAATCTTATCGAGCAACGGCTCATTTCACCGAGAATTCTTTTTATGGAAATCAGAAGACTTAGGCATTTTCATGGTCAGTATGGCATTTATGGTCAAACTATCAATGTTCCAGTGGAAATCAATACCATGGTAAAAAAATTGCCTAGAGATATTGAAGACAACCACTGCTTTTATGTGCACTTAAAATAAAAATTAACACATAAAACTAGTTATGTTCACGGCCCCATTAACAAAAAAAAAATATTAAAGAATGGTTCAAACCCCGCTTTATATTCATCACGAAATAGAAATTGATGATGAATTTTTAAAACGTGATCAAGTAGCTCCACTGTTGATAATTAATGATGTTAGTGAACATGTGCCTATTGAAGATAACCTAACTGCTCAACAACAAACTCTTTTGTGGAATGAAGATAAAATTTTGCATATAGCACCGGGCGAACGGAGCTCTCCTCTCAGTATTTTATTCGATGAATATGCCGAAGAGCTTTCATTTCCAACAATATACGGTGGACAGTTTAAAAATTACAGAGAAGAAATTACTGTTACTCCATTTATGAAAGCTACCAGTGAATTGCGACGTACTGATCGACGCGGTGCTGAACCACAAAATCTCTTATATTTGGCTGCAAAAATTATGAGAATAAAGGTTAGTCAAAGCGTAACTATTGCTTTCAAACAGTTTGGTCATAATACTACAATAACTAAAGAACAGATACAGTCAGACAATTATATTAATCACTGTTTAGAAACTAATCTTGCTTTTCTTCGATGTATACCGAATTCCGCTTTGTACTGGGCAGATCGTAAGAAAGATCTTTTTGCAATGATTCGGCAGTTAGGAGCACCAACTGCCTTTATGACGCTTAGTGCAAATGAAACTGGCTGGATAAATTTATTAAAATTATTGTATAAATTGAAAAATAATGGGAAGGACGTATCTGATGAGTTTATATTAAACATGAATTACGTTCACAAAGCCAAATTAGTGAATGAAGATTTAGTTACTTGTACTATTTACTTTAATAAACTAGTTAATTGTTTGATGAAAAGTTTGCAATACAAGAAAAAAAGTCCATTTGGAAAATATAGAGTGATTCATTACTTCAAGAGAATAAAATTTCAACATCGTGGAAGCCTTCATGCTCATATTCTTTTATGGTTGGATAATGCACCGAAAAATTTATTAAATAACGACAAAGACGTAATTCAAATGATCGATGAGTTAGTTTCCGTATCTGAGACAGAAGCATCTGGAAATATTAAATTGCAAACCCATAAACATACTTTCACCTGCTTCAAAAAAATGGACCCCAATAAAAGAGATAACTGTCGATTTGGTGCACCTTTTATGCCATCTAGGTACACCATAACATTGTTACCTATGTATGAAAGATACTGATTCTGATTTTTCTGAACAAAATTTTAAAGAATATAAAAACCATTATAAAGTACTTAGAACAAACTTGGAAAATTTTGAGTATACAGATTTTCATCATTTTTATACTCACAATAATATTGCTTCTGATGAACATTATTATAATATAATTCGTGCAGGAATCAATCGTCCAAAATTATATTATCGCAGAAACCCATCAGAAAAATGGCATAATTCATTTAACCCATTTGTGCTGCATCATTTAAAGTCAAACATGGATTTTCAAATCATTCAAGATGAGTATGCTTGTGCTGCTTACGTTGTTGAATATGTTAACAAACACAATAGAGGAATTAGCAACTTACAACGACAAATTATTCAGATAATGGACGAAAACCCAGAATTTGATATTGTTGATATTACAAAAAAAATGAGTATTGATGTACTTCATTCAGTGGAAATGTCGGCGCAAGAAGCTGCATGGTTTTTGTTACGAGAACCTATGGCTAAATCATCAACAGCTACCGTTTATATACCAGCCATATATCCATCAGAACGCCAAAGAATAAGGAAGAGTTTTAAAGAATTAAATGAACTGGATGATGACTGTACAGACATATGGAAGCAAAATTGGTTTGACAAGTACGAAAACAGACCCGAACAATTAGATAATGTTACGCTAGCACAGTTCGTTGCTAAATAATTTATCAATAAAAAAAAACTAAACGTGTAGTCGAACACGCGTAAGGAACGAAGTTCTTTATGCCTGTGCGTTGTTTGATATAATATTGGTCGATGCAGGTGAATTTCGTCATAATAAAATAGTCATTATTCTATTAATAATTTTTTATTTCGGATTTCTATTACATTACTTAAATTAGATCATTCAATAACAGAAATCATTGGCTTATGGTAACTAAAGTAGGATACGAATGTTTTAGATTCAATTTTGTCCAAGTATCTTGAAAAAACTGCATCAATTGATGTATTATATTTTGTTGTGGATATTGTTGGGTCATTATTCATTTTTAAATTGAATTCTTCACCCAGGAATTGAGTGAGTGGTTCGGATTGTTTGTCAGCAAAGTTGACGTTGAAATCTCCTGCCAAAATTAATGGCAGTTTAGAATAATCTTTATTATATCTTTGAAGTACACGAGAACCTTCTTCCGTGTATTCTAACAGAACTTTGTGAATGAACTCTTGAATGTCCTGAATTTTCTGATTTGGCGAAACGTAGATGACCGCCATGACTAGTGTTATACCATTTTCCATCACACACTGAGCCGCACAAATGTCCGCAACACTTGTACGTCGAACGAGAAAGTCCTGAACATTGTCGAAGATCAACTCCATGTTCGGTGTGACAATATTAGCGGTATCACTTTCATTCTGATATATGGCTACACCCCCTGCACGAACATTATCACGTTTGAAATGGACGATGCAATTGAAATGTGGTATGTCACATTCCTCATTATTGTTCAACCACGTTTCAGAGAGCAATAATATGTTGCTTTTCAAAACAACACCGTCATTTAAATCGAGGCAATGACTTTTTATACTTTGTACGTTGAAAGTAAACAACGAGACACTTTTTCTATCACCGATAAAATCAACGATAGTTTGCGCTTTAGTTTGTAGTGTATTTAACGACAGTCTTTTGAATTCCTGCAATAACGATAAAGTTGATGATGCTTGTACTCTGTCATGATGGAATCTGAATTTTATTTCATCATCATGGGGTGTAACAATAAACAAGCCTTCGATACTAGTTACTCGAGAGACCGCAACATAAACGAGCGGTTGAGGATGTGTCTTGTCGTACTCGTAGACAATTTGATCGAATGTTCCACCCTGAGATTTATGTATCGTTAATGCACAAGCAGAAATGGTTGGAAAGTGTTTTCGTTTAACAGTAACTTTCTTGTCAATTGTCAGAGTGATAGTCGATGTCCTCAATTCAAGAGGCACGGCACGATTACCAACTTTGCTTTGAATGACCAACATAGCTGCTTTTTTTCTTACTTTTTTGCCAACTTTACGTGAATCACAAAATTCTAACCAGATTCGACAAACGATACCATCTTCATTCAAGTCTAGGTGAACTAATTTGCCAACTGCACCATTCACTAGTCCATCAGTCACATCGATGTTTGTCGTTATCATATAATATTTTCCTTTTACAAAAGTTATTTCGTAAGGCAATCCACCGGTATCAATGACACTTTTTTTATGTAATCTTAAACGAAAAGCAGCTTCTTGTTCAGCGCTTTTAGCTCCTGTGATGATATCTGTAGCTGTGGAAATAACTTTATTTGGATCTCCTTGCAAAATTTTGTTATTGTAGCTATTGACTGCGTGATTTGTGTGGAATAACCGAACACCGTTGGGGCACAATCTCTGAGCATCTGCTTTCGTGTAAAATCTTGATTCAATTATTTCAAATTCAGTCGCTTCTAACATGTCACCGTTGCCTATCTTCGTCAGTATTGAAGAAAATATCCTATTTGCTTGTCTCATCACTTGAGTTAGTTGGAAAAACTTTAGACCTCGTTATAAATGAGGGCCAACCATGCGTGTTCTGATTGGCTTGTATATTAATGTTGCTCTTACAGGTGGTGCTTGGCGTAAATCTCCAATGAAAATTACGTCAATACCTCCAAAATCATGATTATGGTTTCCAGTAATTTGCTTTAGACGAAAATCAATTTTGACTAACAATTCCGCACTGATCATACTGATTTCATCGATAATCAGTACCCTGACGTAACGGAAGAGAGATTTGTAGAGATGCAAAATTTCTGATGATAAAGGTAGCAATTTAGAAATCGAAATTTTTAGAGCAGTGTGAACCGTTGTACCGTCAATCGCCACAGCAGCTTTACCAGTAGAAGCGCAAGTTATATAGGCGTTGCAGTAACCGTCATTGTCACTAAATCTGTTATAAATTTCCATTATGAGTTTGATTACAAAAGTTTTGCCACTGCCAGCTGGACCAGTCAAAAAAATTTGAAATGGTGAATCATTTGGAGTTTGAAGATGAGATATAATGTGCATCAATAGTTCTTTTTGTTCTGTGTTAGCCGATCTCATTAATTCATGAAAGAGTTTAGTCTCCATTAAATTTTCCTTTTTTTTCGCTATAGCACCAAGTTTGTTAAGCGTTGCATTTTGTATATCGGCATTAATAGCAGAATGCGGATCAAGTGCTAATCTTTCATACGGATCAGCTTCAAAAATGACGTTGGCTTCGTGATGCAACTGTTGCTCTTCTTCTTCATCATCTTCTCTACCTAGCTCTCTGCAAATTTGCAAGGTCTTCTGTATATCTAAATCCGATTCAAACTCTTTTCTGCGTTCCAATATCAAATCTTTGTTGTCTTCATAAATTTGAATGAATTTATTTTCGGCAAGCACGTCGTTGTCTTCGCTTCTGAAAGGGATATGCAGTAAAACCATTTCTCGCCTGTAATCATTGTAATTATTTGCCATATCATAATTCCGATACCTAACGATTCTTGATTCTTTTCGTAATTGATAGTCTCCTTTTTTATTAATGGTGTAATTAGCAACGAATTGGATCAGAGTGACATTTTCCAGAGTGTCAGGTCTTTTTTCATATTTGTCGAACCAATTTTCTTTCCATATATTTGTGCAGTCATCATCCAAATCTTGTAATTGCTTCAAGGTCTTTCTTATCCTCTGCCGTTCAGTTGGATATATTGTTGGAATATAAACAGTTGCAACAGAAGCTTTAGCCATTGGTTCACGCAACAAATACCACGCAGCTTCTTGTGCAGGCATTTCGACTTCATGGAGTACATCAATGCTCAATTTCTTTGTAATATCAACAATATCAAATTCTGGGTTTTCGTCCATTATTTGAATAATCTGGCGTTGTAAATTGCTGATGCCTCGATTATGCTTATTAACATATTCAACGACGTAAGCAGCACAAGCATACTCGTCTTGAATTATTTGAAAATCCATGTTTGATTGTAAGCAATGAAACACAAATGGATTGAAAGGATTATGGCATTTTTCAGATGGCGTTCTACGGTATAACAATTTTGGTCGGGTGATCCCAGCTCTCAAGATATTGTAATAATGTTCATCGGAGAGAATATTGTTCTGAGCATAAAAGTTATCGAAACCATCATAGTCGAATTTCTCCAAATTGGTTCTGAGTAACTGGTATTGTTTTTTGTACTCTTTAAATTTTTCCGCATCAAAATCGGAATCCGTATCTTTCATTGGCATCAATGTTATTGTTTTACGTGATGGTAAAAAAGGCGCTCCAAATCGACAGTTATCTTTTTTTCCCGGATCCATTTTTTTGTAACACGTGAACGTGTGTTTATGTGTTTGAAGTCTAATATTTCCAGATGCCTCTGATTCGGATACTGAAACTAATTTGTCGACCATATTTGTGACATCCGTGCTGTTGATGAGCAAATTTTTTGGAGTATTATCCAACCATAAAAGGATGTGAGCGTGAGGGCTTCCACGGTGCTGGAATTCAATCCGTTTGAAATAATCTTTCACTCGATATTCTCCGAATGGATTGTCTCGTTTTGACTGTAAAATTTTCAATAAACAATTTACCAACTTGTTGAAATAAATTGCACAGGTGACGGCATCTTCGTTAACGAGCTCTGCTTTCTGTATATAGAACATATTTGTTATGAAATCGTCCGAAATGTCCTCTCCATTATTTTTCAACTTATATAACAATCTAAGTAAATCAGTCCATCCGGTTTCATTTGCACTAAGTGTCATAAATGCTGTCGGAGCTCCTAGTTGTCTAATCATCGCGAAAAGATCTTTCTTCCGATCAGCCCAGTACCAAGCAGAATTCGGTAGACAACGGAGGAAAGCAAGGTTGGTTTCGAGACAACTGTTGATGTAATTTTCGGATAGTATATCTTCCTTGGTGAGATTGGTAGTATGGCCAACATGTTTAAAAGCAACACTGACCGAACTGCTGACTCGTTGCCTCATAATCTTTGCTGCCACGTACAAAAGATGTTGAGGGTCAGTAGCTCGGCGATCGGTACGTCGGAGTTCCCTGGTTGCTTGCATGAAAGATGTAACATTGCAGCCTTCTCTATAAGTCCTAAATTGTCCACCGTAGATTGTGGGAAATGACAGCTCTTCAGCATATTCATCAAATAAAATACTACGCGGTACGCTCTTCTCTCCTGGTGCCATGTGCAACATTTTATCCTCATTCCACAGAAGAGTTTGTTATAAAGCTGTGACGTTTTCTTCGATAGGCACATGTTCACTTATATCATCCATTGTAGATTCAGCGCAATCTTGATAAGTATTCAAAATTCCTTCATTGATTGTAATCTTTTCATGAATATAAAGTGGTGTTTTAACCAAATACTGTAACCACTTATTGATATTTTGTTTAGTAATCAGTCCATGAACATGACTACTTTTATGAATTAATTTCTTTTTTATATGCACATAAATACATTGATCTTCTTCAATATTCCTTGGTAATTGCTTGATCATAGTATTAACATCGACAGGAACATTAATAATTTGACCATAAATACCGTATTGACCATTAATATGCCTTAGTCTTCTTATCTGCATGAAAGGAATCCTTGGGGAAATGAGTCGTTGCTCAATAAGATTTAATTTTGGCAGATCAGGGGGAATCTGAGGATAATTGAAGCCGTTGTACGATGCTAGTAATGGAATTTTTCCTTTGTCGAGAGACTTCTTACACGTAGAGCAGACCTTCACAGTTGTACCACATACATAATTCGGTAATATTTCCTTTAGAACATTAATATGCACACATGAACTCTCTTTCAAATCTCTTTTCCACCAAAGTCTATCACAAATAGCACAAGGGTGGCCGAACGAATTTTTTCTGAATAAATTGTGGAATTCTAGATGGCTGCTGGCATGTTCATAGTAGTTACTGTAAATTGAGCTTGAAGCATTTAGGTTATTGATACCTATGTGATCATCATTGTTTTCGTCGCTACTGTCATCTTCAGTGTTGTCGTCTCCATCGCTCTGAACAACCATTTTTTCTGTATGTTGATTA
Source organism: Chrysops caecutiens (assembly GCA_963971475.1). Classification (NCBI taxonomy): domain Eukaryota; kingdom Metazoa; phylum Arthropoda; class Insecta; order Diptera; family Tabanidae; genus Chrysops; species Chrysops caecutiens. Next base: position 24,989,016 of record OZ020568.1, on the reverse strand, counting down.
TCTGTAACGTCATCAGCCATAATATCTTCTACTTCAATCAATGGTGTGAAATGTACGTTACGAAGATGTAAATGTATGAAATTGGGCGAATTTTCTACTCTGAAATGAAGAAATTGCTTTACTTCCTCCTTGGTTAGAGCGTTGACGTAGTAATTGTGTACACAAATATTGTGATGATAATTTTTTGCAAAAATTTCAATACAATCCATATCTCCAAATTCTGTATCACTGGAAAGAATATGCCTAACACCGTCTGGGTTTATGCAGGAATCTACAAATGATGAAGCAAGAAGCTGTCTTCTGAGCTCTGTAGATGAAATGTTAAGATTAAGAGCTCGTATGAGAGAATGAAAAAGACAGTTGCCGTCCGAGCGAATATTCGTGTCTTGATGTAAAATGGCTTCGGGCTGTGCACAGCTGATAAGCTGTTGATATGGGGCTTGGAATTCGCTATTCCCTCCTTCTTGAACGAGTGCATTGTGCAAGCTCCACCTTTTTCGATATTTTTTGCAAAATTCCGTATTTGTTAATTGCACGTTTGGTCTGACTTCATCACATGATTTTCCTATTATTGTCCGCTGGGTTTCCTGATCTCGTTGATCATTATCAGTTGTCATAATTTTTTTTGTATCGTTCTCCTGCGTATTCAATTTTCGCCTCTTGTGTGAAACGGTGTTTTTTTTTCCTAATAAGATTTCATTTAGTTTAGAACGCTCCCGTTGCTCTTTTAATTTGTTTCGGTACATTTTTTTCCTCAAAGTCTCTTTGTTTTGTGCTGCTGATTCTGATTCATTTTTTTTCATCTCCTTTTGTCTTTGCCGATATTCTTTCTGGTACTGCGCGGCTGTTTTTCTCTTCATTTGGTAACCCTCCGCATTTTGTTGGCTATCCAAATTCAATGATTTCGGTCCTTGAGTCTCGGTTTCCTGATACACCGAGGTTAATCCTTCTGATTCTTGTTTTTTCTTCTCCTTTTGTCTCTGTCGATATTCTTTCTGGTACTGCGCGGCTGTTTTCCTCTTCGTTTGGTAACCCTCCGCATTTTGTTGGCTATCCAAATGTAATGACTGTGATTGTATTGTCTTTACACAGCGTGCCTCCTTTTTCTTTCCTCGTTGCTGAAGTATTTCCTCAACACTGTAAATTAAAAGTTATAAATTACAAAATTATGTACATTCATTTTTTTGCTATGAACAGTTTAAATTCACCATTTTTGGTATTTTGGTATTTTTTTTTATAAACTTACATCGATTTCGGTGCCGAATCGTGATTTTCTTTTTTTTTCAATTCACTTCCTTCTCTTTCCATTGTTTATCACGAAATCGTAATGAAAATGTTTATGAACGCAACCACATTAATTGTATTTGGAGGTATAGTAAACACTGACACGTGCTCACAAACAAAGCAAACGACGCTACCACTACACACTATTCGTATTCTTTTTTTTTTTAATTCACTCGTCCCATCAAATTCAACAAATAGTTCTATCCTCCGAATGATAATAATGATTCAATTAAGCAATTATCAGTGAAGGAAATACATCAACCTGATGTGACAATTGTAATCAACACACGACACGTGCACGTAAATGTTGAGCGATGCCCACTCTATACACACCACACTCTGTGCAATATATGTACTGTAGTGGGGGACAGCGCACTACAGTACGTATGACGCACCACAGAGCGCTAGGGAGGAGGCATTTAACGCTCAGAATTAACGGGAAACAATTTCTCGGCTAGCCCCGTCGCCACACGCGCGATAAAGAACTTCGTTCCAAAAGGAATATATGCTGAAAGAGAAACTCCAAAAATTATTAGATACCGTAATTACAATATGGCTGTTAACTTTAATGATTATAGACGAGATATGGTTTTATTACATATTAGAAGTGAAGATAATGATATTCTAGCTGATAATTAATTCATAAATATACATGAAAATAACAAAGATTTAATTTTAGAGCGAAGAAAAGAAAAACACATTCAAAAAACACTTGAAACTTGCAGACAATTATGTAGAGATAATGATGAAAACGAAGATGAGGAATTAGAAAAACGTGCCAATGTAATTTTTAAAAATGATCCTTATGAGATATTTCAGCGTGACCAACATTCCGTTGTTAATGCTGATATACAAAATGCAACTCTCAGCAAACTTGGTGCTATTGCGAAAAAAAAGAGAATTTGATGAACAGGCATCAATTCTACGAATTCATGAGAATGGCTAACGAAAAACAAAAAGAATTATTGATGCATATTATTTATCATTTACAAACTCCAGATCAAGCTTCTTTTCAAATTTTCTTCACTGGTCCAGCGGCGCTGGTAAAACTTTCGTCATTAAACTCATAATGGAAATTTATAATAGATTTACTGATACTGTAAGATTCCTCCTTGATTGGTTGGGAAAACTCGAGGGATTGTTCCGCAGGGTTCCGCTCTGATCAAGCAGATCCCGTTGGAATGGAAAGAAAGGTAAATTACTGGGAATTAAGGAAATAATTATTAGGTTAAAATACGTTTATTTAATTTACTAAGCTCACAGCTGTAAGTTTCTTACTGACTAACTATCAGAATTTTGCGGGGTTCTTATACTTATTTTGCAGTGCTACCGCAGCACTAAAGTGTCGTCACCTCAAACTTTCCCATCGGAATTATTTCGATGAGGCAACACCTAACGAGGTCAGATCGATCTGCATTGGTTTGCAGATCGCATTGTAGGTGGGCGTGTCTCCAGACGATCGGTCAATGGACAACGTGGGAAACTGGAGGCGGAGCCAAACAGCGGTCAGCGTGGGAATGGAACGGGAATGAAATGGAATGGGATGACCAGGGAAAGAAAACCTTTTCTGTGCCTCAGGGACCAGGGAAAGAAAACCTTTTTCTTCGGTCCGAATGGGAAAGTTTAGTTTGCTTCGCTCATTGGTGCGCTGCATCATGTGGTACACTACACCTTCCCCCTCTTGGAAGAGAGGTTTTTCTTGTTTTATTGAGAACAAGGAAAATCTCTCTTCTGTACATCATTAACTTAGAATCTACCTTATATTAACATTTCATTATTAACATTTTCATATATTCAACCTAATACTACTTGATCTACGCTGGTTATATTTGTCAAAAGTTATTACGAATTATTATATTTCCTTAATCTATTTTTATGTACGGTAATTAGTTTATTGTTTGAATCTCTTATAACACAATTTGGTTCAGATATCTCGATTACTTCATATGGTCCTTCAAATAGTGGATCCATTTTCCTTCTATTTTGTATTTTTATAAAAACTCGTTCCCCTCTCTTTAAGCGTAATGTGTTACGATCTTGATTTTCTGTATTTATTCTTCTCTCCTTAGATTCTTGTAAATATTGTCTTGCTTTTATTACACTGGATTGTAGTCTATATTTTAGTTCTTTTGCATAGAGGTCATGATTATACATTGGATCAGGACGTTTGTTTGGTATTTCCGTAAGTACCGCGGGAGTTTTACCGAATATGAGTTCAAATGGTGTATACCCATGCACGGTGTTTGGAGTTGTATTGTAACAATACGCGTAATAAGGGGTCCAAGTGTCCCAATCGTCGTGATTTTCGTTCACAAAACATCTGAGATATTCGTTCAGGGATTTGTGATTCCGCTCTAAAGCCCCTATTGTTTCTGGATGTGCCGCAGTTGCAAACAGTTGGTTGATATGTAGGTACCCACATATTTCTTTAAATACCTGATTTTTATACTCCGTTCCCAAATCAGACTTAATGTAGCTCATTGGACCATATTTGAGAATGAACTCATTCACCACAGCTTGTGCTACTGTATTTGCTTCCTTGTCTTTTATGGGTATGACTACCACATACTTGCTTAGATCGCATTGTAATGTTATCGCGTATCTATTATTGCTAGCAGTTTTGGTGAACGGTCCTACCGTGTCTATTGATACTACCTCAAATACCTTAACCGGCGTGGTTGTTAGCTGCATAGGTTCTTTAGTCTCGACCTGATGTTTGTTCCTTGAGCATTTTTCGCAATTATTTACGTGTTTCGCTATTGATTTTTTCATATTTCTCCAAAGATATATAGTTTTTAGTTTCTTATACATTCGGGCCTGTCCTAGATGTCCTCCTGTGGGTGTATTATGATATTGATTCAAAATGTCGACAATTTTTTCTTCATCTGCTATATGTATGAGCGGCTTGTACAATTTTATTGAAACGTTTCTTAGACTGCGATTGCATATATCCTTGAATATAGCAACGCTTACATAATTAAAAATTTCGCTTTCTGTAGAAAGTTTCAGAGTCTCGGTCTGAACTTCGTAATAAATTTCTTCATCCAACCTTCGGATTTCACGCTCTAATGCGGATTCCATGGATTCATTTATATTTCTTCTAAATAACCGCTTTATTAGTACTGACTTGCTATCCTGTATTAGGATGTTTAGTTCATTCGTGGCGCAGCTGCTCGCCGTGAACTTTAATTCTACCACATTTTTTAATGATTCGGACGGAGATACCTCTAGCACTCGCAGTTGATCAGGCTGCTGTGATTCTGTATCCGACCTTTCTGAGTGTCTGGTTGGTTCTTTCGATTTTGACGTCATCGCCCTTGTTTTAACTTGTAGAACACTGACGTTCTTTAAATCCTCTATATCGATTCTAGATAATGCATCTGGTCCACTGTTTTGCTTCCCTTTCACAAATTCTACCGTGAAATCGTATTCTTCGATATCAAGCCTCATGCGTGTTAGCTTGGATGATGGGTTCTTCATTGCAAATAGATAAGTGAGCGGCCGGTGATCTGTTCGTACTACAAATTTTCGACCATAGATGTAAGGTCTGAAATGATTTATCGCCCAATGAATAGCTGCTAATTCCTGTTCGATAACGGACTTATTTTTTTCCCCAGGTGTAAAAGTTCTGCTTGCAAAAGCTTTAGGGAGGTCCTTATCCTCGAATTTTTGGGATAATATAGCTCCACAGGCCTCATTTGATGCATCCGTCGAAATTATAAACTGTTTTCCGAAGTCGGGGTATTGGAGAATTGTAGGCGACATTAGCGTCGCTTTCAGTTTATCGAATGCCTCTTGCTGCAGCTCTGTCCATTCAAATGCCGCCTTTTTCCGCAACAATTTGTTAAGTGGTAGGGCAATGTTCGCAAAGTTGGGAACAAATCTTCTATAATAGTTGCAAAATGCAACGAATCGTCGAGTATCGTCGGCTGATTTGGGTGTGGGATAGTTCTTAATGGCTTCATATTTTGAAGCGTCGGGCTTAATTCCTTCAGCTGACACCTGATGTCCCAGAAAAGTTACCTCTGTCTGGAAAAATTTGCACTTTTCAGGATTTAGTTTAAGATTTTTGTCTTTCAGTCTCTCGAAAACGCTTTTAAGGTTTTTAAGATGATGCCTGAGTGAACATCCAACGACGATTATATCATCAATATAGAGAAATGCAATGTCCGGAGGCAAACCTGCTAGCGCTATGTTCATCATTCTCTGGAAACTATTTGGACTAATTTTTAATCCGAAAGGCAATCTACAATACTGGTAATGGCCTGAATTCGTTGAAAATGCTGTATACTTTCGTGAGTCTTTCTCTATTGGAATTTGATGAAAACCCGACATAAGATCAAGAGTTGAAAAGAATTTGGCTTGTCCCATTTGATCTAAAATTTCCTCAATCCTTGGTAAGGGAAATTTATCTCCAATTACCTTTTTGTTAAGGTTTCTAAAATCTACTACCAGCCTCCATTTTTTTACATCCTTGGACTTCTTTGGCACTAGCAGAATTGGTGAATTGTATTGCGACACTGAATTTTCGATGATTCCGTCGTTTAACATTTTCTGTACTTGATTATTGATTTCTTCCTTATGAGCTTCAGGAAGTCTATAATTTTTTATGTAGACGGGTATATTGTCCGAAATTTGTATTGATTGCTCATAGAAATTGTTCACTGCCAATGGCTCATCATCCTGGGCGAAAACATCTTCGTACTCGGAACATAAGTCTTCCAATTGTTTCCTTGCAAACTCTGGGGTATTCGAGAAGTCAATTTTTGATATTAGTTTATTTGCCCGTTCAGCCTTTGTTTTACACCTTAACACTCTATATTCCGATAGTAGACTTAGCTTTAATTTACTTACATCGACTTTCACTGTATGGTCTGTTGTATTCAATATTCTGACAATAGGATTAGCTGCTGAAATTATTGATGCTGCTGTATAGACTTTTGGACATATTTCTTGGTTATGGATTACCCAATCATCCTTATGCTGGCTCTGTAATTTAAAGACACGCATAACTTCACACCTAGCTGGTATCAACAATGCGTCCTTTTCTGGACTGTTCTGAATTGGAATTTCTAAAACTTTATTCGGTAGATATAATGTTAACAGCCACGTATCGTAGTTTATCTGGGCCTTATATTTTACTAAAAAATCTATGCCTAGTATGGCGTCTGCTTCGAACGATACGCTATTATCAACAACATGGAACGTATGTTTGATCGCGGTGTCACCATGAAATATCAAGTTAGTTTCTGTAGAGCCCATAGAAAGCTGAGTAGTGTCCGCTATTCCTCGTAGTGTACATTTATTTTTGGGGTAATACATTTGGGTTGGTTTAATTAAGTGTCTTTTAAATAAGGATACATCCGCACCAGTGTCTACAAGAAGAGTACATTTCTTGTCACACATCTCGACGTCAGCAACTATGAAGTTTGCCAGATTTAAACTTATGTTGTATATTCTCCCATTTGTTCCTGTCCCCCCAACTGACTTGGGTCGGCCTCTTGCTGAGGGGCTTGGTCTTCCCCCGAATTATAGTAGTGTATCCTTTGATTATTCTGCCCTCTGTTGCCACCAAAATTCCGTCGGTTGCTATTGTTTTGTCCGTTGCGTTGATTATTGAATCTATTATTTGCCTGCCATCCACCACCTGAGGGCACATATGTAGTTATCTCTATTTCTATTTTGTGTGCCCGTATTTTGATTATTGAAATTGTTTTGTCTTTGCCGCCAGTTACCCTGCCTACTCAAACTTCCGCCGTTATTCTGAAACTTTGGTTTATTTTGCCTTTCCTGTGCATTAAAATGTAACACATTGGCTTTTACCGGTTTGTCTATGGCAATTGCCTTAGCTGCAATTTCGGAAAGCTTCGTGTAGCTTGTCGCCTTTAGTATGATAGATGTTTCAGGATTCGAAACATTTTCTACCAGCGCTTGTTTTGCGAATTTTTCGGCAAGATTCTCGGCCGATTCACCACTTGCTACGTTCTCTGAAATGAAGGCTTTCGTGAGTTGATTTGCTAAATCTTCAATTTGACTAATATAATCAACAAGCCTTTTATTTCCCTGTTGAGTTGCCTTCAGTTGTGCCAGTAATGCGTCCGATGAGTATTTCACCGAAAATTTTTGACGAATTTTTCGCTTAATCGCTTCCACTGTAGTTAGCTCTTCAGTTATAGCCAGTTTTGCTCGACCTGTTATTCGAGTCTTTATAAATTTAACCATTATTTGTTTATGCGCCGTCTCTGTAAGTTCATCGAGTAGACTAACCGCATCGAGGAAGGATTCCGTTTCATCCTCCTTGCCACTGTAATGTGGTATCAAAGCTGTTGCCGTCTTAATATCGAACGACATGCTGCTGCTGGTATTTACCGTACGAAGGTCCTTTTGAATCTTTATGAATTCTTCGATTTCTTTTCCTAAATCTCTTATTGCTACATATATTTTCTCCAGGTCTTGTGCTATACCAAGAGTAGTTTCCGTAGGTTTCAATGCTTCTGCTTTTGTGAGTAATTCTTCTACTGTATTTTCCTTCTCTATTAATGTTTTAATAGTATATACTGCAGACCCTTTTTTCTTAAAATTTATTAATATAGCTTCTAGTTGTGCTTTTATTGCTTCTAAACCCTCCATTTGACTCATGCCTTGCTATCTACTATAGCTATTCTAGCTGGCGAACTTAAGTAACGCTTTCGAAGACCTCTTCGGTGATTCATGTATATCTTATATACCATATTCAAAATGAGCACTATCAGTATTGCGCATAGCACAAAGAAAATTTGCGGGTTGTCGGTCCTTACTATGTCTTGCACCGTCACATTGTTAACTATTTCTCCATTATTGGATGTCTTAGTGTTTTTGTTTCCCATTCTGTATTGGTTAACCAAGATCGTAATTGTCAAGTAAGTAGTATCCTAAATTCCAACAAGATTCAAACAATATTACAAACTTTCTACATATATTTTAATTTATTTTCTTCTTTTTATTTAGTCTATTCAAATCATTCTTGGCTTTGTTCAAAAGTAAGTTAAATCTAATTTTTTCCTCCTCTGATCTACAATTTTCTAAAATGTCTCTTAGTTGTTTAACATTCTTTTTGATTTGATGCCTTTTTCCACCTCTAGTTTTTTTTTTATTTATTTTCTTGATTTTATTTTTATTTTTATAAAATCTCTTTATGTTCAGTGGTTTAGGCCCGCAACGCGCATCTTCGAACGTAGGTCTTTGTATCTCTGTCCCTTGCTTCACTATCCTTGCTGGAATCCGGTAATTTGCCGGAAACAACACTAACTGCTCCTTGTTCGTCTGCTCTGGTTTCTTCTGCTTCATTTGTTGTTTAATTTCTCCAGTTCGCTATATTACTCGTATGAGTAATTTGTCACGGTCGCCATGTAAGATTCCTCCTTGATTGGTTGGGAAAACTCGAGGGATTGTTCCGCAGGGTTCCGCTCTGATCAACCAGATCCCGTTGGAATGGAAAGAAAGGTAAATTACTGGGAATTAAGGAAATAATTATTAGGTTAAAATACGTTTATTTAATTTACTAAGCTCACAGCTGTAAGTTTCTTACTGACTAACTATCAGAATTTTGCGGGGTTCTTATACTTATTTTGCAGTGCTACCGCAGCACTAAAGTGTCGTCACCTCAAACTTTCCCATCGGAATTATTTCGATGAGGCAACACCTAACGAGGTCAGATCGATCTGCATTGGTTTGCAGATCGCATTGTAGGTGGGCGTGTCTCCAGACGATCGGTCAATGGACAACGTGGGAAACTGGAGGCGGAGCCAAACAGCGGTCAGCGTGGGAATGGAACGGGAATGAAATGGAATGGGATGACCAGGGAAAGAAAACCTTTTCTGTGCCTCAGGGACCAGGGAAAGAAAACCTTTTTCTTCGGTCCGAATGGGAAAGTTTAGTTTGCTTCGCTCATTGGTGCGCTGCATCATGTGGTACACTACAATACAGACGGTTACTGGAATGCTTATACAACTTGCGCTACAACTGGTAAAGCTGCTGTGGCAATTGATGGTACAACAATTCATACTGCACTTAGAATTTCAATCTCAAAACTATTGCCTCTGTCATCTGAATTCGCACATTTGTATAAATCTCTGTTTAGATATGTAAAAGTAATAATCATCGATGAAATAAATATGATAAGTGCAGAACTCTTAGTAAAAATTGACTTGCGTTTAAAACAAATAACCAATAATCATAAGGATGAATTTGGTGGTATGGATATTATTTTCATTGGAGATTTACGGCAGCTACCACCGGTACGAGCAACATCAATATATCAATCTATTAGAACAAAAATGGTTGGACCGCATCTTTGGCGGAAACTTAAATTTTATCAACTCAACAAAGTCATGAGACAGGCTAATGTTGCCTTTTCCAAAGTACTAACTAAAGTAGGCAATGGTGAACCATTAGACCAACATGAAATTGAGATGATAGAATCAAGATTTTTTACAAAAGCCGATACTCAAAGATTGTGCCATAATGGGATTCGTCTATTTTTCAAAAATGAGCATGTAAACGCATACAACAATCACCTTCTACAACAATTTGAAGATAAAATTATCTCTACAGCTACTGATTCAATTACAGGATCTAAAAACCATGAACAAGATGCTAATTTTAGAGTGAAGTTACATAAAAAGTCAGTCATCGACACTGGTGGTTTACCATATGAAATTACTTTTGTAAAAGGCATGTTTCATCTAATTACTAAGATGTATCAGATGGCTTATGTAATGGTTCAACTGGATAATTAGTGCATTTAGACATTGATACAAACAATGTTGTAGTTCGAGTGTGGTTGGAGTTTTGTGGTTCAACAAATATTGGTGGTAAGAAAAGAAAGAAAGCTGCTCAATTGGCTGTACAAAGTGGAGTTAGTAATCTTGCTGTGCCCATTGAACTACGATCTGCGAGTATTCCAATGACATCAGATAAGAAAATTATCGCTACTCGAAAACATTTTCCTTTAATTGCAGCTTGCGCTATGACCATACACAAATCGCAGGGTGAAACTTTCAGTGAAATTGTTTACGAATACAGCAAAGATCACTCGCAAGAACTTGTTTACGTTGCGTTATCTCGCGTAACAAATATCGAAAATTTGTATATTGTAACACCTAAAGATGATCCCACGAAATTTAAATTTTATCATAATCGAAAGCAAGCTAAATCAACAGAGAAATTACTGCAAGAATTTCAAAGATTATCTCTAAACACCTTCCAGACCAGAAGGCAAATGATTTTGGATATGATTTGTAACAGAAGAGGCCTTTCATTATTAATTTTTAACGGCCAAAGTTTAAAAAACCCTGTATTAGATTTCATCGATCCAGTAACTGAAAATTCTCATCTACTATTACTTACTGAAACGTGGCTGAGAAATGAAGAAGAAATTGTCTTCCCTAATTTCAATTGCATTTCTCATTATAAGCGCGACAATATTCTTGCAGGTGGCGTCGCAATATACCAAAACTGTAAAGATACGGTAAATATTTGTACACCAAATATGGAAAGGATTTTGTCAAACATGAGTGAATTGAGTAATAGGCGTTCATCAGTTGGCGACATTTGCTCAGTAGTTTGTTATGTAGGAAACAGTGATGAAGTAGTTATTGGAACTATTTATATATCCCCAAATCAAAAGATTGAGGATATTACATTATTTATTCATCGATCGCTGTTAGAATATACTGAGGGTGGTTCTAAATTACTTCAAAAAATTATCATAATCTTCCACTCATAGTAGCTGCAGACTTCAATATTAACTTCAATGATAAGGATAAATTTGAAACACTCACATCGTTTTTGTATGATACTTTAAATTTGAGCATGAATAATGATCTAGCACAGTACACAACAAAATTACTGTACTACAATTGATGCTGTTTTTTGAGATTCTTGGACAAAATCGAATCTCAAATACATGCATGTTATTATAGTCATCATAAGCCAATAAGTACTATGATACAATATGATGATAAGCTTTAAATATAATTCATAATTTTTTAATATTTTGTATATAATTGTCAATAATCAATAAATGGTATGGTTAGATATTATTAGCTAAATGTAATAATAGGTATGATTAGATATTATTAGGTAAATTATGTTAATGCGTTCCTTAACATAATTTGTCTTGAAAAAAATTAAATAATATAAAGTTAAAAAACATTAAATAAAATTTGTTCAATATTTTGTATATAAATTTTAATAATCAATAAATGAATATTTACTAAGATATCAAATGAAATTTTTGCAGTTAATTAATCCTTTACATAATTTGTCTTGAAAAAAATATAATATAAAATAAAATATACAGATTTTATTTCGAAAACATTCGGTGACGAAGAAAAAGCGTAAGGAACTTCGTTCCTGGCGGGGGTCCCCCGACCGCACTCTGGTTTTTTTATCTTATTAATCATGACTTTTGACGTGATAACGTCCTATAAATCGATGGCCGGCTGCACAAATGAAAAATCGTGACTCATTGTCACGTTCCGCCTGAGCTGAGCGGACGAATGAGAGATTCGTACATTAGTTTGGACCCATGAGAGATTCTTGAATCCACACTAATGCGCGTATGAATGAATCTCTCATGAATCCCGTTTCAGTTCTCTCAGTTTGGATTCATGAGAGATTCGTTCATGCGCGTATTAGTGTGGATTCGAGAATCTCTCATGAATCCAAACTAATGCGCGTATGAGATTGGATTCATGAGAGAGTCGTTCATACTCGCATTAATGTGGATTCAAGAATCTCTCATGAATCCAAACTAATACGCGTATGAGATTGGATTCATGAGAGATTCGTTCATACGCATAATAGTGTGGATTCAAGAATCTCTCATGAATCCAAACTAACACGCGTATGTACGAATCTCTCATTCGTCAATCTCTCATTTGTCCATACGCGCAATAGTGTGGATTCAAGAATCTCTTATGAATCCAAACTAATACTCGTATGAGATTGGATTCATGAGAGATTCGTTCATACGCATATTAGTGTGGATTCAAGAATCTCTCTTGAATCCAAACTAATACGCGTATGTACGAATAAATAAATTGTTAATACATAGCATATTAATAATAATAATAATAATATTTTATTTTCAATTTACGATATTTACAATGAATAAGGTTAGAAATATTTTAACAGCAATGGCCTTAGCCGTCTGCCGGAGTTAGCTCAGTATGCAAAAAAGAGAGAAAAAAAAAAGTAAAGAAAAAAAAAATAAATAGATAAAGATTAGAGATTACAGAGAGAAGATTAAAGATTAAAGATTGACAAAACTAAGAATAAACTAAGTATAAACTAAGTATAACATTCAGTATAGGTACAATGAAGAGAAAAAGAAAATTTAGCACCTGTAATGGAGGACTCACTTATTTATTGAAACATAATAAAAATAGAGTAAAATTGAGATGAATGGACAGATTAGAAGTCGGAGATCCAGTCATAACGAACTCTCCAGGCGTGGCGGGCAAACTGAATCAAAGGCCGTGGGTCCTGGTGCCCAGATAGGAAGGACTTCACTTCCTCCCTGGACAGCGTGCTTCTTCCGAGGTGAAGCATGCGAACCTCCGCTAACAAAGGGCATACAGCCAGGAAGTGGAAGATATCCTCCGGGACACCCCAGTTACACAGGGGGCACAGTTCAGTTTCAGAGCTTCTGGTAAGCCAAGGCCTGTGGTTAAGGAACAACAGCTCGCACCTCAAACGCAACATCCAGCGAGTTTCAGTAAAGCTCAAATTAAGGGATAAATTAGCCGTTACCTGGTCTTCGAACTCAACAATTAAAGCCTTGTATAGCAAAAATCTGTCAGACTCGATTGCCCGACTTAAGCACCGATTGATGTGAGTTTTGTTTATTGCAGGTATAAGACGTGACAACTGACCGGACCAGCTGGGTAAGCCATCTAGCTCGGCGCTAAACATACATGAGTGCTGCTGACATAGAGTTATCCAATGCTTAAACCAAAGGATTTTTTTGGAAACTACCTCCGCTGCAACTTTTTTCACCAGTCTATGATCAGGCAAACCAAGTGTTTTAATGCAGTATTTAATATGCAGATGGAGAGCGAACAATTCAAGAGGTTTCATGCCAGTTTCTATGTACAGCATGTAATTTGGGGAGGAAGAGGGCAGAGAAAATAACTTTTTAATAAAGTACCTCTGAAATTTCTCAAGTGTGTCACACGATTGAAAGCCCCAAATTTGAGCTCCATAGCAGACCAGTACCCGCGCTGTACCTTCAAAAATCCTATATTTAGCAGTTAACGGCACATCGCTACTGTTCATGAGTGATGACCAGACTCTATTTAAGCCAAGTTTGGCTTGCGCAACTCTGTCCTCAATATGAGGAACAAACGAAAGGCGAGGAGTTAAGATCATCCCTAAGTATTTGTATCTTGTGACGACTTCAATTCTATCGCCCTTGTAAAACCACTTTTCTGATGACTTGAGTCGGCCTCCTTTGCGAAAGACCATAATTTTGGATTTACTTGCGTTGACTGTCAGGTTCCATTGTTCACAGTATAGCTCAAGAATTTTTATACTCTTTTGGAGGGTCAGAGGGTTGTCAGATATCAACACGATATCGTCGGCGTACATTAGAACATTGACTTTCTTGCCACCAATCATTACCCCACCTTCAAGGAGTGGAGGCAGATCGTCAATGAACAAACTGAAAAGAATTGGACTCAAAAGACAACCTTGACGCACTCCAGAAGAAATCTGAAAAGATTCCGAGATTTCGTCACAACAGCGGACTGACGCGGCTGCAAAGGAGTAGAGCTTTTTAAGTGTTGCCATAAATTTCGACGATACACCCAGGTTGAACAATTTAAGAAAGAGCGCTGAGTGATCAACAGTGTCGAACGCTGCTTTGAGGTCAATGAAGAAGCAGTATGTCTTCTTACCCCGCTCAGATAGCCTAATATTAATTAAATTGGTAAGAATGAAGAGATTATCCAGAACAGAATAACCTCGCCTGAAGCCAGCTTGGAACTCACTCAGTAGCGCATTTTCCTGCACAAATTGATTGAGTCTTGAAAGTAGCAGGGATGTAAAAATTTTCGCCAGAGTGTTGAGGCAAGAGATTCCTCTGTAATTACTGACCTCGTTTGCATCACCCTTTTTATATATTGGAAATATTATTGATTCTCCAAAGGACACAGGAACGGCACCGTGCTCATAGATAGAGTTAAAAAGGCCCAAGAGGCTCTCAATGAATGATTCAGGAGCATATTTGTAGAATTCGTAGGTTATCCGGTCCGGGCCTGGAGCTTTGTTGCGCTTAAGGCAAGCTAACGATGACGTGAGTTCCTCTAAAGTGAATCGGGAGTCTAGTATAGAGGAGAGGGTTGATGGCTCGGCATAAGAATAGCAGTACTCCGTAGTTGGGTTAAGGAGAGACTTAAAGTGATTAACGAGCCTGTCAAGGGTTATATCTGGACCTATACTGAATTTTCTTCTGTGGAAGGAGTTTACTAGATTCCAGAACCTCCGCGAGTCGCTGGCCGCTTGAAATTTTTCAGTGAGTGATGCATAATACTGCCTCTTATGCTCCTTACAAACGGATACATACTCCTTTTTGGCTTCTAGATATGCTCTTCTGGCAAAGTCAGAGTGGGTTTTCCGATACAAATTCAGACATTTAAAGGATCTGTTCCTCGCACGAAGACAATTGAAATTAAACCACGGGCTCTTTTGTCGGATCCTAATAAAAGAAGGGGCTGCAAGAACTGGGGACGCTCTGGTAATAATGTCAGTCAAAACATTAGCGTAATCCTGGCAATTGTCAGGAAAGCTGTTGATAGAGGAGATGGACGAGTCGAGGTTTGAACAGTAACAATCTCTATCCTGGTCGCGCCAGACTAATTGGGGTAACAACGGGAGTGAATCGGCAACCGTAACCCCGGCATTGGCCCGGATGGAGAGTGAAAGTGGCAAGTGGTCGGAAAAGGATTCAGCGAGGACAGAAAAGTTTTTAACTAGGGGCAAACAATCATAAGACACACAGCAGAGGTCGATCACTGAGCACCCCATTGGACCAACAAAGGTAAACTCCCCATCCAAATCCCCCGGGGACCGGCCGTTCAGAATTACTAAATCATTCTCGTTACAAAAGCTAATGAAATTCGAACTTTGGGGACTTAAAAAAGCATCACGCGACGATCTGGAGGGATAAACATCAGGATTATTGGGAATCAATTCCTCGGGGAGAGATTGCAAGTTACCCGTTCTCACATTGAAGTCGCCAATTAGTATCAGCCTGTCAGTCCAAATAGTCTCAATCGTTTCGGAGAGTTTGCCAAAGTCAGTATCCCAGTGATTACAATTCAGATAGATAGGTATTAACGCGATAGGAGATTTATTGTCATTGTCGTAAAAATAGATGATTGGAAGTCCAGATACGTACGAAGAATGGATGTTCCTGAGCGATTTTTTTATGCCAATGAGCTTGCCACCACTTGCCCGTCCGACATTAGACCGTCTGACTGCCGACTCCCAAACAAGTCTATACCCAGGAAAAAAATTAACAAAATAGGAGTATGAGTCCTCCAATACAAAGGTTTCAACAAAGATGAAGATATCGTACTTGCTAACTAAGTTTAGAAAAGAAGATGAATGATTAAACATTTTTGACTTTAAGCCAGACACATTGTATGATAGAATTGAGGTTGAGCCTACATTACCGTAAGATTCTGAAAGACCTGTATTTTGGCAGACGGCTAAGTTATCTCAGAGAACTCGATGATCGCTGGCCGGGACCCTGCTGCTGGAAGCTAAAGGCTCTTGAGGGCCTCTTTCAAAGTAGTCCTTGGGTAGGGAATCCGACCTTATCTCTGCTATGAAGTCGAGAAGATTTACTTTTCAATTAATCTGCATAATTTAAGTAAAAAAATTTATTGAAAAAATTTACATTTTCAATTAGCTCCTTCTTTGTATTATACAAAATAATGATAATTCAGTGAAAATAATTCAATTCAATTCATAAAAGTAGGCAATTTTTCATCAATGCTTTCTTATGACGTTATCACGTAAAATTATCGTTCGTAAACCGACTTTACAGACAACCAATGTTTTTTTTATTATAATGGAATTTCTAGTATTTTGTGTATTATATTATATGAATCTATTTGTATATTTATTATGATTACGAGTGTATATATTGAAGATATGTAACAATTGTCAGTAATCCATTCAATCATCTTTACTATCAGATTTCTTCAATAATTCATTCATCTTTACTATCAGATTTCAATGATTTACAAAATTATTAGCTAGAATCTTAATTTTGGATTTGGACACATTTATAAAAACTCACAGTAGAGGAAAATAATGAATAACAAAAATGCAGGAAATGTCAAAATAATGGGGGTCGGTCATACATATAAACACCGTGGGACACTTCGTTTGGCCGCTACGGGCAAAAAACTGTTGAAAATTCAAAATTTGAATTTTATCACTTTCCCCATCTTTTGTATGCACATCTTTAAACTCAATTTAGAGAAAAATGATGTATGAAAAAGAAGTAGAAAATGTCTAAATAGGGGGGGTCGGTTATTCATATGAGCTTCCTAGGATGCTTCGTTGAGCCGCTACGAGCAGAAACCCATTAAATGTCCAAAATCTGAATTTTATCAATTTTCCCATCTTGTGTATGTATATGTTTAAAAACTCAATTTAGAGAAAAATTATGTATGACAAAAAGGTAGAAAATGTCAAAATAATGGGAGCTGTCCATACATATGAAACCCCTTAAGTGCATAATTTAGCCGCTACGGGCAAAAAACTGTTAAAAATTCAAAATCTGAGTTTTATCAGTTCTCCGATCTTTTGTATGTATATCTTTAAAAACTGAATTTAGAGAAAAATCGTGTATGAAAAAAGGTAGAAAATGACAAAATAATGGGGGTCGGTCAGACGTACGAACACCCTAAGACGCTGCGTTTAGCCGCTACGGGCAAAAAACCGTTGAAAATTCAAAATTTTACCGGAAAAGTACCCTCAAAACCGGAAGAATATAGTCAATTTTCTGATTCCCGTCCTATTCCTTCTTGTCCCATGATTCAAAATTCATAAATTAAAATACTATTTTCCAAGAACCTGTAAAAAACCACTTGCTACGGTTTGAGTAAACCAAAATAAATTTTCTCTTCATAGTTTCCGATTCCCCACAGCGAATTGGCGAAAGCCCCGGAAACAATCAGGTGCCTGTGCTAAGATCTTTATGTAAAAGCTAATTCTGGTACGAGCACGCGAAAACTAATTACCTAAAATCAATACCATAGCTTCATTTGTACAAGAAAACTAACGTTTATTGTTACAAAGACAGCGATTTTATGTCAAGATTGTATTTTGTTTGCCGTATATTTTGGAATTCTTGGAAAAAAAGCCGTGATCGTTCTAAATACATAAAATTTAAATTTAGGTTTCCATGACACAAACCTCCTTCGAGTGTCAGGAGAGGATTATGCCGTATTGGATAATTTTTAATCCACCTATGGTGTTGTTTGAATTTTTCCAAGACATAACTCATATAGCTGCGGGACAACTGCGAAGCTAGTGATTAAATTTAGTCTTTGTGCTTCTCTTAAATAATCTTCAGATAACGAGTCTCGAAACTTGGTCCTGAGATCAAGAAGGTTATTATGGCTAGAAAAAACCAACATTAAACTGAACAAATCTCGCAATTTGTGACGGGTGTCTTATACAGTAGTTTCTTTTAAGTCTTCCTTCTAGTGAGTATCATCATCCAGAAGATTAAGTGCACGACATGCAGACTGAAATGTTGGACGAAGTACGCCATTCACAGTCCTTACACTTTCAAATGAAATTGGACCTTGTACAGTATGAAGCAGAAGTCGAAGCATTTGGCATCAGGCATCATTTTGACAAAGATTAACAAACGCTATCAGAGTAGTATTTATTGGAGATTCTAATCTTTCTCTTATATTTTCCGAATATCAAACTATATAACACTCAGACCCAATATCGCAAAGTGTGAACACGTATGTTTCCATCGGAAGCGGAACTAAGTCTTCACACTGTCTTTATAAAGGGCTCCACAATTGGGTTAGTTAACTGCGGCCCAGATCTGTAAGTTCACCTTGATTCAAGGCTCTCATTTCATGAGCACATAAATTTCGTAATAAGAAAAGCTGGTGTTATGTTGGGCTTGGTATTAAAGTGATCCAAGGAATTCGCTGGCCCTTACAACCGTGAAACCCTGTATACCGCCCTCGTTCGCCCGATACTGGAATATGCTTCCCAAGTCTGGTCGCCATATCACCAGGTCAATATCAGCCGGGTTGAAGCTGTTCAGAAGCGCTTCCTCCGATTTGTTCTTAATCTACTCCCTTGGTCCGATCCCACTCACATTCCCCCATATCCCGACTGGCTAAGACTTATTAACCTGCAATCCCTCTCTGGACGCCGTGTTGTGGCTAATTTATCTTCCTTGCACGGTCTCGTCCAGGGTGATATTTTCGCTCCATACTTACGCAATCAGGTTGTCCTGCGCCCTTGCGGCAGAAACCTCAGGTCCGACGGCTCCCTCTTCCTCAGCTTACATCACACGGACTTTGGTAGGATGGAGCCCGTTACCCGCATGATAAGGGTTTATAACCGGGCTGCCCTTCTCCTGCGGGTCATGCATGGCAATGGCAGCGTTCGATCGGTTTTCCGGATATGCGCTGATGAAATTTCCTCCCAATAATACATTTAATACATATAATGAACTTTTGTATCATTTCACTTTCTCACAATAATAATTCGTTTTAATTTAGTTAAGTTGAGTAAGTTTTCGTTATTCTTCATTGCGTATATTACGTTTTATTTGATTTTATTTTATATTTTGATATTTTTTTCCGAATTTTAAAAAAATCAAATCGGAGAAAACCCGCTTGAAACAGAATATTAAAAACCCAAAATGTTAAGTACCGAGCAAGTGTGAGAGCTACGGCGGCATCGAAGAAGAAATAAAAAAACGGCGGAAAAAATAAACTTGTGATTTATCCATTCTGCAACCGTACTCCTCTCCATAACCATTGTAATTAATAGTTTGATGATTCAAGGACATATAAGTGCCAGAATTTTGTTGTAATTATTTTGACGTTAAAACGTCTTTCCGCTCGTTAAATAGACTGATATCCAGTTAAACTTTCTTGCAGTACAATATACCGTCAGATTTCAATCGCTAATAGCTACGAGCCTAGTAATGCGATAACAACTTTTGAGGTCACAATGGATAGAAAATTTCTGTACGAGTTTATCGTGCAGTATTCGTTTTGCGCGTTACATCATCGGGCTAGTTCACTTACGCATGATTATTGTTAATAAGCGTTGCGTAAAATTATAAATCAGTGTAGCGTGAGAACGCGATCATGTAGGACGTTCGTTCGGATGTCATTGTATGGAGTTTAAGAAGGACTGCCAAGACCTAAAGTAAAAAAATAAAACTAATGGGATATCTTCCCTGTATTGGGAAGGAGATTATGTGCCACACTGCCTCTGAAGTACTGATGTATCAGCCAGTCTGATTTGGCTGGACCTCAACATTTTCAATACTAATTGCAATGGTTATGCCATCTTACCCTTTGTTTACATACTTGGATATGTATTTAATGGATTTTACGCTGTAGCAATATCCGCATTAATGTGGGCTTTGAAAGTCTTGGACAAAACGGGCGAATTTGGGACAACGCACTGATAGTCAACACCAATGTTCTCAGAGGCTACTTTAGTCACTGTAGTGAAACCACCGGAATCTGGCGACTTTCTTCTGTAAGTAAGATAACCTTCTTCCTTCTGCAAGTAAGATAACCCGTTATGGTCTCCCTTACGAACTTCCTAGGGTATTTTTTGGTGCGTTGACCCTCTTTAATACAGGAGGATTGCCAATGAAAAGTACCACTTGGGCAGTGGATCATATGACTCTTCACGATTTCGAAGAGCTCAGGATCCTCCCTGCAATCTGACAGTTGGGTTCCGGCCTGAGCGGATGGATTCTTTCAGCCAAAGAAGCAAGTGCGCATGAGGAGGACCACGCTTCTGCCACTCAACAGTGTATATGAAACATTGTAGTGCACCAAATATTTGTCCTTTGCTTAATATTGCTTTTAAAGATTTAAGTTTCAAGTGGAAAATTCAAGATACTATATCATGGCGATCTCGTGGTGCTTGGACTGACATAAGTTCGCGTTTTATTTCTGGCCAATTTGGGTTGGTTGTGATTGTTATGAATAAAACCGTGAGGCGTAGTCAAGGTCCGCGCCGTAGATTTTCCGTGAAAACTTGGGGATAAAATTATAATAAGTGTTTCTCATTAGTATGTACTTAAATCAATCTCTTTAATACATTGGTATAGAGTAGTACGGTGACAGAATAGATAAATCACAAGTTTATTATTTAACGCCGTTTTTCATTTCATCTTCGATGCTGCCGTAGCCCTGGCACTTGATCGGCACTGAGAATTTTAGGCTTGTAAATTTCGTTTTGATGCAAGCTTTCTCTGATTTGCGTTTTATTCGATTCCGCGCGTATTTATGACACGTACAAAACGAAATTTTTAATTTTGCTCAGTTTTCAATTTAATACACTCTCACTCACTGTGTAAATGGGTATAAATTTGAAAATCGAAAAAAATATGGAAGATATCGTCTCATATGAGGCGTAAAAATGCACCCAATTGCAAAAAACTCAAATCGGAGAAAAACCGCATCAAACCGAATATTTAAGACCAAAAATGATAAGTGCAGAGCAAGTGTGAAAGCTACGGCGGCATCGAAGAAGATTTATCTTTTCTGTCACCGTACTTCTTTATACAACCATTGTATAAGAAATATTGTTTTAAGTACATACTAATAAGAAACACTTATGATAATTTTATCCCCAAGTTTTCACGGAAAATCTACGGCGCGGAATTTGACTGGGCCTTCCAGTTTTTTTTATTTATATTTCGGCCAATATCTTTATTGTGTCACTTAAGGTCCTGGTAGTTCTTTTTAAGTCCTTTACATTGACATCCAAATCAAAGTCCTAGCTTAACGCACTCTCACGCTACACTCATAAATACCTTTACGCAACCCTAAAAACAACAATTACGCGTAGGCGCTTGCACTAGCCCGATGACGTCACTGCCAAAACAAATGCCACACAATAAATACGTACAAATATGCTACATCCACGGTGACCTCAACCGTTGTTATCGCAATCATATGCATTGTAGTCATTAGCGATTGGAAAATGACGGTGTTTTTATCTAGCAAAATGCATCTTGTGTTCTGGCATGGACCACCCGTAAAGGTAGAAGGCTAAACCATTACTCCACCTTTGTCTTCAACATTTGCATCTTGCCTTTATGCATCTTTCAAATCAATGTAGTTTTCGGCTCTGAACTGTTTTGGATGAGTTCTGAAGTACAGAAGAAGTTCACTCTCAATTTTGCCATACATATCTACCAAAAATTGATTAAAAAGTTGTCTAAACTGATGAATGTGGCTGGGATCGCCCTGTATAATCATTAAACGACAGGCACAAAAGTCACAGCCCGAGGTTTTTCTCGTTTTTTGGACACTAGTAGTGGGATTCACACGGTAAATCTGGAAATGATGACCATCCTCACAGCGGCAAAATATTAAAGGTTATTGCAGGGCATTGTTATGATTTTCTTTTTGATTTCTTGTAAGTTGCTATATTTCAGTTCTGACTATTTATGTTTCATACCTTTGTACATAATGTTGAAAAAAGGCATTCACATACAATTGTCGTTTGATTGTCTGAATTATTTTTTTCTTCTGACTATGTATAAACCACAGTCTTACAATAACTCATTCACAAGTTTCAAAGTTATAACTATCATTTTGCTTAAACCAAGTCTCAAGTTAACCAATCGTTGTATATCTAGGATTTTATATAAACCAAATCTTAAATTAACCAAAACTCAAATTAATCATTCGTTGTATACCTATAACTTTATATAAACCAAATCTCAAGTCAACCAATCGTTGTATATCTAGTATTTTATATAAACCAAATCTTAAATTAACCCATGGTCGTATATCTAGCATTTTATATAAACCAAATCTTAAATTCACAAAATCTCAAATTAATAATTTTATATAAGCAATTTGCTACTAACAATTTCTGTTACTTAATTATAATTCTTAAACCTTCTACAATTTTTATACGATTTCCCTGTAATGATCTATTTACATAATATACAATTTTTTTAAACTCCTGCAGTCGTGCGCTAAACCATTTCTCCTCGCATTTGTGCGCTAAACCTTTCAATTATTACTGAAGATTACTAAAACACTTTTAAAATTCCCGCGGTCGTGCGCTTAGCCATTTCTTCTCGCATCTGTGCGCTTAACCTTTCAATTGTTACTGAAGATCACTAAAACACTTCTTTAGCGAAATGGGCTCAGGGCCGGTCCTCGAGTCCTGCGGAGCCTCTTCGAGAAGCGCCCGTGAATTTTCCAACACGTGAACCGTAGTTGGTGGGTTACAGGAACCACTTTTAACTAGCAGATCTTTCCTACACCGATAGGTTTCGGGAACCGTGTTCGGTATGTAATTTTACTTGGAACCGCAGTTGGTGGGCTTCAAGAACCACTTTCAACTCTAAGTGCTGTTTCTACACCAATAGGTTTCGGGAACCGTGTTCGGTATGGAGTTCCATTCGATTGGGTAAAGATGAGTTGTGTCCACGCACGGCCACACCTATGAGTGTCGATTCGGGATCCAACTGCTACTGAAAATTTGTCCAAAATTTCCTCTCGTTATATTCCATAGAACCGGGACTTTGGTCCGTTTTTGCGTGGTTACCATGTGTTTACGAAATCCACTTTGTGTGCCGTGGCGCCATCTCTCAGCGACCAGCCTAGGTTTTTAGAGCTGATCGCGTGAGTTGTTAACATTTCCACATGTGTTTCGTTTTGACATTTATATAGAGGTTAAGACGGTGTTGTGATATCGTGCGTTTTATGTTTTTGAATTAGTTTTATGCTGTAAGCATAGGTTTCGGGTGTCCAATGTTCACGTAAGTATGATCGAATGGTTTGTATATTTATATTCCATGTTTTCTTAGGTTCATTTACGTTGAAACACTTCATGACTATCGTGATCATAAATCGTGTTGCAGTTATGCTTGGTAGTGAGTTTTGTGCATTATGTTTTTTAGGTCATCTTATGTTCGTATGTGTTATGGGTATGGTTAGTGACTCATGTAGTAAATTTATTATATTCTAATCTCTCTTCTTTTAGGTGATGCGGCGTATCAGCACAGCATCGTCAGAACCATGTGTCTCACAGATTCTACTTAAACCCTCGAATATAGCTTTAAGGACATTATCCCGATAATCACTGGATGCCCTATCAAAACAATGGCCACTTCATTTACTTTGAATCGTCCAGTATGTTCTCCAGCTAGAATACGGTCTGCCTTTATAACAAATTTATACCTCTCACAACCTTCATCTAAAGATTCTGGGCGTATGTGTTATGCATGTGAAATAAGGATTGCAACTGTTCAATTAAAACAGGGTCCAAAGTATTGAAATTATTAATCCTTGCATCAATTTGCTCACGGGTGTCAGAAATGAAAAAAATCTGCAGGAAGTTAAACGGCATATTTGGAGGTGGTAACAGGGAGCAAATAAATTGATACACCTGGCCCTGCACTTTAAAAGTGGGCATAAATCCTCCATCAGAAGTCACCTCATTAGCACCAAATGATGTCATTTGAAAAGTACTATTGTAACCTATTATATGGGTTAAGAAGTCTCGTGATTTGGGATGAACCTTGAATTCCCGGTAGAAAAATTTTTCCAGACAAACAAAAAACTCCCTCAGACTCTGCTTTCCGCGTAAGAATGGAATAGAAGCGGCAAACTGAATTTATGGACCCTAAGTTACTTGCATCACTATAATCACTTCGACGGTCATAGGAAAATCCGCTTTTATTTTTGTCTCGCCATTGCGTCCAGTTTCTTGCGACGTTCCTTTTCTGGAGTTCATCTTGCTTATGACACTGCAGAATACTCCAATTCTCTAGCAATATGATGTTCTTCAGCGTCTGATGACATACGTGTTGCTAGGATGTCTTCCGTTACATTTGCGCTGGTAGACGCGATACTTTCCCGTTCTTCTTCAAGACTTAAATTTAGAATGCCAACATTAAATTCATATCTTTCCCCATCCCTGGCATGCCGTTCACCCCTTTGCTCCTCTGTCTCCCCCTCCGATCAACTTCTTGCCTTGAGTTTTGTTCCACCAAACTACGCTTCAATGACTGCCTCTCTCTGTCAAAGTATTGCCGTGCTATCCTTTGCTCATTGGTCTTGTTAATATACACTATTAACTTTTATTTTATTTAATATTACTTTGTTTTATAATAATATATTTTTATTAAATTTTATTACTAACTAGCTTCCAAAAATCTTCCTTACAACTGCCATTTTAATTCCTAACATTAATTTTAAATGCCTACTACTGTTACAAAAAAATAAATATTTGCCTACTTATAAATACTTATTAAATATTAAACACTAGCCTACTTATAAAATATTATGACGTTACAATATCATCACGTCGGGGTCACCAATTTGTTAATATACACTATTAACTTTTATTTTATAATAATATATTTTTATTAAATTTTATTATTAACTAGCTTCCAACAATCTTCCTTACAACTGCCATTTTAATTCCTAACATTAATTTTAAATGCCTACTACTATTACAAAAAAATAAATATTAGCCTACTTACAAATAGTTATTAAATATTAAATACTAGCCTACTTATAAAATATTATAACGTTACAGTCTCCAACACTCGCAAGTACACACGCCTCTCCTTGACGACGTCTTGTCTGACATTCCGTGCCTCCATTGACGCAATGAATGCTTTCCTCTATCAAAACATTGCTTTGTTCTCTTTTCCTCATCTGTTGCCGGTATTCATAGCATCACATGTCTACGTTTGTCAATTTCCATTCATACCTTCCTCAGTGCTTGACTTTCTGTAGTCCAAAACAATCAAGATCGTCATTTATTTTTTTGGAGCCGTTTTTCTTTGGAACTCTGATTCTCTTAGTCGCTCGGCACCGTTTCGATTTTTATCCTTTTCAAGCCGAGCAAGTCTATCAACTTCTATTGCCGCGATACTCCTAGACGGACCAGGTGAATTGTAGGAATATGCAAACGGTGCA
This sequence comes from Chrysops caecutiens, assembly GCA_963971475.1. Lineage (NCBI taxonomy): Eukaryota > Metazoa > Arthropoda > Insecta > Diptera > Tabanidae > Chrysops > Chrysops caecutiens. The sequence continues at coordinate 24,963,490 of OZ020568.1, read as the reverse complement.
TTTACGTTAGAGGGACCAGGTAAGTGCACGTTAAATTCTACAACACACGTGGAAGGACCAGGCAAATTCAAATCAAGGCCTGCAGTAGATTGAGTTAACTGGCCAGGTAACAATAAATCTACATCATCCCAACCAGATTCGAAAGACAACAACGGTCTGATGAAGCAGAAGAACGATCTGGGGAGTTAGAATTTTGAGACTCAATATGAAGAGTTATATTCCTAACTCTTCTTTTATTTTGAGTGCTTTGGAAATGGTCCTCAAAGTGGACTTTGTTGGCAGCATTTTTTAGCAGCAACGATACTAATTAATTGAGAAATATCAAAACTATATAATTTGGAAAGAAAGCCCCAACAAAAGAAAATTTCGAGGGAAAATATACCTGAAAATCATGTGTCTCTAGGAAACAACAACAAACATATAATAAAAAAATAAATTTTTTCCGACACATTGTTTTTCTTCTGTTGTTCTTCTCGTATACTTTTCTTTTGTATAATTTCCTGCAGGTATCAGGATGACACTGTTAAGAAATTTTAAAAAGTGCTTGGTGCAAAGTTTTTTTGAAAAAAAGAAACTAAACGCTGAGCAATTCAAAGAACACTTGGTTGTCAGGACCTTAAAGGATCAATTTACCATTTTCAGCGTTAAAATAAATTCAAAAACTATGACTTTTTCAGATATTCGAAGTATTTAGAGCCACCAAACATAATAATAGTTTTCAGAAACACATACTACACTGTAATTAATTCTACGCAATCATAGTCAGTACAAAAAAACCGAAAGGTCCAGTCAAGGTCCGCGCCATAGATTTTCCGTGAAAACTTGGGGATAAAATTATAATAAGATTTTCTTATTAGTATGTACTTAAATCAGTGTCTCTTATAAAATTGTTATATAGAGTAATACGGTGACAGAAAAGATAAATCAGAGGTTTATTTTTTCGCGGTTTTTTCATTTCTTCCTTAATGTTGCCGTAGTTCTGAAATTTACTCGGCACTGAACAATTTAGGTATTTTTGATTTCGATTTGATGCAAGCTCTCTTTGATATGCGTTTTAATATATTCGGCCCATATTTACGACTCATATGAGCCGACATTTCAAATATTTTTTCAATTTTCACTTATACGTCAACGAATATTTTTTTTGTTTCAGTTAACATCCTGGTACCTCTTCTAAAACTCCTTACAATGAAACCCGAACGAACGTCCTACATAATTGCGTTCTCACGCCACACTGATTTATAATTTTATGCAACGCTTATTAACAACAAACGTGCGTAAGTGAACTACCCCGATGACGTCAAGCGCGAAACAGATGCTGCACGATAAACAGGTACAGAAATTCTCTATCCATTGTGACGTAAACAGTTGTTATCGCATTATTAGCCTCGTAGCTATTCGCGATTGAATTCTGACTGTATATTTTACCACAAGAAAGTTTGACTGGCTGTCAGTTCACATAACGAGGGGAAATACGTTTTAACGTCACATGAATTACCACAAAATTTTCGTACTAATATGTACCTTAATTATGTACCTTATTATTATCTAACTATTAATTACAATGGTTGTGGAGAGTAGTACGGTTAGGTAATAGATAAATCACAAGTTTGTTTCTTTCCGCCGTTTTTTTATTTCTTCTCCGATGCCTCCGTAACTCTCACACTTGCGCGGCACTGAACATTTTTGGTTTTTAATATCCGTTTTTATGCGGGTTTTCTCTGATTTAAGGTTTCTACATTTCGGTGTATATTTACGCCACATGTGAATGTCCGAAAAGTTGACTCGACAAATTTGGAATTTAAAAGAAAAAAAAAATGTGCCAATATGTGCCCGAAATGTGCTACCATGTGCTACGTAAAGAAAAAATTTACTCAAAAAACTTACCTTTTATGACTAGGTCCTTTTAATGATGTTTAGTTAGCTCTACAACTTCACTTCATTAAAACCAAACTTCATTTCATATTGTGCTGTACTGTGCTCAAGATGTGCTCTTTGTGCCATTAAAAAATATATATATTTACTTGAAGAATTGAATTTTTATTAAGACATCCTTTTTGTGACGTTTAGTTAGCTCCGCAAAATTATTTTTTCAAAACTAAAAATATTGTGCTGTAATTTGCTCGCAATGTGCTCTAATGTGCCAATGAGAAAAAAAATATTTGAATAAAAAATTTAGATTTTTCATAAAATGTTGAGTCATCATTAATAATTTCTCTACGCATCGATAAGTCTGGTGCTGTAAAATAGCATAATAAAACTATGCTCCAAACGATTTGAAACAAATATTGTGCAAGAAAACAACTTGTATCAACTGCCTAAGCTACCGATAAAATTACTTTTTAAATTCATTAATTAATAGAGACAAATTTCCTTCGTATATCCAGTAATTACCTTAATCAGTAGTTCGATTAATAATAATTTGTTCAATAGAAACTCTATGGGCCCCTTGCACAGCACCTATAAAATCTATTCCTACATGAAAGAACTACTTTGAGCAATAAAATTCTGTAAATTTCTTTGAGAACATTTCTTAGAACTATTATTGGAAGCATTTCAAAAGAACTTTAAACACAAAAATGACATGGGATTTGATATTTAATGTTTTTTTTCAAAAGGATTGTGCTGAGAATTGATCAATTATTGTTGTTAAGCTGGCAATGACATGAGAAGTAGACATGATCTTAACATAGTTAAGTTGGCAAGAATTATTTAGTTATTTAGGACTGACAATACTTTTAAATGTCAGTCTGTTATCAAGTATGAAATTAAGCATGATGGAAGTGTTTCTTTTATAATTTTGTAATCCGTATTTATTGAATTGTTAGTTATTAATCCGTTGATGATTGTTGATTGATTATGATGAATAAATGTGACATTGAAGAAATCAAATAAAATTTTATATATAAACGTAAAGGGAAAACCTGAAACTTAATAAGTTCAAATAATATCAACAGGTTATGGGCCCAGAGTCGCTGTGAAAGGGTTTTTTTTTCTTTTGAAAGTCAGGACAGGAAAGTGGACAAAGTAGTCCAGAACGTCACAACCGGCAAGGACATCATAATCAACAAAATTTGACGATATTGGAGCGGTCATCACGCAGCAAGGCAACGTTGAGCAGCAAGTCGTTTTTGGAACGAAGTTCTTTATCGCGCGTGTGGCGACGGGGCTAGCCGAGAAATTGTGTCCCGTTAAATCTGAGCGTTAAATGCCTCCTCCCTAGCGCTCTGTGGTGCGTCATACGTACTGTAGTGCGCTGTCCCCCACTACAGTACATATACTGCACAGAGTGTGGTGTGTATAGAGTGGGCATCGCTCAACATTTACGTGCACGTGTCGTGTGTTGATTACAATTTTCACATCAGGTTGATGTATTTCCTTCACTGATAATTGCTTAATTGAATCATTATTATCATTCGGAGGATAGAACTATTTGTTGAATTTGATGGGACGAGTGAATTAAAAAAAAAAAGAATACGAATAGTGTGTAGTGGTAGCGTCGTTTGCTTTGTTTGTGAGCACGTGTCAGTGTTTACTATACCTCCAAATACAATTAATGTGGTTGCGTTCATAAACATTTTCATTACGATTTCGTGATAAACAATGGAAAGAGAAGGAAGTGAATTGAAAAAAAAAGAAAATCACGATTCGGCACCGAAATCGATGTAAGTTTATAAAAAAAAATACCAAAATACCAAAAATGGTGAAATTAAACTGTTCATAGCAAAAAAATGAATGTACATAATTTTGTAATTTATAACTTTTAATTTACAGTGTTGAGGAAATACTTCAGCAACGAGGAAAGAAAAAGGAGGCACGCTGTGTAAAGACAATACAATCACAGTCATTACATTTGGATAGCCAACAAAATGCGGAGGGTTACCAAACGAAGAGGAAAACAGCCGCGCAGTACCAGAAAGAATATCGACAGAGACAAAAGGAGAAGAAAAAACAAGAATCAGAAGGATTAACCTCGGTGTATCAGGAAACCGAGACTCAAGGACCGAAATCATTGAATTTGGATAGCCAACAAAATGCGGAGGGTTACCAAACGAAGAGAAAAACAGCCGCGCAGTACCAGAAAGAATATCGGCAAAGACAAAAGGAGATGAAAAAAAATGAATCAGAATCAGCAGCACAAAACAAAGAGACTTTGAGGAAAAAAATGTACCGAAACAAATTAAAAGAGCAACGGGAGCGTTCTAAACTAAATGAAATCTTATTAGGAAAAAAAAACACCGTTTCACACAAGAGGCGAAAATTGAATACGCAGGAGAACGATACAAAAAAAATTATGACAACTGATAATGATCAACGAGATCAGGAAACCCAGCGGACAATAATAGGAAAATCATGTGATGAAGTCAGACCAAACGTGCAATTAACAAATACGGAATTTTGCAAAAAATATCGGAAAAGGTGGAGCTTGCACAATGCACTCGTTCAAGAAGGAGGGAATAGCGAATTCCAAGCCCCATATCAACAGCTTATCAGCTGTGCACAGCCCGAAGCCATTTTACATCAAGACACGAATATTCGCTCGGACGGCAACTGTCTTTTTCATTCTCTCATACGAGCTCTTAATCTTAACATTTCATCTACAGAGCTCAGAAGACAGCTTCTTGCTTCATCATTTGTAGATTCCTGCATAAACCCAGACGGTGTTAGGCATATTCTTTCCAGTGATACAGAATTTGGAGATATGGATTGTATTGAAATTTTTGCAAAAAATTATCATCACAATATTTGTGTACACAATTACTACGTCAACGCTCTAACCAAGGAGGAAGTAAAGCAATTTCTTCATTTCAGAGTAGAAAATTCGCCCAATTTCATACATTTACATCTTCGTAACGTACATTTCACACCATTGATTGAAGTAGAAGATATTATGGCTGATGACGTTACAGATAATCAACATACAGAAAAAATGGTTGTTCAGAGCGATGGAGACGACAACACTGAAGATGACAGTAGCGACGAAAACAATGATGATCACATAGGTATCAATAACCTAAATGCTTCAAGCTCAATTTACAGTAACTACTATGAACATGCCAGCAGCCATCTAGAATTCCACAATTTATTCAGAAAAAATTCGTTCGGCCACCCTTGTGCTATTTGTGATAGACTTTGGTGGAAAAGAGATTTGAAAGAGAGTTCATGTGTGCATATTAATGTTCTAAAGGAAATATTACCGAATTATGTATGTGGTACAACTGTGAAGGTCTGCTCTACGTGTAAGAAGTCTCTCGACAAAGGAAAAATTCCATTACTAGCATCGTACAACGGCTTCAATTATCCTCAGATTCCCCCTGATCTGCCAAAATTAAATCTTATTGAGCAACGACTCATTTCCCCAAGGATTCCTTTCATGCAGATAAGAAGACTAAGGCATATTAATGGTCAATACGGTATTTATGGTCAAATTATTAATGTTCCTGTCGATGTTAATACTATGATCAAGCAATTACCAAGGAATATTGAAGAAGATCAATGTATTTATGTGCATATAAAAAAGAAATTAATTCATAAAAGTAGTCATGTTCATGGACTGATTACTAAACAAAATATCAAAAAGTGGTTACAGTATTTGGTTAAAACACCACTTTATATTCATGAAAAGATTACAATCAATGAAGGAATTTTGAATACTTATCAAGATTGCGCTGAATCTACAATGGATGATATAAGTGAACATGTCCCTATCGAAGAAAACGTCACAGCTTTACAACAAACTCTTCTGTGGAATGAGGATAAAATGTTGCACATGGCACCAGGAGAGAAGAGCGTACCGCGTAGTATTTTATTTGATGAATATGCTGAAGAGCTGTCATTTCCCATAATCTACGGTGGACAATTTAGGACTTATAGAGAAGGCTGCAATGTTACATCTTTCATGCAAGCAACCAGTGAACTCCGACGTACCGATCGCCGAGCTACTGACCCTCAACATCTTTTGTACGTGGCAGCAAAGATTATGAGGCAACGAGTCAGCAGTTCGGTCAGTGTTGCTTTTAAACATGTTGGCCATACTACCAATCTCACCAAGGAAGATATACTATCCGAAAATTACATCAACAGTTGTCTCGAAACCAACCTTGCTTTCCTCCGTTGTCTACCGAATTCTGCTTGGTACTGGGCTGATCGGAAGAAAGATCTTTTCGCGATGATTAGACAACTAGGAGCTCCGACAGCATTTATGACACTTAGTGCAAATGAAGCCGGATGGACTGATTTACTTAGATTGTTATATAAGTTGAAAAATAATGGAGAGGACATTTCGGACGATTTCATAACAAATATGTTCTATATACAGGAAGCAGAGCTCGTTAACGAAGATGCCGTCACCTGTGCAATTTATTTCAACAAGTTGGTAAATTGTTTATTGAAAATTTTACAGTCAAAACGAGACAATCCATTCGGAGAATATCGAGTGAAAGATTATTTCAAACGGATTGAATTCCAGCACCGTGGAAGCCCTCACGCTCACATCCTTTTATGGTTGGATAATACTCCAAAAAATTTGCTCATCAACAGCACGGATGTCACAAATATGGTCGACAAATTAGTTTCAGTATCCGAATCAGAGGCATCTGGAAATATTAGACTTCAAACACATAAACACACGTTCACGTGTTACAAAAAAATGGATCCGGGAAAAAAAGATAACTGTCGATTTGGAGCGCCTTTTTTACCATCACGTAAAACAATAACATTGATGCCAATGAAAGATACGGATTCCGATTTTGATGCGGAAAAATTTAAAGAGTACAAAAAACAATACCAGTTACTCAGAACCAATTTGGAGAAATTCGACTATGATGGTTTCGATAACTTTTATGCTCAGAACAATATTCTCTCCGATGAACATTATTACAATATCTTGAGAGCTGGGATCACCCGACCAAAATTGTTATAACGTAGAACGCCATCTGAAAAATGCCATAATCCTTTCAATCCATTTGTGTTTCATTGCTTACAATCAAACATGGATTTTCAAATAATTCAAGACGAGTATGCTTGTGCTGCTTACGTCGTTGAATATGTTAATAAGCATAATCGAGGCATCAGCAATTTACAACGCCAGATTATTCAAATAATGGACGAAAATCCTGAGTTTGATATTGTAGATATCACAAAGAAATTGAGCATTGATGTACTCCATGCAGTCGAAATGCCTGCACAAGAAGCTGCGTGGTATTTGTTGCGTGAACCAATGGCTAAAGCTTCTGTTGCAACTGTTTATATTCCAACAATATATCCAACTGAACGGCAGAGGATAAGAAAGACCTTGAAGCAATTACAAGATTTGGATGATGACTGCACAAATAAATGGAAAGAAAATTGGTTCGACAAATATGAAAAAAGACCTGACACTCTGGAAAATGTCACTCTGATCCAATTCGTTGCTAATTACACCATTAATAAAAAAGGAGACTATCAATTACGAAAAGAATCAAGAATCGTTAGGTATCGGAATTATGATATGGCAAATAATTACAATGATTACAGGCGAGAAATGGTTTTACTGCATATCCCTTTCAGAAGCGAAGACAACGACGTGCTTGCCGAAAATAAATTCATTCAAATTTATGAAGACAACAAAGATTTGATATTGGAACGCAGAAAAGAGTTTGAATCGGATTTAGATATACAGAAGACCTTGCAAATTTGCAGAGAGCTAGGTAGAGAAGATGATGAAGAAGAAGAGCAACAGTTGCATCACGAAGCCAACGTCATTTTTGAAGCTGATCCGTATGAAAGATTAGCACTTGATCCGCATTCTGCTATTAATGCCGATATACAAAATGCAACGCTTAACAAACTTGGTGCTATAGCGAAAAAAAAGGAAAATTTAATGGAGACTAAACTCTTTCATGAATTAATGAGATCGGCTAACACAGAACAAAAAGAACTATTGATGCACATTATATCTCATCTTCAAACTCCAAATGATTCACCATTTCAAATTTTTTTGACTGGTCCAGCTGGCAGTGGCAAAACTTTTGTAATCAAACTCATAATGGAAATTTATAACAGATTTAGTGACAATGACGGTTACTGCAACGCCTATATAACTTGCGCTTCTACTGGTAAAGCTGCTGTGGCGATTGACGGTACAACGGTTCACACTGCTCTAAAAATTTCGATTTCTAAATTGCTACCTTTATCATCAGAAATTTTGCATCTGTACAAATCTCTCTTCCGTTACGTCAGGGTACTGATTATCGATGAAATCAGTATGATCAGTGCGGAATTGTTAGTCAAAATTGATTTTCGTTTAAAGCAAATTACTGGAAACCATAATCATGATTTTGGAGGTATTGACGTAATTTTCATTGGAGATTTACGCCAAGCACCACCTGTAAGAGCAACATTAATATACAAGCCAATCAGAACACGCATGGTTGGCCCTCATTTATGGCGAGGTCTAAAGTTTTTCAAACTAACTCAAGTGATGAGACAAGCAAATAGGATATTTTCTTCAATACTGACGAAGATAGGCAACGGTGACATGTTAGAAGCGACTGAATTTGAAATAATTGAATCAAGATTTTACACGAAAGCAGATGCTCAGAGATTGTGCCCCAACGGTGTTCGGTTATTCCACACAAATCACGCAGTCAATAGCTACAATAACAAAATTTTGCAAGGAGATCCAAATAAAGTTATTTCCACAGCTACAGATATCATCACAGGAGCTAAAAGCGCTGAATAAGAAGCTGCTTTTCGTTTAAGATTACATAAAAAAAGTGTCATTGATACCGGTGGATTGCCTTACGAAATAACTTTTGTAAAAGGAAAATATTATATGATAACGACAAACATCGATGTGACTGATGGACTAGTGAATGGTGCAGTTGGCAAATTAGTTCACCTAGACTTCAATGAAGATGGTATCGTTTGTCGAATCTGGTTAGAATTTTGTGATTCACGTAAAGTTGGCAAAAAAGTAAGAAAAAAAGCAGCTATGTTGGCCATTCAAAGCAAAGTTGGTAATCGTGCCGTGCCTCTTGAATTGAGGACATCGACTATCACTCTGACAATTGACAAGAAAGTTACTGTTAAACGAAAACACTTTCCAACCATTTCTGCTTGTGCATTAACGATACATAAATCTCAGGGTGGAACATTCGATCAAATTGTCTACGAGTACGACAAGACACATCCTCAACCGCTCGTTTATGTTGCGGTCTCTCGAGTAACTAGTATCGAAGGCTTGTTTATTGTTACACCCCATGATGATGAAATAAAATTCAGATTCCATCATGACAGAGTACAAGCATCATCAACTTTATCGTTATTGCAGGAATTCAAAAGACTGTCGTTAAATACACTACAAACTAAAGCGCAAACTATCGTTGATTTTATCGGTGATAGAAAAAGTGTCTCGTTGTTTACTTTCAACGTACAAAGTATAAAAAGTCATTGCCTCGATTTAAATGACGGTGTTGTTTTGAAAAGCAACATATTATTGCTCTCTGAAACGTGGTTGAACAATAATGAGGAATGTGACATACCACATTTCAATTGCATCGTCCATTTCAAACGTGATAATGTTCGTGCAGGGGGTGTAGCCATATATCAGAATGAAAGTGATACCGCTAATATTGTCACACCGAACATGGAGTTGATCTTCGACAATGTTCAGGACTTTCTCGTTCGACGTACAAGTGTTGCGGACATTTGTGCGGCTCAGTGTGTGATGGAAAATGGTATAACACTAGTCATGGCGGTCATCTACGTTTCGCCAAATCAGAAAATTCAGGACATTCAAGAGTTCATTCACAAAGTTCTGTTAGAATACACGGAAGAAGGTTCTCGTGTACTTCAAAGATATAATAAAGATTATTCTAAACTGCCATTAATTTTGGCAGGAGATTTCAACGTCAACTTTGCTGACAAACAATCCGAACCACTCACTCAATTCCTGGGTGAAGAATTCAATTTAAAAATGAATAATGACCCAACAATATCCACAACAAAATATAATACATCAATTGATGCAGTTTTTTCAAGATACTTGGACAAAATTGAATCTAAAACATTCGTATCCTACTTTAGTTACCATAAGCCAATGATTTCTGTTATTGAATGATCTAATTTAAGTAATGTAATAGAAATCCGAAATAAAAAATTATTAATAGAATAATGACTATTTTATTATGACGAAATTCACCTGCATCGACCAATATTATATTAAACAACGCACAGGCATAAAGAACTTCGTTCCTTACGCGTGTTCGACTACACGTTTAGTTTTTTTTTAAGTCAGAAAATTGTCACAAAAAGTTTGTAGTCATTTTGTTTATTTAAATATTGTTAGTAGTAAGTTGAATTGTTAAACCTTAAACAAAATGGATACTGTAAAGTCTCAGTTGGAGATGTTAAGTCAAGATAGTTTAGGAAATGTAAATTTCATCTCATGGCAATTTAAATTGAACCTAGCACTTAAGTATAAAGGTCTGTACGATATAGTAACGGGTGAAAAGCCCAAACCAGCAGATAATACAGTCGAAGCTTGGTTAAAGAAAGACGTTGAAGCTCAAACGTTGATAGGTTTAAATGTAAACAGTAAAATTGCGAACAAAATTGCAAATTGTAAAAGTGCCAAAGATATGATCGACAAGTTAGTTTGTCTATATGGTACAAAGACTGATGTAACTGTAGAAACGTCCCGAATCAAATTCTTTACCTTTGAATATGATGAAAGTAAGTCAGCTGTAGAAAATTGTATGGAGATTTTGGATCTCGCTCAAGAAGTGTCAACTGAAAAAGAATCTATGATGGAGAGTTGGATCATGACGAGGATCATGAGTGTGCTACCGTCAAAATTGGCACATTTCAGAACATCTTGGGATAATGTGACCGGAGCAGCAAAGAACGTTGAAACTCTCATAGAACGCTTGAGACTCGAGGACGAGCGACTAAAAGAAAAGACGACAAATGCAGAGGGCAGCACCAACAACGCTCTCATGGCAAGAAGTGAGAAACAGGGACAGTCGTCAAACAGCAAGCAGGACAAGTCATCGTTCACATGTTACAAATGTGGGAAGAAAGGTCACGTGCTCAAAGAGTGCAAAGGCAAAGCGTGTGATAAATACATTCCTTACTGCAAGAAGAAATACTCATGTAACATCTGTAAGAAGAAAGGACATTTCGCTAAAGACTGTGAATCCCGAGAAGAAGCAAACATGTCAACAAACGGAAAATCACCAAGAAAGGCTTTTTTGACCACAGCACTCTCGACGGTGGACAACGATCTTTCGAAAGACAAGGCAAAGTCATGGTATCAAGACTGTGGAGCCAGCCAACATATGACTTCTCACCGAGAGTGGTTTGTTCAGCTTGTCGAACTGGACGAGCCTATCCCAATTGTGATTGGAGACTCAACCAGGCTAGATGGTGTTGCAGTCGGGAACATAGAGATGGAGGCTTTTAATGGTCAAAAGTGGTATCCAGTTATACTGGAGGATGTTATTTACGCACCAAATCTCAACTTCAATCTTTTCTCAGTAAGTCATATGCTAGACAAGGGACATGTACAGAAGGCAAACAGAAATGAGTCAACATTTTACAGTCAAGATGGCAGGGAAATTGTGGCAATGGCAAAGCGCAAAGGAAATCTATACAAAATGATGCTCAGAAGAGAAGAAGAGACAAGTTTGATAACGATGTCAATCAAAACCTGGCACGAAAGACTAGCTCACCAAAATGTGAAGTATGTGAGGGACATACTGAAAAGGAAAGGAATTAAATATGTAGATGACTGGAATGATTATGTGTGCACAGGGTGCTCGTATGGCAAGCAACATCGATCCTCACACCCAATCAACCCCAAGACAGCTCAGCAGCCACTAGATCTTGTGCATGTCGATACTGGCGAGATGAATATTTCGTCACTGGGAGGAGCCAAGTATTGGCTCATGTTCAAAGATGACTTCACACACTACCGAAGCTGTTACTTTATGAAAACGAAAGATGAGGTTCCAGAAAAGATGGAAAGTTATTTGAGACTTATGGAAAACCAGCTAGGATGGAGGGTGAAAAGTTTAAGGTCGGACAATGGTACTGAACTAAAGAATGCAAAAACCAAACAGATATTGGACAAGTTGGGAATCTTCCACACATTCACGAATGTATATACGCCAGAGCAGAACGGAAGGGTTGAGAGAGAAATGAGAACGATTTTAGAAGCAGCCAGAACGGGAATACATGCAAATGAGTTGGACGAGAAACTCTGGGCAGAGGCAATGAACCATGCAATCTTTACAATCAATCAGACTGGAATCAGCAACATACCAGGAAAAAGTCCGGCTGAACTTTGGTTCGGAAGACAAATGAAAATTGAGAAACTGCGATCCTTTGGATGCGAGTGTTATGTGCTGACACAAAAACAGAAGAGACGCAAGATGGATAGAAAATCAGAAAAGGGAATTCTAGTTGGCTATGACATTGATTCACCGTGCTATAGCAGGGGTTCCCAATCTTCTTCAGCCCGCGGCGCACTTACAAGTCTAGTACATTGTCACGGCGCCCTACCCTAGCTAGCTATTTGAAGATATAGATACAGACGAAACACCAAGGTATCTAAAATCATAGGAGTTAGGTAGATAGGCACAAAAAATAAAACATCTGCAATATGAAATTAATTTTTTTATTATATTCATACAGTAAAAATTCAGAATTGAAACAGAAAACAACTAGAGAGGCTTAAAAAAACAAAAATAAATTACAAAAGCTACTCATTCTAATCAATGTGACGGGTGAGCTTGGTGATCTCCGCACAGTTTTTCGTAGCGGGGAATAAGACTTGAGACTGCTACTCTCATTTCTTGCTCCACATTGATCCTTGAGCGATATTTGTTCTTGATTGCAGCTACAGCTGAAAATCCAACTTCACATAAATATGATGTTGCAAACGGAATGAAAATTCTTAAAGCTTTTGAAGTGAGATTTGGATATTCATTTTGGTGAATCTAGTTTTAAGGCTGCTGTCGCAAGAGAGTTCTATGAGACTCTCTTCCTCTTGTGATGTAAATTCTGGCGGGGCTTGTGCATGGAAAGGATCTTGGATCCACGCAAATTTTTCGACATTATCATCTGCAAAGTATTTCGAAAACCATTCGATAAGCTTCGAAAGGTGTTCCTTGAAAAGGTCCATCAGGTCTTGTGAAACAACCAGTCCATTAGATGCCGCATATTTATACAATTGCGGGAAGCAATCGTGACCGACACTTGCATTCATTTTTTTTATCCACAACTGCAGTTTCTTTCTAAACGAGGCAATCTTCTCCAATAGTTTTAGAATATGCGTGTTGTTGCCTTGCAAAGACAGATTCAATTTATTTAGTTTATCAAATATATCGCACAAATACGCTAGTTTTAGCAAAAAATCTGGTTCAGCAAAGTATCTGGCGTGCTCATGACTTTCTTGTTGTAAAAAAGTGCGAATTTCTTCGTGTAATTCGAACACACGAAATAGGACATTTCCACGTGAAAGCCATCGTGAATTACAGTAATAAAGCAGGGCCGTATGTTCCGCTCCCATATCTATGCATAGTTTTTTTAAAAAGTCTGGCCTTTAGCGGCCTAGTTTTTATGTAGTTAACTGCACCAATGACACATTCTAGTACTTGGTTCAATTCAGAGCTCATTGACTTTGATGCAAGAGCTTCCCTATGGATGATGCAATGGGTCCACATAGCATTCGGTGCTTTTTTACGAATAAGCGCTTGCATTCCTCCATACCTGCCAGACATGGATCGAGCACCATCAGAACACACACCGATACACTTTTCCCAATCCAAACCATTTTCTGCAATGAACTTTTCAAGAACTTCACACAAGTCTTGGGCCTTCGCACTTTCAGTAATGCTTTTGCAGAATAAAAGTTCTTCGACAATGATATTATCAGCCAGAAAGCGTACGTAACAAATAAGATGTGCATCATTATTACTGTCAGTACCCTGATCACGTTGCAAACCAAAATCCTTGCCTTTCATTTTTTCTATTAATTGGTAATTGAGATCCTCAGCTATGTCATGGATTCTTCGACTGATAGTGTTGTTAGATAAGGGTACCTTGGAAATTAATTGTCCTGCCGATTCTCCCACCATAATATTCACCATATCGAGAGCAGCCGGTAGAATAAGCTCTCCTGCGATAGTATGAGGTTTTTTGCATTTTTCCACCATGTATGCTACCTTGAATGATGCCAACAGTGAGTTACTCTGTACTGACGTTTGCTGAGTGAACACATTTTTTGTTTTTATTAAATTTTGTAATTTCCGGTTAAAAAAATCACGCAATTTTTCAGCCGTAGTTGGACGAATTGTCTCAAGATGTCGCTTTAACTTACTCGGAAGCATACTTTCGGATGATAGTATTTTTAAACAAAGCCCACATTACGGTTTTTCTTCATTGTTTATTTCTAATGAAGTAAAACCAAAGTCCCAATAGCTATCATCGTACTTCCGGTACTTTCGCTTCTTTGCTTGTCCACCACCACTAGTTGATGCTATTTTATTTTTTAAAACACTGTCCATTTTTCAAATAGTTAACAATCTGATCTGCTCGAAAGAATTTAACTAAATGAAAATTTATACGATCCAAATATTCGAATCGGTCAGTAACAACAAAGAATGGATATAATATCCTCTAGAGCCGAGGTCATAAATAATTTTTATCAACTCCAGACGATATTTGTCTGAGCTGATAAGAGCTTTGATGTTGCGACAATGGTGCGCACCAAGAAAATATTGTTGCAAGTTGAAATAAAATATTGTTACTTTACAGATACTTGCAAATACTTATAGTTTCGAATAATGATAGAGGATCGTCTCACGGCGCCCCTCTTTACTTTCCACGACGCACCAGGGCGCCGCGGCGCATACTTTGGGAACCCCTGTGCTATAGGGTTTATCTGAAAAATAAGAGAGAAATTATCAGCTCAGACAATATAATCTTCGACGAAGAAAAGATGAGACTGAGGCAAGGCATCGGAACTGAGACACAGACACTAGAGGACACATCTGAAAAGCAAGTAGAAAGCAGAAGTGTGACAGAAGAAGGAAATGAGAACTGGGGAACTAGAGGAAGTACTGAGGAGTCAAGTGACTATGAAAATGAGACACCACCACAAGAAGAGGAGTCAAGAAGGAGAATTCTGCGAGATCGTCGAACCTTGCAACCACCTCCGAGACTTAGGGATTGTGTTCTTGATTTCCATCTAGGAGGGAAGAGTGCACAAGTAGCCATGATTGGTGAAACGGAGGACATCACGGTGAGCGAGGCACTTAAAAATGAGAAGTGGAGACAAGCAATGCAGGAGGAGTATGACTCTTTAATGGAAATGAAAACTTGGAAGCTGGTGGACTGTCCAGAAGGAGTGAAGCAGATCACTTGTCAGAAGACAGACGGGAGTCTTAAGGCCAGACTTGTGGCAAGGGGATTTGAACAAAAAGAGGGAGTGGACTATGCGGAAACTTTCAGTCCAGTAGCCCGCCATGCATCCATTCGCCTACTCCTAAGCCATGCAGCGTCAGAAAAAATGAAATTGGTATCCTTTGATGTAAAAACGGCATTCTTGTATGGGAACCTGGAGCAGGAGATTTATATGAACCAACCAGAAGGATTCGACGACGGATCAAGGAAAGTATGCAAGTTGGATAAGAGTCTTTACGGGCTCAAACAAGCTCCACGAATGTGGAATGATAGAGTCACTACACACCTCGAAGAGAAGATAGGCCTCATAAACACAGATGATGATCCGTGTATCTACTACACCAAGGACAAGAGCATTATGCTCTCACTTTTCGTTGATGATGGTTTGGTAGCTGGCAAAGATGAAGATATAATATATAAACTCTTGGATGAGATAAGCAAGGAATTTCAGATCACTTTCAGCAAGAAAGCACAGGACAAGTTAACGTATTTGGGCATGGAAATCAAGATTGACCAGAATGGCATCTTTGTGAATCAGCCTCGTTACACAGAGAAGATCTTGAGAAAGATGAAACTTGAGCAGTGCAACCCAGTATCCACACCAATTGAGCCAGGAATGATCACCGGAATGACAGATTTCAAGAACGACGAGCAACTACCGGCGAACAACAACTATCGCGAGGCGATAGGAAGTTTGTTGTACTTGGCAACAATATCAAGACCAGACATTAGTTTCGTAGTGAATTATCTCAGTCGTTTCTGCAACAAGCCCATGAAGAGCCATCAGGAAATGGTGAAACGTGTTTTTAAATATTTGAGAGGGACCACGACAGCTGGAATTCACTTCGGAGGAGACAAAACACTTGTGGCTTACACCGATTCAGACTTTGGAGGAGACTCTGAAACAGGACAATCGACGAGTGGAGTGTTGGTGATGAGAGGAGGACCAGTAATCTGGTACTCACAGAAGCAGCGTCTGGTAGCGACTTCAACGGCAGAAGCCGAGTATCGAGCTGCAGTGTCAGTGATTGATGATGTGTGCTGGATCAAACGAATTGCACTGGAACTTGGTATCTTGGAAGTTGAGCAGCCGATCATACTGTACATCGACAACATGTCAGCCATACACATGTTACAGAACTCACACGAAGGAAAGACGACCAGAGGAAAGAAGCACATTGAGATACCACGAAAGTACATCCAACAACACATCGGTAATACTGTGATTCTGCAACACATTGAAAGCAGCAAGCAGATCGCAGACATCTTTACCAAGCCACTCAAGAGAAGAATTTTTGAAATTCTCCGCTGTAAATTGATCAAGGAGGAGTGTTGAGAATTGATCAATTATTGTTGTTAAGCTGGCAATGACATGAGAAGTAGACATGATCTTAACATAGTTAAGTTGGCAAGAATTATTTAGTTATTTAGGACTGACAATACTTTTAAATGTCAGTCTGTTATCAAGTATGAAATTAAGCATGATGGAAGTGTTTCTTTTATAATTTTGTAATCCGAATTTATTGAATTGTTAGTTATTAATCCGTTGATGATTGTTGATTGATTATGATGAATAAATGTGACATTGAAGAAATCAAATAAGATTTTATATATAAACGTAAAGGAAAAACCTGAAACTTAATAAGTTCAAATAATATCAACAGATTGCCACTGAGTCAAATGTTCACCTCGATGTATCGCACTGTCATTGTTTCGATCGAATCCTAGAAAACGCACTCTAGCGTTGTTTTAACGTCTACATCTTTTATCAATGATGTCTAGACTTGATTAAAAGTCGATCACGTCGAGACGTCACCAACAAATGTTGTTCAAGATCGCGCCATTCTTGAACCCACCACCCCAAACGACCAACCACGGAAGGTTCCAGACAACCTAGGGACGATTGAAAAGGCAGTGCGAATTCGACGGTCAAGGAGGGAAAAGGCTTTTAATATAGTATCATTTTAGTGTTATAAAATCGGTTTCTCTTAGAATGGATTCACGTCTCCAATTTGACGGTCATGAGGAAGCAGTTCAGCCGTCCAAACGGTTGAAAATCGAACAAGGCGATAATAAGATGATATTGAAGTGTTCCTACAGTGAAATCGGTAATTTTTCATATTTTTTATGAAGGTACTGTAAGCTATCACAAAAATTACAGGATTTACTTAGAAATGTTGACAATCCATAGAAAATTCCAAATTATCTCAAAAACAAATATTAAAGGTTGTTATATTAATTATTAATTGCAAAACTTAATCTCTATGTTTCAAATAATTACTTTTATTCAAAATACTAGCTGTACCCGCCCGCTTTGCTGGGCATTACGTAAAACTGCTTATTTTTTGTATACTGTATATGTTGATACTATATATGTGTTGTTTTTCTTTAGTTATAGATTTTTGATTCTTAGCAGTTATCTTTTGATTGTAACATAAGTTCAAAAACTTCCAAAAAATCTTTGACTTTTTCAACAATGTTTTTATTAACGTTTGGCTACAAATTTTCGCCGTAAAATGGATAATAAATTGAAAGTATGAATAGTGCTTAATAAGAAAATGAGAAATAAACTTAAAACAACTATTCAAGCACTCTTTCAAAAAGAGACAATTTTGGAATTATTACTAAACTTTACAGCACCTATTAATTTTAAAGTTACAAAAAAATTGAAATATAGTAGTTATAAGAAATCGAAATTTATCCTATGTTCGGTGACAACAATGAAACAAATAAGGATTTATAGATTGCCGGTTGAAACTCAAACAAAACTGGTTAACTTTTTGCTGTTCTTCGATTAGTACCGGATGTAAATTTTTTATGGCACAGTAATATTTGAGAGGTTAGTCCGATCCGATCGGCCACATGAACAATACGCCCACGTTAGCCGTGTAAATTTATTTTCGGCGAATTTGTTGAAAAATATTGCTTTCTTCTACTTACAAAAAAAGTTAAGGTTTAATCACAGACAAAATAATTTACCAGATGTCGCGATCCCATGTGACTCTCTACCCATTTTTTTCCAACATCACACACGTAACAGCAGACAAAAGATCCATGGGCCGTATGCGCCTTTGACCGTCTTTAACGTTCAAAGAACAGACAGTGCGCGAATTGATGTTGATGTTTGATTGACAAATAGGGAATGAGTGATCACAATAACTGGAAGGGGGCTGATACAAAATTTCGCGCATGGAACACAATGTACATGTACACACAATGCACACAATTTTGATGTTCTGAAATTTGCACAAAACAAACACAAACAAAAATGTGTACCATTGGAGAGTAAAATTTACTCAAAAATTTCTGTTTTCTGTGTAATAGTATTTCTATTGATTTAAAGAAAAAATAAACAAATTGAGTTTCCAATATATAAAAAATTAGAAAATTTTTCCGAAAAACGCGAGATTTTGCGTTTACGAATTTTAATCTGAATTTTATCATATATCATAACTTTTGTTTGGACACATTTTTAAAAACTCAATTCAGAGAAAAAAGATGGATTGAAAAATTTAGGAAATTTAAAAAAATGGGGGTCGGTCATACGTATGAATCCCATAGGACGCTTCGGTTAGCCGCTAGGAACAAAAAATCGTTAAAAATTCATAATCTGAATTTTATCAATTTTCCGATCTTTTGAATGCGTACCTTTAAAACCTTAATGTAGAGAAAAATGATGTATGAAAGGAAGGTAGAAAATGTCAAAATAGTGGGGGTCGGTCATACATATGAACCCAGTAGGACGCTTCGTTTAGCCGCTACGGGCAAAAAACCGTATGAAATTCAAATTTTTGCCGCAAAAGAACCCTTCAAACCGGAAGAAAATTGGTCAAGTTGCGATTCAAAGTTAGGAAATTTAAAAAAAATGGGGGTCGGTCATACGTATGAACTCCGTAGGATGCTTGATATCTTATTATTTGATATTAAGTATATATATTAACAAACCATACATGTCCAACTGTTGATACATGGTCACAGGTATATAACTTTTCTTCTCCGAATTATCTATCAGGAAATAGATGAGCAGACTTCTGAATGATAGTTTGCTTTTATATTTTGTAAAAAAGGATTTTTATTCATATGTAAATGATTCGTGATTAAATGATTTAATTTTTATAACATATAAAAGTATTAAAAAATATTTGCAGATACCATGAACGTTAGTAATGAAATGGATGAGACATGTGTAACACATGATCGACCTGAAGAAAAATTTAATGCTGATGAAAAGAACAGAAAACCAGGCGAAGATATAGTACTCACAAAATACGATAGGTAAATTTAATATTTTTAAGGAATGTTATTAATGATTATAAATAACATGAATATTGTTGAGGTTTACGCCTTGACCTAATTGTCATTTTCTTCAAATCTATTGATCGTACGAAATATTTCATGAAATCATTCATATGAAAATACTTAAGAGATATAGTATGAACTTGTGATTTTTTTTAGCAATTCAATAACGGCTGAACGTAAAAGTATTCAAAAGTTGCGGAAACTACTTCAACAAGAAAAATATAAACAAGTTATCAAAGACGATGGATCGGTAGTGGTTCCAAAATCACCTATTTTCCTAGAATTATCGACCGCTATTGGAAAGTCAGACCCGTTATCAGCAAAAAATATATACACAATATTAAAATTGAATCGTTATGAAATGCATACTTTCATTCTGAAGTTTCACAATATTAATTACGAAAAATCAATACCAATGAACAGCAGTTCTGATGATTCTAATGCCGGAATACTGACATTTACAATTGATATATCAGAGATATGGAAACATATGGAGATTGAAGAAGTAAATTATAATCTTTTAAATAGAAGCTCAAGATCAACATACACGCTCAAACGAAATACCTGGACCAATTATCTATTTGATGAAATATTTAAAAGTACAAAAATACAGTGCCCCTTAACTTTCAAAAGTAATAGAATTAAAAGTAACAGGTTACTGTTCAGAATGTGCCTGTGAATTTACAGGATGTGTAGCAAATAAACCAGAAAAAAATCAACCTATTTTAATGGATTGCCAGTTAGACAAATATGACGCATTATTTATACATAAAAAAAACGACAACTCAAAGGGTCAAAACGTCAAGAAGTTGGTAAGGAGCTTGTGAAAGGAAAAATGTTAGCATCGATTTGGCGGCGTAGGGAAGCAGACAGACTAATGAAACCTGGTGATAAAAGCCACCTTACTTATTTAGAGCAGCAACGCTTAGAAAAGCCAAACAGGATCGTCAAGATAATTTATGAGGAATAAAAATTCAAAACCTTTATGATAGTATTCATAAACGAAAACATGATGTTACAACTGAGGGGGCTATTAGATCTATTGGCTTAGATCCATTCTTTGTTCATTATTTCTGGAATGAGCAAATAGCTGTGTACCAAAAATACCATGACAGTATTCTCATTGATTCTACCGGATCACTCATGAAGAAGATGAAACTGCCGAACGGAGAACTTGGTCCCCATATTTTCCTTTATCAATGCGTCACAAAAATAGAGAATAGCGTCTACGTGCCGTTTTGCCAAATGATCTCAGCAGCTCAAAATACAAATGCTATTTCGTATTGGCTAACAGAATTTCTCCGCATTGGAAGTGCTCATCAATAAACTTTTCCTCTTCCAAAAGAGGTGGTCACTGACTTCAGCAGAGCATTGTTGGGTGCAGTTGCTCGATCATTTACTCAAAAGAACTCATCAGCTGAATAATTGATGCACTGCTTTAAATTACTTTTGGGATTAGAATCAATAAAACCACCATGCCTTCTCAGATTAGACGTCTGCCATTTTATGAATATGGTTGCAAAAGGGCCATGTTGGAAACAGAATCAAAAAAGAGTGAAGCAGTTCTATCTACGAAGTATTGCAGGTGTGAGAGAACAGGAGTCATTACAAAATATTGGAGAATACGCTAAAGCTATATTTTATGTATCATTGAACGAAAATCAAGTCGATGGTAATTTGACTGATAAAGCCAAAAGTTTCCTAACCAATTCGATTAAAGGGATTTCTATAGAAGATAAATATTTAGAAATGGAAGTGGGAGAAAACGATGATTTGAGTGACATCAATGAAGATACAAATCCAAACATTTTAATTTGGGCAAGTGATTTGTTTAAAGCCTGTAAAAATCGTATTACGGAACAAAACGGAAGTGGCGATATTAATCCATATTTTCTTCCAAAAGTTGCTGAAAATTTAAAAAAGCTCCTACCATATTTCCCACTTTTTAGTGATGCGATGATAAAATTATATGAATATGGTACTAAAAGGCCAACATCAGCAGGAGTTGAATCGGAATTCAATGATCTAAAAAATCGAGTTTTTCGAGATTCAGTGACTCCACAAGCAGACAAATTTTTGTTTCGTCATATATCCTGATTTTCTGGAAAGTTAAAGATAGGCCTGGCAAATCAAAATAATGAGCTCAGTAAAAACGTCAACTGTCAGTCAAGCAATGAGTCCAGTACAAAAATGGATAGAACTCAAGGTCAGCAAAATAGTGATGAAGTTGTACCTGGTAATGAAAACATACCACACTTAAAACAAGAGGAAAATTGGCGAAGTAAAAACAAAAAGCAGAAAAAGATTAGATATGTCGATCAAATGCCAGAATTCGACGTCATGCAAAAGACTATCGTAATGTTACCTGTGATCATGAATGGTATTTTTACTAAAAACATCCGGTTGGAAAACAAAACCATAATTTTATCGCATACTTGTGCATTTGGTAGTATTTGCCAAATATATGCAATGGCATTAAAAAATTATACGAATTATCAAAGAGCTACAGAAAACGTTAATTGCAAAATAATAGAAATTGCTTCCATCTTAGTAAAAGAAGGTTTGAATAATAACAGATTTTACACAGAGCGAGCAAAGCTCTTTTATAATTTGCCAACTTATAGTGTCGAAAAGGGTCGACACAGCTTAGTAAAAATCGATGGAAACATCAACATCGGGAGTTTAGCAGTTACGCTATTTTCAGATGCTCCGAGCTGCACAATATTAAAAAAATGCTCGAAGTGTAACAAATCAATTTCTGCAAGGAATCATTCCACAATACCTGTTAACGTTCAGATATTGAGTGAAGGGTTTACCATGATGGAAAAGGCCATAAAAAATGCATTCCCTACGCTGAAGAAATGCTGCAAGAAAATCATGGAACAGAAAACCGATTATGGGCCACATTTATTAGTAGAAACCGACATTCGAGAAAAATTTATAACCGCATTAGAAACCATTCCACAAGCATTACAATTGTCGGAAACTAAACATTACCGATTAGCGGGCGTCGTCGCGTATAATGGTAATTTTACCACAGGATCAATTGGCCATTATGCGTCATTCATTCCAGATAGGAATTCATGGCTTCAATTCGATGATGTATCAGCAAAAAGTGCATCACAACACATAGACAAAGAAACTGAAATTTTTGCTCATTTATGTATATATATCATAGAATACAAGCTAAGTAATTATTAAATAATAAATATATATTCTTACAAAACAATATGAAAATACCCATGTAGTTAAGTCATTTACTGATTCTCATCAATGTAAAATTTCCCTTTTTCTTCGTAATATTTTCAGTAATACTGTGCTTTGTTTTTACTCCATAGCACAAAGTATAACTATGTTATTGCATCAAAGGCACATTCATGAATACGAGTATCGAGTAATAAGTAGTATCAATGAAGACTTAACATTTTATGAAAAAACAAAATTTTTGTTCAAATATTTTTTTTCTCATTGGCACATTAGAGCACATTGCGAGCAAATTACAGCACAATATTTTTAGTTTTGAAAAAATAATTTTGCGGAGCTAACTAAACGTCACAAAAAGGATGTCTTAATAAAAATTCAATTCTTTAAGTAAATATATATATTTTTTAATGGCACAAAGAGCACATCTTGAGCACAGTAAAGCACAATAGGTTTGGTTTTCATGAAGTGAAGTTGTAGAGCTAACTAAACATCATAAAAAGGACCTAGTCATAAAAAGTACGTTTTTTGAGTAAATTTTTTTTTTACGTAGCACATGGTAGCACATTTCGGGCACATTTTCGCACATTTTTTTTTCTTTTAAATTCCAAATTTGTCGAGTCAACTTTTCGGACATCACATGTGAGACGATATCTTCCATATTTTTTCGATTTTAAAATTCATACCGATTTTTACTTATATTTCGGAGAATATTTTTATTGTTTTGCTTTAGGTCCTAGTAGCACTTTTCATGCGTTTTACAATGATACCCCAATCAAAGTCCTAGCTTAATTTGTTCTCAAGCTACACTCATAAATATCCTCAGACAACGCTAAAAAAGAACAATCTCACGTGGGCGCTTGCACTAGCCGGATGACGTCACGGGAAAAATGAGCACTGCACAAGTAATACGTACAAATATGTTCTATCCACTGTGACCGCAATCGTTGTTATCGCGTTATTAGTCTCGTAGTTATTAGCGATTGAAGAATGACGGTGTTTTGTAACACAAGAATGTTAGGCTGGCAACCAATGTACATACCCAACGAGAAGAAAGACGTTTTGACGTCAAAAAACAACGACGGCATGAATTTTACAAAGTTTTTCAACATATCGCGGCCATGGCGGCGCATGCTGGGTATACCAAAATGTAGATATATATTAATATTGTGTAAGCAGATAAAAAAATAAATCATACATGAAATCATTTTCATAAAATATTATAAACATAATGCGGATTCAGAACCTCACATTCACCGGTTTTGAATGGAAAGGTTTTGTATGTGCAAAGAATTAACCCATTTCAAGATATCTTTCTGTTTCATACACTGGAGACTCCAAATCCAGCCAAAAAAAAATTTCTGTCTGCCTGTATGTCCACAGAAAGTTTGTCAGCTATAGAATCAGCCGTGGCTCATAATAGAGCTTTGAGATTTTGAGAATATTTTAAGAAGGCCTTGGCTCAAAACAAAAGCTTTAAATAAATCAAATATATGCAGTATAACCAAAGTTATAATACTTTATATGCTGCCATACAAAAGGCGCGTGGTGGATCATGACATGTGTTTTATATTACTGACATGGAGTACATTAATGAATAAACACGGTTTAGCATGATCCAGTTTTGTTTGCTATGAGATCAAACGTCAAGTCATTTGAGTTTGGCTAATGGCATGAAGATGGCGCAAAAAATATTTTTTACATTTTAATGCACATTCAAGAACAGTGACTAGGATTTTCGTTTATGTATATTATCGTTTCGTTTCTGGAAAAAGGGTTGTTGAGTGTCAACAGAAAGATCCTAGGTAACACTAGTTCTTACTGAGGAACACTGTTGGGTTAGGAAGAGAATTAGGTAACACTAATTCTCTCTAAGGAAAAGATTGAAAGATTAGGCTTGATGGTTAAACGATAACTAACTTTATTTGGCTCAATCCCTGCCCCTTTATACAATTCTAACGGTAAATTATTTTGTTGAGTACATTATCCTAAAATTGTGGTTCCCTTGCTTTAGTACATCAGGAGTGAGTACAAGGTTAAAACTCGTGGATGAACTAATTGTTGAAATGAGCGAGCGAAGCGAGCGAAGTTCTTATGCGTCGACGAAATATGAAACCTTTGTAACCAAACTCCTCCTGCAAGCAAAATACAATCTTGACAAAAAATCGCTGTCTTTGTAACAATAAACATTAGTTTTCTTGTATAAATTAAGCTATGGTATTGATCTTAGGTAATTAGTTTTCGCGTGCTCGAACCAGATTAAGCTTTTACCACAAACAAGTAATCAGATGTCGCATTCCCATACAACGAGTTGGCACCCGATTTTGAAACCTCTTTTCAGGAGCTTTTGCCAACTCGCAGTTGGGAATGTGAAACGTGGTGAAACGATTGTCTGTGCTTAGGGTGAAAACCGGTTTTGAATTTATTTCATAGATCGCAATGTTCTATGAAATAAATTCAAAACCGGTTATATATTCACGTAGCTACACACACTACCAAAGGGATTGTTGGCGGTGTGTTGGTACACAAATTCTGGTGGCGAATTTTTCAAAAATTCGAATTGAATTTTGTTTCCCAACAACAACAACAATCCCTTTGAGCGGGTTGAATGAATTTTTGTTCATTCAACCCGTAGCAGGTGAATTTTTAAGGATTATGTAAAATGGTAAGTTTAGTTATGAATTACAGATTACAGAACATTATAGTTTCTGGGAACCATCAATTTATAAATTTTCTTCCGGTTTTTAGGGGTCTTTTCCGGTAAAAATTTGAGTTTTCGGTTTTTTGCCCGTAGCGGCTAAACAAAGCGTCTTACAGGGTTCATATGTATGACCGACACCCATTATTTTTCTGTTTGCTAACTTTTTTTCATACATCATTTTGCTCTAAATTGAGTTTTTAAAAATGTACAGGTAAAAGTTGGGAAATATGATAGAATTCAGATTTAGAATTTGTAACAGTTTTTTCCCCCATAACTGCTAAGCTAAGAATCTTAGGAGGTTCATATGTATGACCAACCCCATTTATTTTTCCATTTCCTATCTTTTTGGCATGCATAATTTTTCTCTAGATTGCTTTTTTGAAAATGTATACAAAAGTTAAGAAATATTAAAAAATTCAGATTTTGAATTTTTAACAACTTTTTGCTTGTAGCGGCTTAACTAAGTGTCCTAGAGGGCCCATATCTATGACCGACCCCCATTATTTTTCTATTTTTTACATTTTCTATTTACACTTTTGTACTATAAATTGAGTTTTTAAAGGTGTACAGACAAAAGTTAGGAAATATGATAAAATTCAAATTTTGCTCGTAGCGGCGAAACTAAGGATTTTAGGGGGCTTATATATATGACTCACCCCCAGTATTATGATAATTTCTATCTTTCTTTTTTACATTATTTTTCCCTACCGTGAGGTCTTAAGGGTGTGTCCATACAAAATTCTAATTTTGAATTTTTAACAGTTTTCTACTCTAGCGGCTAAACTAACCTAGAGGGCTCATAGAGGGCTCATATGTATGATCAATCTTTGAAAAACTCAAAACCTAATTGAATTGCATCATATGATTGTCTCAGACCGTATTGAGAATTGCATAGTTTATATAGTTTATAGGTACCTAGTTTATAGTTGTAATTTAATTGTTTAGTTTAAAATTTAATTTAAATACCAAATAAAATTTGAAAGATCATTAAAATAATTTTGTTAAATTATTCAAAGGAAGTTTTGTTTGTAATTTGTTGGTCATTCATTTCATATTCTATATTAGTTAAGATTGAATCAAAAATTTTCCGTTAAGATATACATACCTAATTTAACGCAAATCATATTCGTATATATTTCTTGTTTTTAAGATTTAATGATGACGTTTATTTTAAGGTGAAAATATTATTAAAATATTATTTTTTTTAGTCCTGAAGAAAGTTATAGTTATAGTTTTTTTCTTAACTTATAGAATACGGACAACTTTTCCATAAATTTAATGAAGAGAAGTCCTTCCTGATGATAATTCTGATAAACTCCTTATTAAAGCAACATAAGCTGAATCTATTTAGCATTCAATTATTGTAGTAAATTTTCAGTAATTTTCGGAAAATAAATAAAATAAAATTTCGGAAGAATATTATATAAATATACATATCTTTAAATTATTGTATATTATTATATGTAAATATTTGTGAAATTTAATTCATTTTAGGGGTAGGAAACACTTAAACTGATTTTCATTACTGATTTTTTATTATTTTTTTTTTTATTTAGATATATTAGACTGAATTAATGTTCATTTTAAGGGGTGGAAAATTTGTTGACCGCCCCCCCCCACTACTACCGAGCCATGATCATGTGTATGATTTGTATCAGAATTCTGTTTTAATTCAAAGTTATTGCGTTCGAAGCTCAAAATGTGCACTATACTTCCTTATTTTTGAAACATGGCGAAAAGTGACAAATTCTTTTATGAGCTCCTCGCGGAATTAAATTTAACATTTAGTGATTTGGAACGGAAAAACCGATTTTTCTAGTCATATCTTTCTAAGAATGTACTTTAAAAAAAAATCACTAATAAAAAATTAACTTATGTGTACCCTACCCCATCATTTTTGTCTCCCATAAAATTTAGATCTTCGATTATGTTTTCGGTTAATTGATACTGTTCAAGAAAACTCATCAAAATATTTTTTTTTCCTTTTTTTATATACATATAATTTACATATTTTTTCCCGAATTAATAAAAACAACCAACACATACAAAAATTACCATTTTCAACACAAAAAATGGAAGTTTTTGAATGTATTTACGTGTACGTGAGTAAATTGTTCTCACGCATATACACACTCAAACAATTTTTGTGTGTGTGAGGGAAACGAAAATTTCAGAAAATGAAAATTGTTTCCCATCGCCGAAATTTTAGTTTACGACCCCTTACCCTATTAAATTCAAACTAGTTGACATCAACTAGCAGACAAATTTCGCTCTCAGAGCGCATAAAATATGCACTCACCAAAAGCTCTTTGTCTGCTAGTTTGGAATTTTTGGTGCCGACTCGTTGTATGGGAACGAGACATCTGGATTTGTCTGTGCTTTTACATAAAGATCTTAGCACAGGCACCTGATTGTTTCCGGGGCTTTCGCCAATTCGCTGTGGGGAATCGGAAACTTTGAAGAGAAAATTTATTTTGGTTTACTCAAACCGTAGCAAGTGGTTTTTTACAGGTTCTTGGAAAATAGTATTTAAATTCATGAATTTTGAATCATGGGACAAGATAGATTCCGGGAATCAGAAAATTTACAATATTCTTCAGGTTTTGAGGGTACTTTTCCGGTAAAATTTTGAATTTTCAACGGTTTTTTGCCCGTAGCGGCTAAACGCAGCGCCCTAGGGTGTTCGTATGTATGACCGACCCCCATTATTTTGTCATTTGCTACCTTTTTGTCATACATGATTTTTCTCTAAATTCAGTTTTTAAAGTTATACATACAAAAGATGGGAAAATTGATAAAACTCAGATTGTGAATTTTTAACAGTCTTTTGCCCGTAGCGGCTAAATTATGCACTTAAGGGGTTTCATATGTATGAACGACCCCCCTTATTTTGACATTTTCTACTTCTTTTTCATACATTATTTTTCTCTAAATTGAGTTTAAACATGTGCATACAAAAGATGGGGAAAATGATAAAATTCAAATTTTGAATTTTCAACAGTTTTTTGCCCGTAGCGGCCAAACGAAATGTCCCACGGTGTTTATATGTATGAGCGACCCCCATTGTTTTGACATTTCCTGTATTTTTGTCATACAATATTTTCCTCTACTGTAAGCTTTTATAAATGTGTCCATATCCAAAATTACGATTCTAGCTAATAATTTTGTAAATCATTGAAATCTGATAGTAAAGATGAATGAATTATTGAAGAAATCTGATAGTAAAGATTGTTGAATGAATTACTGAAAATTGTTTCAGTTCTTCAATATATACACTCGTAATCATAATAAATATACAAATAGATTCATAAATAATATAAAGCATAAAATACTCGAAATCCCATTATAACAAAAAGTCATGATTAATAAGATAAAAAGAAACCAAGTGCGTGTCGGACACACATAAGCGAAGGGTTCCGTAGAATGCCGCAGAAGTTATTGAGTTAAAGAAATCTTTGTTGGCAGCTTAAAACATCGAATATCTACATAATTAACGGTAAGACTCTTATTGTTCAAACCAAAAATCGTTTACTGCTTTTATATAGTTCTACTACCTTTAATTTTTTCAGATTTTTCTGGCCCGTCGTTCAAAAGTTAGAGAGGAGGGACACACTTTTAACGTTTTTAGAAGCGTATATTTCGCGAACAATTAGCTTAAAGGAAAAAAGTTTCTTACAATATCATTGTCATTTTTAAAGACACTAGGGGGGCGACCCCTGCTCGCTACGCTCGCCAACCCCCGCCGTTCGCTCCGCTGACTCTAATAGCTCGCGCATGGAGCTATATACACAGTAGCATTGTAAGTAAAAAGGTTATTTAGTTCAGACTGTAGTAGCAATCATTTCAGCTCATTTTGCACGTCAAAGTACATCTATATTGAATGAAGCCCTATCTATAATTATCAAAAACCTTGCGGGTGCGGTTGCGGATCTTAAAAGATATTAAAATTTTCTCATACAAAATACTTTTTGTAAAAATTCTTTCATCTTCTGCCAAATAACCTTGGCTTTGTGTTTCAGAAATACATATAAACACGCAATCGGTTAAACGATCTAACTCTACTGGCTACAACATACAATTAACGGTGACAAAATATAGGTTGTTTGAGTAGGATTCCTGATTTTTGAAACGTTTGCCCCTGGGATTTATTAATTGTCATCGCAAAAGTCAGAATGACGGGAAGTTGAGTTTCTTGAAAGAAAAACGGCAAAAATACGTCACACGTGTCAAAATACGTGTGTTTCGGAAAACATCTGCTAAAATCTCACAATCCAAAAAAATTTTCTTTTGCATTTGAACTAAACGAATAGTTGTACCATTGACCAAGCAAGTCATGTCCTGTACACAAATTACGAATAAGTAAAAGTATGTAATTTGGTTTTTAAAATAAATTTGTGGGATCGGGAGCCAACTTACATCAACTGAGTTTAAAAATTCTACTGGAAAAATATTTTGCTCTCTATAATCATCACTCAAGATTTTATCGGAACTCAAATATATTCGTTTCTCTCCGGCCAGGCTGTTAAAGATTTCTGCATCAATGAAAGTACAGCCTTCATATTTGGGTGCTAATATAACCGAATTGAGAATATCGTTAGACTTTATGGTTTCAGATACATTGTCATAAGTATCCGGAATCAAGAAGTTGCAGCTAACTAAATTTGTAGGAATTTCAATAACATCTTGGCTGTAATCTGGAAATGTGGGTAAAGTTCCATTATCAAGAGATTTAAGAAATTCAACGAATTCAATCTCATGAGGTAAAGCTCTCATGTTTTGAGTAAAAGCTATTTTGTGGAATTTTGAAAATTTGGACCATGAAGTAAGGCAATAAGTGGTATCTCAATAAGTGGTACCGTGAGATGTAGGTGGCAATATTCGTCAAAAATCTCCACAGAGTAAAATAGTCTTATATCCGAAAAGTTTAGTTGGAGTACCGAATGAATCGTTTACTGAAAAAAATTTCCTAAATAGCTAATAAAGCACGGTTATATGAATCATTTTCCGAAGAATTTCTTAAAACGTCTTCACACATGAATATTTTGAATTCATTCCACAAATCTAATGCATTTGTAGGAACGTTCATACCACAAATAGGATATGGCAAATAACTCTCTTAACTGCTGAGAGGACTAACACTCTTTTACTTCTAATAAATATTCACGCCACTCTCCATAATTTCATGCGATACGTCGTGCATGTGCTGAAAATGTGCAGTAAATAATGTTCCCAACAGCACCCAAATCCTGATGGGACCTCGAACATGAAGCAAGATAGTCTCAAATGGAACATCTCAACATAAAACATAAAATAATGTAGCAATAGCTCTACTACTTCCTCTTTGAGGTTTTTCGATTTCTTTTCTTTATCTACCTAAATATAATGTATCGGCGTCTCTGTATATAGAAACTCGCAAGAACTAATTCGATTGATTTCATAGAATGCAGTCAATTTTGTTCTTCTGTGATTTGTAAGAGCTTGTTGAACATTTCCTTCCCTAAAGACTACATTTTGCCGGTGAGGCAAGTAACATTCAAGTCGAACTATAATATATTACGTGACTGGTAATGCATTGGATACTCTTTCATGTGCCAATTAGCTTCCGTAGATCCAACATAGTGACCGGACAAAAAGCTATTGATTTCATTTATATAAACTTTGCCCTCAACTCCACCTCAAACTCTTCCAAACTGTAATGAGGCACAGTCGTATCCCTTATTAACATATTTGTGCATATATTTTAGGCTCTGAACTGTGCCAAGAACTTCCACATTTAAGTAGCAATCAAATTTCGCTAAAATATATGGATTTTAAGGAACAGCATAACGGCTGTCAACAGAGTGGCCACGAAAGTCAACTGTTATACCATTAACACGGCGCATCTAACATTGCCCTGAGTTGTATTGTAAAAGTCCTTAGAACAGCTTCTGCTGCATTTACCATCTCTGATACAGACGGGGATACTACTCAATAAACCACATGAACCGTGGATCATGTGGTTTTTAACGAAATTATGAAGTTGTGGGAAATACATTGTGTATTGTAAATAAAATATATCTGGAATTTCCGTACAAACGTACCAACCTTCATTTCCTACCTTTTCTTTATTCTCTAAATTGAGGTTTTAAGGGCGAGCAGACAAAAGTTTGGAAATATGATATAATTTCAGATTTTCAATTTTAAACAGTTTTTTGCTCGTAGCGGCTAAATCAAGCATTCTATGACCAACCCCTATTATTTTTTCATTTCCCAACATTTGGTCATATATTATATTTCTCTAAATTATGTTTTAAATGTGGGTCCATACAAAAGTTGGGAAACATGATAAAATTCAGACTTTCGTTCGCTTTCCATAAATATTCGTGAAAGATAACTTCGCGTTTTCTAGTAATAACTGTAAAATTGTGATTTTCCATATTTTTTGAAATAAAATTTGCATATATTTTTATCAAATTAGCAAAAAACAATGGTATAAGCAAACGATGGCTTTAAATTTGTCTGTGGTAATGCATCCATATTATTGTCTATGGCCATATGTTCATTGTTTTGGCTTTTGTCTGGAAGAATGCAATTTTATTAGCCAACGGTTGCCTTCTTCCAGGCAAAAAACAAAAGAATGAACATGTGAATATTGTCTGTGACATGGCTGCATTTGCCTCTCACATTATCATTGGCATAGATATTAGGTTTGAGTGAAAAGAATGCACGTTTTTGGCATAAATGGTTGTTTATTCAGTCGAACGTATGATCTATGCAAATGATAATGTTAAATAAGTATGTTCTATATTTTAATTTTTTCGTAGAGGAATGCAATTATATTTTAATTCTTTTGGTTTGTGTCACCAGTAGAATATTGACACAGACAAATCCAGATGTCTTATTCCCGTACAACGAGTTGGCACCCGATTTTGAAAGCTCTTTTCAGGAGCTTTTGCCAAATCGTTGTTGGGAATGTGAAACTTTGAAGAGCTTGCTCTCTTCAAAGTTTCATCTTTCCTTAGGGTGAAAACCGGTTTTGAATTTCTTTCATAGATCGCAATGTTCTATGAAATAAATTCAAAACCGGTTATATATTTACGTAGCTACCCACACTACTAAAGGGATTGTTGGCAATGTGTTGGTACATAAATTCAGTAGCGAATTTTTCAAAAATTCGAATTGAATTATGTTTCCCAACAACAACAACAATCCCTTTGGTCGGTTGAATGACCTTTTGTTCATTCAACCCGTAGCAGGTGAATTTTTAAGGATTATGTTAAATGTTAAGTTTATTTACGAATTACAGATTAGAGAACATTATGGTTTCCGGGAACCATAAATTAATAAATTTTCTTCCGATTTTTAGGGGCCTTTTGCGAAAAAAATTTAATTTTCAGCGGTTTTTTGCCCGTAGCGTCTAAACCAAGCTTCCTAGAGGATTCATATGTATGACAGACCCCTTTATTTTTCTATTTGCTAAGTTTCCCTCTTACACAATTTTTCTGTAAATTGAGTTTTTAAAGGTGTGGAGACCAGAGTTGGGAAATATAATAAAATTCAGATTTTGCTCGTAGCGGCTAAACTAACGATCCTAGGGGGTTCATATGTATAACCGACCCCTATTATTTCTACATTTTCTTTTTTCTTTTCATGATTATTAATTTACAACGATTATTTGGTCCTAGCGGCTAAACTAAGTGTCCCAGAGGGTTCATATCTATGACCGACCCCCATTACTTTTCTTTTTTCTATCTTTTCTTTTCAAACAAATTTTCTCTAAATTGAGTTTTTGAAGGTGTGCAGACAAAAACTGGAATATATGATAAAATTCACATTTTGAATTTTTAGCAGTTTTTAGCTATTAGCGGATAAACTAAGCGTCCCGGAGGGTTCATATATATGACCAACCCCCATTATTTAGTTATTTCCTAACACTTTTCCATACACCACCTTTCTCTATTGTGAAAAGTATTTATACAAAAGTTGGGAAATATAACAAAATTCAGATTTTCGATAATTTTCTTATAAATTAATAAAATTTCGTACTAATGATGAATTATTTGAATGAGTTATTCAAAATTGTCTTATGACTTCAAGATATATACTCGTTATCATCATAAATAAAAATTTAAAGTTGTAAATAGTACCTATAAAAAACATAAAATCCCATGACAACAAAAAGTTATTATTAATTAGCAAATGTTAATTAAAGAAATAGGGATCAAGTCATTTCAAAGTTTAGCTTTTTCCATAAAAATCTATGAATAACAGATTTATTTCCCATATGCACAATTTCCTAAATTTTTATATTGCAAATTAATCATTTTTAATCAGGTGTTACGGAAAAATTAAAAATAATAACATTACAAAATAATGTATCTATTAATGTAATAATATACGTATATAAATAATGATATATAATGTATTATTTCCAGTAGTACCCAAGTTTCTTCAATAACTAAATATTTTTCGAAAATATATAAATAACAGCGAATAGTTATCATTTGCTCATTAACTGCTTATTAAATAGATGTTATTGATAAGGAATTTAAAAATATGCACCATTTTCTATTTTTCTAGTTTGTTTTTATTTGAATTTTTGATTATCAATATAAATAATCGAGATACATTTGTTAACGTATAAGAAAAGCGGGCAAAATAGTTAAAAGTAGTTATTTTTTAAGTTAGATAGATTTGCATATGGTTCTATCATATCGATAAATACAACTATGATAAACATATTTTAAGTTTTTGAAATGAAATTTCAACTTACAATCACAAATTACAAATAAATTAATAAATATTTTTGAAAAAAAATTTAAAACTCAAACAATATTTAATGCCCATTAAATGCTATCCATCTCAATAATAAGAAATTTGAAAATGTGAACAATTTTCCATTTCCTTCAATCATTGTAACCATTTTCAGAAAAATATTATAAAATTATGAATAATAATAATAATATGAAAGCATTATAAATGTGTTGTGTAATGTGAATAATTTACCGAGTAACCCACATTACCGGCGGAAATTGTTCACATTCACAAGTGGATTTCGCTGATACAACAATTGAGGTGCGCGCAGCGAAAACACCTCAATTGTTGAGTCAGCGCCCAAAATCGTTAGGTTAAGTTTTTTAGGTTTATATCTTACGTAATTAAGTAGGTTAAGTTATTGTTAGGTTACTTAATTTGTTTAGTTGTTCATCACGGAAGTAAAGCATATGGAAATCGAGCTTTACTTCCGTGATCAATGAATAAAAATGTATGTGATTAAATTTAGAAGACAGTTGGAAGTTGGACAGCAGTTAGAGTTTTGTAGAAGTTTTGTAGAGAGATCATTTGAACTAAAATAAAGTGCCTAAAACGAAAGAAGAAAGGTTTTTGATTCACATTCGGGAGTTTCACATGACAAATGCAAGTTCATTCAAATGATTAAGCAAAAACTAAATACCATTAATAACCATCAAAAGTTAATTCAAAGATTTCAAAAATCTCCCGTTTTCCGGAAATATTCGAAAAATAGTGATTTTTCAATTTTTTTTAAATTAAATTTGCATATTTTATTCCCACAATTAATCAAATTTACCAACACATACAAAAATTTCCATTTTCAACACAAAAAATGGAAATTTTTGAATGTATTTACGTGTAAGTGAGTAAATTGTTCTCACGAATATACACACTCAAACAATTTTTTTGTGTGTGAGGGAAACGAAAATTTCAAAAAATGAAAATTGTGTCCCATCGCCGAAATTTTAGTTTACCCCACCCCTTTCCCCTTATTTCTGCAACCCCTTCCCCATATTAAATTCAAACTAGTTGACATCAACTAGCAGACAAATTTCGCTCTCAGAGCGCATAAAATATGCACTCACCAAAAGCTCTTTGTCTGCTAGTTGGTGTCTGCTAGTTTGGAATTTTTGGTGCCGACTCGTTGTATGAGAACGAGACATCTGGATTTGTCTGTGATATTGATCCAATTGGTTTGATTTTCGACTAATTTAGTACTTGTTATGTATCGGGGACACAAACCAAAAATTAACATATGGTTGCATATTTCCAGGCAAAAAGTAAAACATTCACATGCACACATTCTTCCCAAAAGCATCATCTACGCTATACGTGTGCTCAATTCACACACACTATCCCATTGAATTTTTTAATTTCAATTTAAAATTAAACTAATTTATAATTAAATTTAAGAAAACAAATTAGGTGATGCACATAGAGGAAAAACTAATCTTTCGAATGGTATAATTTTTATGCTGGTAATTCCACCTGGTTTCCTGTAAAAGGGATAACAAAAAAACGTGTCGCCTATTTATATATAGATATCCAAAAATATCTCACACGGGTATGTGCAATGAAAAAAAAAATCTTGTCCCTCAGACACATGTATGGAGTGCCATCCTTAATAAAACTTTTTTCTTTACTTTCACTACAGTATTTTCTAGTGCTTCACAGGAGATACGTTACTTCTAAATTTCATTTATATAGTTTGAATAGTTTCCGAATAAAATGGCTGTGACATACGGACAAACGGACATGACGAAACTATAAGGATTCCGTTTTTTCTACAGAACCCTAAAAATGATAATCAGAGTAACAGGAATCAAGTAATTTCAAGTTTAGCATTTTTCAGAACAATAAATAGCATAAATTACATCTTTTCTAAATTATTTAACATAAATTAGAGAAGCTGAGTAATTCAACAGTGTAGAGGAAATAATAATTTATAAACTATAATTAAATACGGCTCACAATAGGATTAGAACTAAGATAGAAAATACAGGGAGAGGCATCTCACATTCTGAATACGAACTACCGTATATTTGGAGTTTGATAGGCATAATGACTTTCATGAGGTAACAGAAAATTAGTCTTATGTTTGACGTTTACAAAATGGGACGCTTTACGCTTGAACAAAGTTGGGAACTCTTGAAAACTTACTTCAACACTGGTGAGTTTTCTACGGAAACCATAAGAAATTTACGGAAAAAATTTGCCTTCCAATCAGTTGATCAATCAGTGAAGCGAGTTTGTGAAACCGGCTCGTTATTTGACAAAACAACCCGTTCCCGTTTTCGTCCAGTGCGCACACCCGAAAACATGAGCACAGTGTGCATGAACATCCATCAACATCAATTCGTCATCGTTCTCAGGAACTGAACATTTCTCGCACTTGTCTGATGAGAATTTTGGCTACAAACAAGAGTGCAAGAAATGAAGCCTCATGACCATCTGATGCGTTTTATGTTCGTCTATCGCATCGGATGAGCTGAAGATCGTTTGGTCGAAGATGAACATTTTTACCGAAAAATTATCTTTTCCGCTGAAGCTCATTTCCACCGTGGAGGCTATTTCAATAAGCGAAATTGCCGCCCTCAGGGTCAATGGCGAGCGTTACAGAGCCATGTTAAATGGATTTTAGTTTCCACAAATTGAGGAGTGTTACATGGACGGAATTTGGTTCCAACAGGACGGGGCTGCGACACAGTCAACGATACAATCGATCTTTTGCGCACCGCTTTTGAACATCGAATAATAAAGCGAAATTCTGATCCGAATGGGTCGCCTCAGAGCTGTGATTTGAACCCATTAAGGACATCTATTAAGGATATATGTGGGGATCTATTAAGGATATATGTTACGCTTATCATCCAGAGACGATTGAATCCTTGAAACACGAAAATGAAGTTGCCATTCATGAGATTGAAGCCCAAAAATCGAAATGTACTGTAAAATTGGATTGATCCGACGGGGTACTGTAAGGCAAGCCCTGGCAGTCATTTGACCAGTTTCACTAGTAACCAGTTTCACTCGTTAATGGAAAAGTTCAATCTTTCTAATAAAATTATAGTTTTGGACAAATATTCATTAGTTGTTTTTATATCCGATTCAAATTCCAAATCGTATATGGGCCACCCTTTATCTCTTGAGTTTCTTTCACTGAAGGTAATGAAGAGATAGAATAACAAACAAGAAATGGCCAATAAATCAATGCTTAGGGCTAGAATTGTAATACACTTATTTTTTACATTAAAACCAAGTCAACACGCATGGTATCGACTTGAACCAATTGCTACCAATTATTACATTACCACAGATGACTATGAAACAGAGTGTCTATATATCGACCGCTCAGCTCAATTTTGTGTGCGACTTCGCGAACGCCACCTAGTTTATTTGAAATTTATTAACGTGGTACCGTTTTCTGGTTTGTTCATTTTTGGGTAAATCGTAGTTTCAGGGACTGAAATTGTTGCAGTTGATGTGATTCGTATTGTTGATGACCAGACCAGACCAGATGTTGATTTTGTGATTCGTATTGTTGATGACCAGACCAGACCAGATGTTGATTTTGCATTGTTTTGTTTACGCAGGAATTAGTTGCTGCCGCAACATCCTCGCCCCCTTGAACCGTCAAGTTCAATATTAAGGATCGACGGATGGAGTGTTGAATTCTCGTTTGTTTCTAAACTGGCGATTGAAGGTTATCGTGATCGAATTGTCAGTAAAATTTAAAGGTAGATTTCTGTCTGGTTCTTAAATATTGCTAGGATACTATGTTGGTCACTGTGAGTGGCTATTGTTGACGACGGGAGCAGTTACCACTAACTCCGAGATTAGTGCGTCGTCCTTTACTTGGTTGATCGTCGGGGTCGTCTTGCTGGTTCTTAGACGTGGTCGGTTCATCCTACGAAGTCGATGTCGTGTGTTCGTTATCGATTGGAAGAGGGCTCAAATTATGTATGGCCCTTGTAAATGTCCCTGTGGCAGTTCTCACATCAACTACTCGCACCTTTTCGTCTTTTCCTGAATGTAGTTTTATTATCCTCCCGAGTGGCCAGTTCAATGGTGGTAAGTTTTCATTTTTTAAAATGACCATCTCACCGATGTTTATATTACGACTCTCTTTGGTCCACTTTTTCCTTTGCTGTAGTTCGGCAAGATACTCTGTTTGCCACCGTTTCCAAAATTCGTTGGTTAAACATGTTACTAACTTCCATCGTGACAGTGATGACATTTTGGCTGTTTCACTGGACCCAGGTGCCGCTAACAGTGGTACGCCAATTAAAAAATGCCCCGGAGTTAATGCAGTCAAGTCATTAGGATTGCTTGACATGGGAGTTAGAGGTCGCGAATTTAGAATGGCTTCAATTTCTGCGACGACAGTTGTAAGCTCTTCGAAGGTGAGCGAGGCAGGTGCTACTGTTTTGTATAAAAGCTCCTTAAACGACTTCACGGCAGCTTCCCAAAGCCCTCCAAAGTGCGGGGATCTAGGTGGACTGAAATGAAATTGAATTCTGTCCTTGGCGCACTTGTTTACTATTTTCTGCTTTTCCTCTTACTTCCTCTTACTTACTAGCATTTCATAAACGTCTGCTAACTTATTTTTGGTTCCGACAAAATTAGTCGCATTGTCGCAGTAAATGTCTTTGCATAGTCCTCGTCGAGCAATAAACCTTTTGAGAGCGCCTTGGAATGCGTCCGATGTGAGGTCGGATACCACTTCTAAATGCACGGCCCTTGTCGTAAAACAACAAAATACAGCGACATAAGATTTGTGCGGTCTTTT
This sequence comes from Chrysops caecutiens, assembly GCA_963971475.1. Taxonomy (NCBI): domain Eukaryota; kingdom Metazoa; phylum Arthropoda; class Insecta; order Diptera; family Tabanidae; genus Chrysops; species Chrysops caecutiens. The sequence goes on along the minus strand of OZ020568.1, from coordinate 24,924,278 downwards.
GCCTCGTATTCGATAATGCGTCCAGATTGGTCCACAAAAATCAACTCCAGTTGTGATGAACGGCCGACCAGGTAATACCCTGCTGGCAGGAAGATTGCCCATGAGTTGATGCATAAGATGGGGTTTACCGCGTGCGCAATGGACACAGTTGTTGACCATGCTGCGTATTATAGCCCTTGCTTGGATTATTCAGAATTGCTGGCGAACGATCGCCATTAGGGCTTGAGGGCCTGCATGTAAATGCCGGACGTGAAGGTCATTTAGCAACATCTTGGATACAATGTGATCGCCAGGAAGAAGAAGTGGGTGTTTGGCACAATATGAAATAGCTGCTGGTTCTAATCTTCCGCCGACTCTCAACAGACCACGATCATCCAGAAATGGTCTAAGACTAGCAAGGCGGCTGGAGTTTTTAACAACCCCCCTGATTTGTAGTTCTTTGATGTCCTCGTGGAATTTTTCAACTTTTATCGATCTCACTATTACCCAAAGTGCTTCATTGAGCTCCTCTACTTGAAGATGTCCTGAGTTGACGTCCTTAGAACATCTCTTCCTCATGAAGTGGATGCTGCGCAATACGTATGCCACTATACGTTGTAATTTCCAAAATGAATTTCCATGCCCTATCTTAGTAAGGAAGTCGTCTGGTAGATTACTGCTTGAGCAGGGAAACGCAACCCTAGTTTTTCATTCTTCTGCTAAATCTCGAGTTGCCTCAAATGCTGGGCTGGGCCATTCTGACATTGGTGCCCTTAAAAATGACGGTCCACAAAGCCATAATTCAGATGATGTAAGTTGTTGTGGCGTTGCACCGCTTGATACTATGTCGGCCGGATTCAACGTGGTTTTGATATGTCTCCATTGTGATGGCGACGAAATTTCCTGGATTTGTTGCACTCGATTCGCATTAAATGTTTTTAACGTAGCTAGATCCCCATGGATCCAGCTCAGTACAATTGTCGTGTCCGACCAGAAGGTTACATTGGCGATCCTCGCTGCTATATTTATGGTAACTCGCTGGACAAGTTGTGTTGCTAGTTTGGCGGCACAGAGTTCTCTTCATGGACTTTTAGTAAGGCTGTCACCTCTGCGTACATCTCGTTGTAGACTATCTCTATCTTCTTGAAATACGTTGACGTGAAATATTGATGGAGTGTATTTTCCGCGTAATTTTCTAGGATCAACTGGTCCTTTGCTTCGAATTCTCGTCATAGTGCTAACAGACTCGATTGCTTGTCCGTTAAGTATGCCAGCGTTTTCCGTTCAGCAGCATCCGCATAAAAGGAATTTGACAGCCTCTCAATTTCCTTCCCGAGTTGATACTGTCGTGTTGTTAATGCTTCTAACGTCGTCATCCTTCAGTTTTGATTTGTGGATTTGATTGAGTTCAACTTGTTCTAAAGCGCGGCCGCTAGTTGTCCGTGTTTATTCTTGTGTCTGTTCCCTTTAGTTAGCTTCGCCAAGTTGATGTCACTTGATCTTCAGCGAAATTAGCCGATGATGTAACTCCTGGCAGCGTCTTCGTTTATGATAACACACTGTGATCACGTCGGGGTCACCAGAAAATGTTGAGTGTCAACAGAAAGATCCTAGGTAACACTAGTTCTTACTGAGGAACACTGTTAGGTTAGGAAGAGAATTAGGTAACACTAATTCTCTGTAAGGAAAAGATTGAAAGATTAGGCTTGATGGTTAAACGACAACTAACTTTATTTGGCTCATTCCCTGTCTCCTTATACAATTCTAACGGTAAATTATTTTGTTGAGTACATTATCCTAAAATTGTGGTTCCCTTGCTTTAGTACATCAGGAGTGAGTACAAGGTTAAAACTCGTGGATGAACTAAATGTTATTAATTTGAAATTTATTAACGCGGTACCGTTTTCTGGATTGTTCATTTTTGGGTAAATCGTAGTTTCAGGGACTAAAATTGTTGCAGTTGATGTGATTCGTATTGTTAATGACCAGACCAGACCAGATGTTGATTTTGTGATTCGTATTGTTGATGACCAGACCAGAACAGATGTTGATTTTGCATTGTTCTGTTTACGCAGGAATTAGTTGCTGCCGCAACAGGGGTTAAATTGATAAAAGTCTGTAAATTCGATCATCATAATGGGAAGAGGTGAATACATTCTTATTCAGGAAAAAATATTTGTTACGTAAGGAAAATAAAGTGGGTGAGCCTTTAATTGTCATCTATTGTCACAGAAAAAGGAGGCATAAGTTTCAGATTGTTTTCAGTTATCAGCATGCAAGCAAATTTTAAAGTTCGTAACAAGTGGAACTAACATCTGTTATGACAGAAAAAAGAGACATACATGTTCCAGACTGTTTTTCGATGTCACTGAGGGAACATATTTTACAAAATTGAGTGAACAATTTCGAAAAAGTGCAAGTACAAATAAAACCGTGAGGCGTAGTCAAGGCCCGCGCCGTTGATTTTCCGTGAAAACTTCGGGATAAAATTATGATAAGTGTTTCTCATTAGTATGCAATCAAATCAATTCTTTTGATACAATGGTTGTATAGAGTAGTAGATAAATCACAAGTTTATTATTTGACGCCGTTTTTCATTGCTTCTTCGATGCTGCTGAAGCCCTGTATAGTTACCACAATATTTATTTAACATTAAAAAAAACAATTTATTTTATTATATAAATATATATAATTTTTTTCCTTTTTATTTTACTTTATTCAATTTTATTTTTATTTATATTTAAATTTATTTCTAACTTCTTCTGACACCTTTACTACAAATTATTGAACTGACAGATATATAAAAAAATCATGTGTGCACTTCACACGCGGTAGAAGTAAAACCTTCAGAGAAACTAAACTGCGAGATGATGAGACGAATACAGTATCAGGAGTAGGATAATTGGATATATAGTTCATTTATTTTATTATAAAATTGGTACATTGATAAAATTAGTAATGTTTAGAAGTTATTTATCAAGTTATTCATCAAACTGTTTATTAACAATAATAATTAACAATAGATGAAAAATTCCACATTTTATGTCTGCAGAAAATCATTTCTCGATTTTCCGGATTTATCTAACACTGACGAATTAGAAAAAGAGTTGCTGGTCTCGTAGCAGCAAATTCACGAAAGTTAAATTTTTGCGTTATCTCGAAAATGTCGAATCACGGACATACATACATCTCATATTTTACTTATTACAAATCATAATTAATATCAGAACTATCAATTTATGTTTCCATTTTCAACAAATGACACAAGTGGCTTATGATAACTACAGTATGAAATAAAAGCTTTTGTTTGCATTCCAACAATATATCTTTGAAAGACAGCGTCAATTACTGTTTTTGATCTTGTTGTCGATACAGTGTTGTACATTTTTAAAATTAACTTGTTTTTCAAGAACTCGATCAAAAGGAGCGCTGAATCCAATGCAAAATGCACATTGAAATCCCCACTTAAAATCATTGGAATCCATAATCTTCTTAGTTTTATCAATAACAGTGTTCTCTTTACTGATTCGGATCAAGTTGCGAATAAAAAACGCTACGATATGATCCAGTTCAAAAACTAAAACAAATTAAAATTTTAAATTAAAATTGTAGAGCTAAATTTTCAGTAAGTATGTATAAAACTGATTCCCGTCTCATAGTCGAACTCAATGTTCCATTCCATAATCTTCTACCCCCTCTGTAGTTCCCACGAGTAATATTTTTGCACCAAATTTTCTGTCTCCTACTCAAGTAATAGGAGCGCAGAAAATCATGACCATCATAAAAATCAATCCGATCCGGTTTTTCGTTGCTCCAATGACTCGACCCACGCAACTGGATGTTGATTTTTGTCATGTTCATTCATGATTTTCTGCGCTCCTATTACTTGAGTTACGCGATTCTGAAGAGAAATATACTATTATTTATGTCTTATATCAAGATAAAAGGATACAATGTACAGTAGGTCCGCCGTATCCGCGGATTCCGTATCCGCGGTTTCACTTTTCCGCGGTTGGTCTTTGACGAAATTGGTTTCCAATTCTTTTCATATTCTTTGTTTTAACAACAAAACAACTGCAGCTAATTGCGCCGTTTCCATTTAAAGGCAGACTTTTCCTTATCGCTAGAAAAATGTGGCGCAATTCGAAGAAAATTAATGAAAGGACTCGATTAGACCGTCTAGCCATCTCATATCTCCGATTGATTAGAGCCTGGATTGAATGGTTTCTAAACATCCCCAATGCGCAAAATTCGTCAGTCTTCAATCTAATTCCAACGAGTTATAGTGTTTCGATAGTTTCCTTTATAAATTTGCAAATATTTTGATCCAGAATGACCTCAAAACGAAGCATTAGTGATCCTTCTTCAAATAAAAGACGGCGTATAGTGCTTAGCATCGAGGAGAAAGTAAAAATATTAGATTTGATTGAAAGAAAGAATAAATCTTTTGCCGAGAATGGCCGTTTGTATGGTAAAAATGAATCTTCCATTAGGGAAATCGCTAAAAACAGTGCTAAAATTCGTTCTTCTTTCACTGTAATGCCTCATACCTCGAAACATGTGGCAACAGTGCGAGACACTGTTTTAATGAAAGTTGAAAAAGCGCTTAATTTTTGGATAGAGGACATGACCAGAAAGAAGATGCCTATGAGTGGTAATATTTTACGGCAGAAAGCGTTGTGCCTTTTTGACGACTTGAAGGGTGAAACAAGTGAGAAGAGCTCCTTTACTGCAAGCAAAGGCTGGCTACATAGATTTAAGATGAGATTCAATCTCAAAAATTTAAAAATAACAGGAGAATCAGCATCTGCAGATGAAGCTGCAGCCAGAAACTTTTCCAATGAATTTAATAAACTCATAAAGGACGGAGATTATGATCCTAAACACGTGTTCAATTGCGATGAAACCGGCTTGTTTTGGAAGAAAATGCCCGAGCGAACCTACATACATAAAACCGCTAAACAGGCTCCAGGTTTTAAAACTTTCAAGGACCGTTTCACATTGATACTGTGCTGTAATGCAGCTGGACACATGATTAAGCCTGGGGTCGTTTATAAATCGAAAAATCCGCGAGCGCTAAAAACTAAAAATAAAAACTGCCTTCCTGTATTTTGGCAACACAATTCCAAGGCCTGGGTAACCGCAGTCATATTTCAGGAATGGTTTAAACATTGTTTTATTCCTGAAGTTAAAAAATACCTGGAGGGACAGAAATTGCCTTTCAAAGTTATATTAGTCATTGACAACGCTCCAGGTCATCCGCGTTCTCTCATGAATGAAAATGAAGACGTAAAGGTAGTTTTTTTGCCTCCAAATACGACTGCACTCTTACAACCGCTTGACCAAGGTATCATTTGAGCCGTGAAGGCGACATATACACGTCACATGTTCGAAATGCTCCTTGAATCCATTCAGGCAGAACCAGAGGGTAAAGCCATGGACTGCTGGAAATCTTTCAACATTGCAGATGCCATAATATTCATCAAAGAAGCACTTGACGATTTGATGCCACAGACTGTTATTCCTTGCTGGAAATCATTGTGGAATCAAAATCTGAAGGAAATCTCAAATTCGTCGGTTGTAGAAGTTGAATTTGACAAAATAATTGCATTAGCAGGAGAGGTTGGTGGTGAAGGTTTCAACGATCTACAAGTGAGTGATTTGAATCGTATGATTGGTCCAAATGAAGAAATGTCTAATGAGGAATTAGAGGAGCTTGTTGCATCTTCAACAGAAGAAGAAGAAGATGAGGGAAAAGAGGAAGAAATATCTAACTGGACACTGGAGAAATTTGGAGAAGTTTTTAATATTGTACAGAATTTAAAAGAAAAAATTGTGGAGTATGATCCAGTAATGGAAAGAAGCTTTAAAGTGACCCGTTTGATAACACAAGCTGTCGCACCTCTCCAACAATCCTTCAACGACTTAAAAAGGCAGAAAAAACAACCTCCAATAACGATGTATTTACGAAGTGAACAGAAAAGGAGTCCCGTCAGGAGTCAGGAGCCCAAACCGTCAACATCATCAAATTAATTTCATTGTTCATGTAATTTTTCATTACATATAACATGTTTGTACATATTTTTCTATACCATCCATACCCTTATTTGATTAATTGTGCTTAACGAAAAATGTAAATATATAAAACTTTATAGTTTTAGTTGTTTTTCGCTCAAAATCATGGAGTTTCCTATTATCCGCGGATCCCCCTTATCCGCGGAGAGTCAAGAACGTATACCCCGCGGATACGGCGGGCCTACTGTATTCTATTCTTTCCCAGTCTCTCGCAGGTGATGTGTTATAAATGTATATTTTCGTCTCTTTTTAGTGTCGCTTTTTCGTTTCATCGAGTTTCAAATCACAACGGTGCTAAAGAAGTTTTCACTTCAAAAATTTTTTAAAACATATTAAATTATCCTGCTTAAACCTAAACTAAAAATAATATTAACCTATTTAGTTTTTTTATACTATAAATATTTATAATAAGTTAGTACCTACAATACTCCCCTTTTCAAAAACGGGGTTAAGGTAAAACAATTGAAACATTTTTCTTTTTAGTTTTTGGCAAAAATATTTCATCTGACTTCTCAATGCATGCTGAATTAACTCGATCTACGGAAACGGTCTTAATTTTATTATTAATCTGAATCTTAAAACCCTTTTACGTTCGATCGATTACCTTATATGATCCCTCATAAAGAGGTGTTAGTGAAGGTATTTTACGATCAGCAGTGTTTTAAATCCTTAACAACGAAAGGAGTATCTTTTGATTTATGTGAAAGTGAAGTATAAAGAAACATGAAAGGTGAAAAATGTCGTAGGCTCGTGACCGGACGGCTCGTGCTCTTACCACTGAGCTATGGACGGATGCTCTTACCACTGGTGATGGTAGTCATACTACAAAATTTGCAAAAAAATTGAGAAACAGACAAGAAATACTCGCATTTATGGACGACATCAAGGCCCATGTTCCAACACTTCAGTCCGTAGAACTAGTCACGAATATTTTGAAGAAGACTGCGGCTGAAGTAGGTCTCGTTTCAAATGTTCGAAAGTGCGGTATATTTGGAGGAGTTGAGAGAGAAGGAGAGGAAGAAGAGCATGAAGAGGAAGTCCCTTTTCTGTACCCACGAGAAGGGTACAAGTACCTAGGTTTGAAACAACTGGAGAGAGACCTAAGTATTAACACTGAGAAGGTCGTGGACAAGGTCCTCAAGACTATAAAAACGATCCTAGAAGCTAAGTTGGCCCCCAAACAGAAAGTCTCCCTCTTCAACTCCACCGTTATACCAGGCGCGGTGTATGTGATGGGCAATCTTTTTCCGAAGGAAGGGCGAGCGACGACGCTAAATAAATGTGACGACCTGGACAGGCAAATCAGGAAATTACTGATTACACACGGCTTGCAAGGGAGGACGATATCGAGGAACGGAGTATACTTACCACTTGACTGGGGAGGACTAGGGGTAAAATCTGTTCGATTGGAGACAGAAACACAATATGTGAAGAAACTTGTATACTTGACGAGCCATCCAGAATTGGTACCTATATGGAATAGGTATAAACGACTACAAAGAGCAGGATGGCGAAATCCAATCTCAGATGCCCTAGCGTTGTATGAGGAGTACAATATCCAAGTACCAACCCCTGCAAAATAAGAGGACGTGCATGACCATAGTAGACGAGTGGCAAAAATGATTACAACAGCACAACGGGACGAGCTCTAGAGTGGAAGGAACATGCACTGTTGCAGACTGGTGGAAGCGGACAAATCCAGGATCAAAATCCCAGCATTCCACTAGCTGGCGATGAAGGACTGGATGATGACGTTGCTACGAGCTACAGGCGAGAAGCAAATACATGGGCTTGGTGCATATCCATATTCCAGAAGGAATTCCAGACAAGGCTGCTGCAGTACTGAGACCGCGTACCATGTTGCCTCTTGATGTATCATACCGGAGTATACATATAGACACGACGCAGTGCTGCGTCAGGTACTTAAAGCATTTTCCAATGCTACTGATGCACCAGCAGAAACACGCGCTAAATTGAAGCATGACAAGGCTAACATATGTGTGGAATATGGATGGAAGACAAGAAACATTAAGCTACGAGCCGGGATGAAGTTCAAAACTCATCCAGCTTTATACCACAACCAACCAGACATTGTGGTAATTCTAACAAACCCTTGCGAAATCCATATATTCGAAATAGCGGCTGCGCACCTACAATCTATACGCAAGGAGTGCCTCAAGATGGTTAGATACAGTAAAAACTCCGTGGTGAAGTCACCCCTGACAACGTGGAAGTTGTGGAGCGGGACCACAACTTAGTGGAAGTCTTGTCAGCGATGCATCGTGGTCCTGCATATTTGGGAGTATTGGTTGTAGGAGCTTTTGGTGAAATTATCCACTGACGCTATGCAGAAGTGCCTAAGGCAGCTGCAGAAGATTGGACTGACAAGCAAATACGTAGATCGTCTACTTGACAAGTGCTCGCAGGCAGCAGTGACCAACACGGCGAAGATACTGACGAGGAGGGGAGGCCAGAACCATCCCTGTATCCCTAGCGGTTGACATAATTGATGTATATGTTCTAATTTATTTTGTTCTGTTAATTTTGATTTTTAATCTTGATGACGTTTAGTTCTTGTACCTGAATAGTTTTATATTTTTAACTTTGGACTCTTTAATCTTAATCAACTTGACCTAAAAACATTGTTTACTTGACTATTTTAATACTGAGCGAAAACATGTGTAAACTTGACACATTTTGTTTAAAACAGTAATAGACAACATTGATTATTAAAAGCTTGTTAATGAATTGTAGCTTGAATTGATTTCACGTAATAGTTTCTGTTTAAGTTAGCTTTAAGTTCGTTCGAATTGTAAAATTACTTACTGTAAACAGAGGCTCACTGGAGTAATGTATGTTGTAAATTTATATAATAAAGAAACTGGGCTATCCCGAACACATTTTCTGTTCCTTTCATGTTTCCTCACATTTTGGGTCGCCACAGTACTCCCCCTCTTAGATTGAGGGTATATACCGAGATCAAACTTAAGCTGGCCCTACACTATCAAGCGGCTTGATCAAATGCTTGAGCAAATTGATTGTATCAAGCGTCATTGATAGTGTAGAAGCCCATTTGACGTTTGAAGCAAGCGTTGACGGTGATTGATAGAAAATTTGAATGACTCAAGTAGTTGATCAAGCGGGTTGATAGTGTAGGGCAATTTTCGTCAAGCATTGCGTCAGTCACTCGGTGGAAACCATGGCGTCAACATCCCAAACCGCGTCTCACGATCCAGAAAACTCAGAGCGGGAGTTTATTAGTTTGTTGATTGATTTATATCGCGATTGTCCGGAGTTGTGGAAAGTAAAAAGTAAAGATTATTTCAATAGAAATAAGAAAAGTGCGGCATTTGAAAAAATCGTGGGCGCATTGAGAAAGTTAAAACCGGATTTCAGCGTGAAACAATTAAAACAAAAAATTAATGTTCTCAGAACTTACTTCAACCGGGAGTTTAAGGCCATCGAGGCTAAAAAAGTGTCAGGGATATCAAATGACATCCCTGAACCTTCGCTTTGGTATTACAATGACATGTACAATATTTCATAAAAGACCAATTGGAAATTGCACAGGCAGACACTTCTGAGGCAAGAATTTTATTTCATTTTTACAATATTCCGTTAACAAAAATCCGTTCCCTAGATTACTTATTCTTCTACATTACCCAAGGCACTTTTGTTGCCACGGAACTGACCTAGCGTGTTGAACAATTCGCAGAAGTCATCCCTTATTCTTTTTGCCTCTACTGTAGAATTGCCTCTGGTTTTTTTAAGTTGTACCATATCTTGAATGTCTTGTCTCCATGACCCAGGTTCCATAGCACCAGTCACGATATCGTATCTGTCAATATCCTGAGGTTGCAAATACTTGGCTCTGTTTTTTGAGCACAAGTAGTTGTGCAAATGGCAACATGCCATAACGATTTTTCTAGCTTTCATTGGTTCAAACTTAATGGTATTTTGAATTATTTTGAATCTCTTCGTTAATATACCGAAAGCATTTTCTGCGACTCTTCTGGCTCTGGAGAGTCTATAGTTAAAAATCCTTTTCTCGTTCGTCAAAGTAGCTCTGTTGTAGGGCTTCATGAATTGAGGGAGAAGTTGGAATGCTTCATCTCCAATGAAGACGTACGGAAATTTTTTATTAGGAGTGTCTGGTAACTCTCGAGGATCAGGCAAGTTAAGCTGGCTCTCAGACAACTTGTGCCAAAATAATGTGTTCTTCAACACACCACCATCTGACACTCGGCCATTTGCTCCCACATCGACCATCAGAAATTTATAATTTGCATCAACAATAGCCATGAGCACAATGCTAAGAAAACCTTTGTAATTATAATAGTAGGATCCAGAATGTGGAGGTTTTTGGATTGATACGTGTTTGCCATCAGCGCTCCCGACGCAGTTGGGGAAATTCCATTGTTCTTTGAATTCCTGTGCAACCCATTTCCATCCATCCATCGTTTTTGGGACCTAGATGAGAAACAAAAAACGAACCTAGCATTATTTAACATTGAATAAATAGAATAAATATAGCTGTTGTGCATAAAGCTCGTAAAGGTTCGTTCACTGTATTTTAACATTTTGTTACAGCAACCGATTCCTGATGAAGACCTCAACTTGGAAAGTGTAAGGTCCCCTGCTGACATAGTGACAACACCAACTATCAAGAGAGCCATCCCTGCTAACACGGGTAAAAAAAGGAAAGGTGGGCCAGACAGCACTGATCAATTAGTGGGACTAACGACTGAATATTTTAAGCGTCCTGAGACTGAAGAAGATATTCTCGCTAAGGGGTGGGCTATGAAATTGAAACAGTTAACTCCAGACCAACGACGCTTCGCAGAGAAAATCATAAATGACACGCTTTTTGAAGCAGAAATGGGCACCTTGACAAGGGAAGGAGTGAGTTGTGGAATGTACCCTAATTGGTCACCCTCGCCACCTTCGTCATCATGTTCTTCGGTAAATAGTTGGCCAAGGTACCCCCAGTCAGGGCCGTCAAAGCAAACTCCATTACAAAGCCCATCATACCAAGGGCAACACCATGAAATGTCTCATGAAAGTACTGCTGCTGCGCTTTTCTCCTCATTTACTTCAATTTGAACTTGTGCCCTATGGCCTAGATATTTCCAGTTCAGTACTAATGAACATAACTTGTATTATTTGTAATTTTTTATTTTTTTTTCAAATTTTTTTTGTAATTTTTAAATTTTGTAATTCTACTTTAATTTTAATTTTTTAACTTTAATATTTCAATTAATTTTAATATTTTAATTTTAATTTTTAATGTTTTTGTAGCCTACTTTAATGTTGTAATTTTTTCCTTTCTTCCTTAAAATATAAAAAGTATTGACTATAATTACTTGCCTGAATGTTTTCCTTCAATGCCTTGATGATTGCAGAGCAAGTTTCCATTATCATGAGATGCAGATTCTGTGGAGCAATGGCGCATGTGAATTGCAGGTCTTCTAAATCCATGACAGATGATAGGTACCTCAAGGTGATAGACAATCTCTGACTTGCAGGAATTGCTTGACGCATCTTTGTATCTTTCTTCTCAATGTCAGGGCGGAGTAAATCCAGTAGATAATCGAAACTTTCTTGGTCCATTCTCAAAAAGTTCCTGTAGTCCTCTGGCTCCAAATCACACAGGAAATTTAAGAGATGTTCATGAGTGAAGCGGTTTCTCATTTTGTACCACTCCTTAGACCACCTTTTTTTCCTTCTTTTTCCGCTTCACGGCAACCAATGTTGTGATTAGGAAGGCCAAATCTGAATTCGACACCATTGTACCGCGAAAAAGCGAAAGCTTTCACTGTTCCACTTCTCTGTTTCGACTGACAAGAGACTTTTGATCAAAAGATTGATGCACGCTTGAAGCACCCATCAATCGGAGGTTTAAGCATTTGATCAAGCCGCTTGATAGTATAGGGCCAGCTTAAGTGATGTTGTTGGCGACTGTTATAGGGCGCTAAGTGTGCTGCAAGTTGTAGGGTTTTGCTGCCAGTGCGATGCTTATTCCGTGTGCCTTGTGTATTGCAGAGCGTTGCTGCTGGCGTGTTGTTGCTGCGTGCTGTTGTTGCGTGTTGTTGTTGTTGTTCAGTGTTGTTGCTGCGTGTTCAAATCACGTCGGGGTCACCAGTTGAAGAAACATGAAAGGAGAAAAATGTCGTATGCTCGTGACCGGGAATCGAACCGCGGACCTTCCGCTTGCCGGGCGGATGCTCTAACCACTAAGCTATCCCAAGCACATTTTCTGTTCCTTTCATGTTTCCTCACATATTGAGTCGCCACAAGTAGGTTTCAACAAAGAAATGGAATACCTCAAATTGTCCACATTTACCAGAGGGACGTCTAATTCTTTGTTTTTAGAAAAATCTCCAGGAATTCTGAGGGTTTGCCCGTAAACCATTTAAGCTGCAGAACATCCCAACTCAGCTTTAAGAGCTGCACGAAAACCGAGTAATATCAAAGGCAGTCTTTCTGCCCAATTATTAAAAAAATTAGTCGATTTAAGTACAGATTTGAATTGGCGATGGAACGTTCCACCATGCTATTGCCTTGAGGATGATATGCAGTTGTACGGATTCTATGTGTTCCCAATAATAAAACAAAAGTATTAAAAATTTTTGAATCAAAAGGAGTTGCTCTGTCAGTAGGAATGGTGAGTGGAATTCCAAACTTGCAACATGATGTGTTAAAAAAGTTTTTAATATTGCTTCGGCTGAAACCTCTTCCATGGGAATAGCTTCTAGCCATCGTCAGTAACGATCAATCAATGTTAAGATATAAGAGTCATCAATCGAAACTGGTAAAGGACCAACGATATCCAAATGTATGTGTTGGAAACGGGTCATAGGAAGCGGGAAAGATCCTATTTCTGATTTTGAACGTCTTGTAACTTTGTTTCGCTGACAGGTCTGACAAGCTTTAGTCCATTGTCCAATATCCTTATTAATATGCGGCCAGAAAAATTTATCAGATATTAATTTCCTTGTTTCCCGAACGCCTGGATGAGAAAGCGAATGTAGTTTCTCATAAACAGATTTTCTGCAAGCTTCGGGAACTAGGGGGCGCATGGTATTATTAAAATTGATTTTTGAAAAAGGATATGAATAAGTTGGAGTTTTTGTTCTTTATCATTTTTAATTAAATTTTGAATTTGTTGATCTTCTTTCTCATGTTTAGCGAAATTTTGAATATGTAGTGAACAAGTTTCGGAGTTATAAAAAGACTCGAGTTTCAGATCATCCACTCTAGATAATGTATCAGCAACTACATTTGATTTACCTTTTATACCCGGGATATAAATAACGGCTAGTCTAATCCTCTTTGAGGATTTAGACACCTCCCTAGTTTAGATCGTCGAGGAATAGACAGAAGAGTACAAGTTGAACTCGGGAAGCTCAATACTCGGCCGCGGACAATGGGAGGACCCCCCTTTTAAATATGGAGGGTTTGAGTAAAATTCAAATTACCCCAGGTGGTGCGGCGACTCAGTCGTTAAATCCACCCACCTCTTCGGAGGTGGCCGTGCCCCATTCGGATTCTCGGGGGAGGGGGGCATACTCAAGCCTGTGACAGAAACGACGGTGGAACACTTGGCCAGCGTTGCGGCGGATGCTACAATTGGGAGGCTACAAGGACAATCGTTGACGAGCTAGTAGTAAGAGCGCCAAACTACAGCGGTCCAACGCTGTTGCCTACCCACCTTCAGGAAAACCCCCACTGCCGACTTCCCAGAAGAAAGCTAAAAGGGAGCGATCCAACGAGTGGGAGGAGAAAACAGCAAAAAAGGCCAAAACCTCGTCGGTAGACCAAGCGCCCACAGATTGTCAGATGGCTTTCATAGACCGATCAGATCTAGATGGCAAAAATCGGGCGAAAAGTGGGAAATGGTCGAGACGAAGCTTCTGTATGCGATGGCGAGTGAGAAGAGTTGCTCGATGGAGGAGTTGGCCTTCGAAGGAGAAAGCTGGCACAAAGGAGTCAAGGTCATTGGCTGCGCGGGGAGAAAATCCGTTGATTTTCTGAGCCGTGTAGTCGAGGGCCTTGGCGAATTTTGGCCAGGAGCCAAATTGGAGGTGATTCCAAAATCGGAGCTACCACTGCGGAAATTGGCGCTATTGTGGATTCCTTTCCCACTAGTGGAGGACGAAGCCTCAATGAAGTTGATTACCAGACAGAACGGTCTGGACACGAGCAAATGGAGAATTATCTCCTCCAGCAAGTGTCCAAACGGAGTTGGCGAGGACCTTGTCGTGACGGTAGACGACTTATCCTTCGTCAAGTTAAAGGATTCAAGGGGAAACATCAAACTCGGCTTTAGTGCAGCAAAAGTGATGCATCCAAATGAATCCAAGAGCGGCACCGAGGAAGCTGCAAGCAGTGCAAAGTAATTTGCACCATTGTGAAGCGGCCACCGAGGATTTGATGCTGTATATGGAGGCAACTGGAGTAGACGTGGCATTAGTCCAGGAACCGTGGCTCTTAAGGGACAAAATCCGAGGGCTAAGGTCAAAAAATTATAGTCTACTTCATTCAAGCACAACGGGTGAAAAAAGGACGTGTAAACTAGCCAATAAATCATTAAACCTCAATCTCCTTTCACAGTACAGCACAAACGACATGGTGGTGGCAGTACTAGAGGAGAGGGGCAAAACTAACCTGCTCCTGTCCTCAATATACATGTCATACGAGGAAGGAGACCCCCCATCAGCAGCGGTCCGGGCCCTTGTACAAGAGGCCGAAGATAGAGGATGGAAAATGGTGATGGGATGCGACGCGAAAGGTCATCACGTCCAATGGGTTTGCAGTGACATCAACAGAAGGGGTGAGCCAATTTTAGAGTTTATAATTGCTACCAACCTAACAATTTGTAATCGGGGTGACACACCCACCTTTGCTAACAAATTTAGGGAGGAGGTAATAGACCTTATATTGGCCACTAACACTATTCATTCAAACGTTGAAAATGGAGAGTTTCTCCCGGGCACTCCTTTTCGGATCATGGGAGAATTCTTTTCGACATTAATCGAAAGGTTTAGGTAGGAAAATCCTACAGAAATCCAAGGAACACGGACTGGAATAGATTTTCCACCGAAGTGGAGAAAGTCCGTAAAACATCTTTGCGAGATTTTGCTAAGAGCCTTCCATAAAAGAGCTCGAAGGGAAACCAATAAGCGGTGAAACAAAGAGCTCAAGGAACAGAGGGACGCTACTAGAAGGCTTTATAACAAAGCAAAGAAAAGTAAACAAGATGAGGACTGTGCTAATTACAAGCGCAGTTTTAATGAGTACTTATACTTTACTTACTTATACTATTACTTATACTTACTTATGCTTTTCTACATTCTTAAATAAGAAAGACAAAATGGGACTCCCTGGTCGACTTCCTCAACTCTATAGAGAACGTGAACGAGGCCTCAGGGTTCAGGAAAATTCTTTCCAAAGACGTCATAGTCACGGGAAACCTGAATAGACTAAATGGTTCGTGGACGGAGTCGAGCAAGGAGACACTAGAGCTGCTGATGGAGACTAACTTCCCGGGCTGCCTGACAACATGGGGCGAGGAAGAGAGCCCAACGATCAGGATTAGACCAAAGGAGGTAACTACAAGGGACGCCATCACCAAGGAGAAGGTAGTATTGGCGGTGAAAACATTCGAGCCATATAAATCTGCGGGGCCGGATGGAATCACACCAGCCATGCTGCAAAATTTTATAGGCAGCATGGCAGATGTACTGCCGAGCATCTTTCAGGGCTGTTTATCATTAGGGTACATCGAGAGAGGCAAGGGTTGCCTTCATACCCAAATCGGGGAAGTAAAGCAACACTACACCAAAGGGCTTAAGGCCAATAAGCCTCTCCTCGTTCATATTAAAGACAATGGAGAGGCTTTTGGACCGTAACATGAAGCAGAAGACCAAAATAGAGGAGGAGTGTATAGCAGAGCACGCCTACCTAAAAGGTAAATCGGTGGAAAGTGTGCTGCATGAAGTGGTTGGAACGATTGAAAAATCCCTCCAGCAAAAGGAATATGCCCTAGGGGCCTTTCTGGACATAGAGGGAGCCTTCAACAATGTAAAGACCAATGCAATAAGGGAGGCATTATAGAAGTTGAGCGTGGAGGCCACTATAACGCACTGGATAATTAGTATGCTAAACAGCAGAATTATCAGTACAGAAGTGGAGGATAACAACATCAGAAGACGGGCGACCAGAGGCAAGCCACAAGGAGGGGTAGTGTCCCCACTTTTGTGGTTGATCGTAATTAACTCGATCCTAAAAGACCTCAGAAGTAGAAACAGATAACGTTGTCATACTGACAACTGGCAAAGACCTACACACGACAACATGGGTGCAGCCTTAAGGGCGACAAATAAATGGGCAGAGGAGAACTGGCTAGGGACAAATCCTGACGAGATGAAGCTTGCTCTCTTCACCAGAAGATATAAGACACCGCAGGTCAGACTACCAAAGGTGAAAGGACAAGTACTAGACAAGCATCTCGAGAGAGGCAAAGTACTTAGGAGTTATCCTGGACTCTAAACTCACTTGGAGGAGAAATGTGAAGGAAAGGATGAAAAAAGGAATAAACAATCTCTACAAATGTAGGAAGATGTTTGGTCTGGAAACAAGGGGTCTACGACCACGGATCATACGGTGGATCTACACAATGATCGTCAGACCCATTATCACGTATGGAGCCCTTGTGTGGTGGAAAGCCATTGAAAGCAAGTGTGAGAGCTGCGGCGAAATTGAAAAAGAAATAAAAAAACGGTTGAAAAAAATAAACTTGCGATTTATCTATTCTGTAGCCGTACTACTCTCCATATCCATTGTAATGAATAGTTTGAAAATTAAAGTACAAATTAGTTCGAAAATTTTATTGTAATTTTTTTGACGTCTTTTTGCTCGTTAAGTACACTAATAGCCAGTCAAACTTTCTAGCGCTTCAATACACCGTGAGATTTCAATCGCCAATAGCTACGAGGCTAATGATGCGATAACAACTATTAAGGTCACAATGGAAAGAGAATTTCTGTACGTGTTTATCGTGCAGCATTTGTTTTGCGCGTGTCGCCATCGGGCTAGTTCACTTACGCATGAATGTTGTTAATAAGCGATGCGTAAAATTATAAATTAGTGTAGTAGGACATTCATTCGGGGGTCGTTGTTAGGAGATAGAGAAGAATTACTAGGACCTAAAGTGAAACTAGGTGGCGTTCGCGAAGTCGCACACAAAATTGAGCTGAGCGGTCGATAAATGGACACTCTGCTTCATAGTCATCTATGGTAATGTCATAATTGCTAGCAATTGGTTCAAGTCGATACCATGTGTGTTGACTTGGTTTTAATGTAAGGAAATGCCCTAAACACTGATTTATTGACCATTTCTTGTTTGCTATTCTATCTCTTCATTACCTTCAGTGAAAGAAACTCAAGAGATAAAGGGTAAGCCATATACGATTTGGAATTTGAATCGGATATAAAAAAAAGTTATGAATATTTGTCCAAAACTCTAACTTTATTAGAAAGATTGAACATTTCCATTTACGAGTGAAACAAAACATTCAAATGACTGCCAAGGCTGGCCTTACAGTACCCCATCGGATCAATCCAATTTTTCAGTACATTTCGATTGTTTGGGCTCCAATCTCATGAATGGCAACTTCAATTTCGTGTTTCAAGGACTCAATCGTCTCTGGATGATAAGCGTAACACAGATCCCTAATAGATCCCCACAAAAAATAGTCTAATGGGTTCAAATCACGGCTCTGAAGCGCCCAATTCGGATCAGAATTTCGCTTTATTATTCGATGTTCAAAAGCGGTGCGCAAAAGATCAATTGTATCGTTGGCTTTGTCGCAGCCCGTCCTGTTGGAACCAAATTCCATCCATGTAACACTCTTAAATTTGTGGAAACTAAAATCCATTTAACATGGCTCTGTAACGCTCGCCATTGACCATGAGGGCGGCTCTGAGGGCGGCAATTTCGCTTATTGAAAAAGCCTCCACGGTGGAAATGAGTTTCATCGGAAAAGATAATTTGTCCGTAGAAATGTTCATCTTCGACCAAACGATCTTCAGCCCATCCGATGCGATAGGCGAACATAAAACGCATCGGATGGTCATGAGGCTTCAATTCTTGGACTCTTGTTTGTAGCCAAAATTCTCCACAGACAAGTGCGAGGAATTTTCAGTTCCTGAGAACGATGACGAATTGGTGTTGATGGATGTTCATGCACACTGTGCGAAACCGCAGCAATGTTTTCGGGTGTGCGCACTGGACGAAAACGGGAACGGCTTGTTTTGTCCAATAACGAACCGGTTTCACAAACTCACTTCACTGATTGATCAACTGATTGGAAGGCAAATTTTTTCCGTAAATTTAAAAATTTCACCAGTGTTGAAGTAAGTTTTCAATAGTTCCTAACTTTGTTCAAGCGTAAAGCGTCCCATTTTGTAAACGTCAAACATAAGACTAATTTTCTGTTAGCTCATGAAAGTCATTATGCCTATCAAACTCCAAATATACGGTAGTTTGTATTCCAAATGTTAGATGCCTCTCCCTGTATTTTCTATCTTAGTTCTAATCCTGTTGTAAGCCCTATTTAATTATAGTTTATAAATTATTATTTCCTCTACACTACTGAATTACTTAGCTTTTCTAATTTATGTTAAATAATTTAGAAAAGATGTAATTTATGCTATCTATTTATTGTTCTGAAAAATGCTAAACTTGAAATTACTTGATTCCTGTTACTCTATTTATCATTTTTAGCGTTCCGTAGAAAAAACGGCATCCTTATAGTTTCGTCATGTCCGTCTGTCCTTATGTCACAGCCATTTTATTCGGAAACTATTGAAAATATATAAACGAAATTTAGAAGTAAGGTATCTCCTGCGAACCACTAGAAAATGCAGTAGTGAAAGTAAGGAAAAAAGTTTTATTAAGGGTGGCACACCATGTGTCTGAGGCATTTTTTTTTCAATGCACATACCCGTGTGAGGTATTTTTGGAGAGGTCTTTAAAAACGACAATAATGTTGTTAGAAACTTTTTTACTTTAAGCCAATTGTTCGCAAAATATACGCTTCTTAATACGTCAAAAGTGTGTCCCCCCTCTCTAACTTTTGAACGACGGGCCAGAAAAATCTGAAAAAATTAGAGGTATTAGAACTATATAAGAACAGTAAACGATTTTTGGTTTGAACAATAAGAGTCTTACCGTTAATTATGTAGATATTCGATGTTTTAAGCTACCAACTAAGATTTCTTTAACTCAATAACTTTTGCGGCATTCTACGGAACCCTTCGCTTATGTGTGTCCGACACGCACTTGATTTCTTTTTATCTTACTTATCATGAATTTTTGTTATAATGGGATTTCAATTCATTTGTGTTTTATATTACTTATGAATCTATTTGTATATTTATCATGATGACGAGTGTATATATTGAAGATATGAAACAGTTTTCACTAGTTTATTCAATCATCTTTACTATCAGATTTCTTCAATAATTCATTCATCTTTACTATCAGATTTCAATGATTTAAAATGTTATTAGCTAGAATCGTAATTTTGGATATGGACACATTTATACATACTCACAGTAGAGGAAAATAATGTATGAAAAATATGCAGCAAATGTCAAATTAATGGGGGTCGGTCATCTATATATAAATAGGCGACACGTTTTTTTGTTATCCCTTTTACAGGAAACCAGGTGGACTTAACTGGATAAAAATTATACGATTCGAAAGATTAGTTCTTCCTCTATGTGCATCACTTAATTTTTTTACTTAAATTTAATTATAACTAAGTTTAATTTTAAATTGAAATTAAAAAATTCAATGGTATAGTATGTGTAAGTTGAGCACACCGTTTAGCGTATATGATGCTCTTGGGAAGAATGTATGCGTGCGATTGTTTTGATTTTTGCCTGAAGATATGCAACCATATGATGATTTTTGGTTTGTGTCCCTAATAAATGGCAAGTACTAAATTAGTTGAAAATCAAACCAAATGGACCAATCTTCTACTTGGGACACAAACCAAAAAAATTAACATATAATTGCATTCCTCTACGAAAAAATCAAAATATAGAACATAATTATGAAATATTATCATTGCCATAGATCACACGTTCGACTGAATAGCCTACCATTTATGACAAATACGTGTTTTCTTTCCACTCAAACGTTTTATCTTTCCAAATGATAATGTGAGGGGTGAGGAGCAAATGCAGCTATATCACAGACAATAGGCGTATGTTCATTCTTTAGCTTTTTGCCTTGAAGAAGGCTAATAAAATTGCATTCTTCCAGACAAAAGCCAAAACAATGAACATATGGCCACAGACAATAATACGGATGCATTACCACAGATAAATTTAAAGCCATCGTTTGCTTATACCATTATTTTTTGCTAATTTGATAAAAATATATGCAAATTTTATATAAAAAATTAGAGAAAGTCATAATTTTAAAGTTATCTCTAGAAAACGCGAACTTAACTTTCACGAATATTTATGGAAAGCAAGCAAAATTCTGAATATTATCATATTTCCTAATTTTTCTATGGACCCACATTTAAAAACATAATTTAGAGAAATATGATGTATGGCCAAAAACTGGGAAATGACAAAATAATGGGGAATGAGCATACATATAAACTTTCTAGAATGCTTTGTTTAACTGCTACGAGCGAAAAACTATTAAAAAAGTGTTGTTTATGAGGAACTTTAACATCTTTTTGGGGCCTCATTCAATGAAGCTGTACGTTGACGTGCTGAAAGAGCTTAAATGATTGCTACTGCAGTCTGAACTAAATCACCTGTTTACTGACAATGCTACTGTATATGGAAAGCCATGCGCGAGCTATTAGAGTGAGCATAGCGAACGACGGGGGTTGGCGAGCGTAGCGAGCAGGGGGCGCCCCCCTAGTACATATAAATACCGGACACTTCGTTTGGCCGCTACGGGTAAAAAACTGTTGAAAATTCACAATTTGAATTTTATCACTTTCCCCATCTTTTGTATGCACATCTTTAAACTCAATTTAGAGAAAAATGATTCAAGAAAAAGAGGTAGAAAATGTCAAAATAATGGGGGTCGTTTATACATATGAAACCCTTTAAGTGCATAATTTAGCCACTACGGGCAAAAAACTGTTAAAAATTCAAAATCTGAGTCTTATCAGTTTTCGGATCTTTTGTATGTATATCTTTAAAAACTGAATTTAGAGAAAAATCATGTATGACAAAAAGGTAGAAAATGATAAAATAATGGGGGCCGGTCATACATACGAACACCCTAGGACGCTGCGTTTAGCCACTACGGGCAAAAAACCGTTGAAAATTCAAAATTTTACCGGAAAAGTACCCTCAAAAACTGAAGAATATTCGGGGCGATTCTGGCCACTTTCGCTAAGCTAACAGATTTCTGTTAAGAAAGTTAAAAGATTTGGTTTCTAACAGAATTCTTTAAGTTGGTATTCTGGCCAAAATGTACTCTCAAATCTGTTACGAAACCGGCTTTGTTCCAAATCTCTCAACCTTCTTAACAAAAAACCTTTTACGTTTAAGTTGAAGAATTTCGGGCCTGTTACGGTAAAAGATTTCTAACAAAAATCTGTTAACTTTTGGCACCCAGAATACCAATTTCGACCGTAACTAAACTTTTCGAAATCCAACAACAAATTACATGGGTTGTCAAACTAACAGAATCTGTTAAGTGCGCACAGAATTGCCCCGATTGTCCATTTTCTGATTCCCGGAATCTTTCTTGTCCCATAATTCAAAATTCATAAATTAAAATACTATTTTTCAAGAACCTGTAAAAATCCACTTGCTACGGTTTGAGTAAACCAAAATAAATTTTCTCTTCAAAGTTTCCGATTCCCCACAGCGAATTGGCGAAAGCCCCGGAAACAATCAGGTGCCTGTGCTGAGATCTTTATGTAAAAGCTAATTCTGGTTCGAGCACGCGAAAACTAATTACCTAAGATCAATACCATAGCTTCACTAATGCAAGTAAACTAACGTCTACTATCAAAAAGACAGCGATTTTTTGTCAAAATGGTATTTCGTTTGTCGTATTTTAGAATTCTTGCAAAATAACGCAGTGATCGTTCTTAATACATAAAAACTAAATTTAGATTTCCATGACACAAACTTTTGTACTAATTTTGGTTCGTTCATCCGAAAAATTGTTAACAAAGAAGCATACCCCTAGTAATTTTTTTCGCGAATTTAGTAACAAAAAATAGATGTTAGCACTCACCGTCGAAAATACTGTTAGTATGTAAAATTTCAGATCGATTGATCAAACGGTCTAGGAGGAGTTTGGTTACAAAGGTTTCATATTTCGTCGACGCAACGTCCGGGTTCTCCCTTGCCGATTCCCAACGACTGTTGCCAGAATAATCTGAAAATGTTATTTTTTCCACTTTGTCCACAGGGACAGACCATCAAAGTTTTATGTGTCTTGTCAAAAGCAAACTGTGTGGTCCAGCGTACGACGTGTACAAATATAACCCCACTGACGACTGGACTGTCCTACGTTCTGCCTTATCATCCAACTTCGAAACTCGACTATCCAGATTTACCCTTAAAACCTGTTGAATTAAACCGAACTACGAAAGACCAAACAGCTTGGTGTTCTAACAGCGAGTGAGTTTTATTCGTGAGATAATTCCTATCCTACCATACAGACTGGTTTTACAATACAGTTATAGTTGGAGGATTTTACACTGGACTACAATATTAAGTAAACCATGTGTATTTTCAACACTCCCACTTTGACCTAATATTGTAGTTCCATACCTCTTCAAATTTGTTATAAATATTTCTTTACAATTCTTTAACATTCATCATCGATCTAACCATTATAAATTTTTGTTTTGGTAATGATTTGGTTAAGATATCCGCAATTTGGTTCTCCGTTGGCACATAGAGAAGTTCAAACTGGTCTTCAGTCCATTTTTCCCTTATGAAGTGATACCGCACATCAATATGTTTAGTTCGTCTGTGGAGTTCTGGGTTCTTGATAAGTCGAATTGCTCCTTGATTATCCATCAGAAGCGTTGGCTTTAGCTCGCAGCTACCCATTAATGTTGAAAGTAAATCCTTAACCCATAGAAGTTCTTTCAACGCTTCAGATGACGCAATGTATTCGGATTCGGTTGTTGAGAGCGCTACAGACCTTTATTTCTGTGATGACCAGGATATAGGCGCCGAACCAGCCATGAATACAAAACCACTAGTTGAACGCCTCTAGTGAGCATACCGCCAGCATAATCAGCATCGCTATAACAAAACAAAGAAAGATTACTATTGTGTTGAAAATATATACCAAAGTTTTGAGTTCCCAGTAGATAATTGAAGATTCTTTCGACCATTCTAACATGTTGTTGAGAGGGATTCTCCAAGTGCTGACTAACTTTGCTGACCGCGAAGCAAATATCTGGTCGCGTTCCTGTATCTAGGTACATCAAGCTACCCACAGCTTGTCGGTAAGGGTAGATACATCCAGAAGTCGCTGATTTCTCATCCAAGTCACTAGTCGAACAATCCATCGGGGTAGAAACAGGTTTTGCATCTAACATATAGTATCGTTCCAACACCTTCCAAGCGTACTTTGATTGATTCAGGTGAATAGATCCATCTCTTAAGCGTTTTATTTCCAGTCCTAGGAAACAGTCTGCATTACACGCCTTAACTTCGAATTTTGTTTGTAGATAATCCAACAACTCTGTTTTGGAACGAAGTTCTTTATCGCGCGTGTGGCGACGGGGCTAGCCGAGAAATTGTGTCCCGTTAAATCTGAGCGTTAAATGCCTCCTCCCTAGCGCTCTGTGGTGCGTCATACGTACTGTAGTGCGCTGTCCCCCACTACAGTACATATACTGCACAGAGTGTGGTGTGTATAGAGTGGGCATCGCTCAACATTTACGTGCACGTGTCGTGTGTTGATTACAATTGTCACATCAGGTTGATGTATTTCCTTCACTGATAATTGCTTAATTGAATCATTATTATCATTCGGAGGATAGAACTATTTGTTGAATTTGATGGGACGAGTGAATTAAAAAAAAAAAAGAATACGAATAGTGTGTAGTGGTAGCGTCGTTTGCTTTGTTTGTGAGCACGTGTCAGTGTTTACTATACCTCCAAATACAATTAATGTGGTTGCGTTCATAAACATTTTCATTACGATTTCGTGATAAACAATGGAAAGAGAAGGAAGTGAATTGAAAAAAAAAGAAAATCACGATTCGGCACCGAAATCGATGTAAGTTTATAAAAAAAAATACCAAAATACCAAAAATGGTGAAATTAAACTGTTCATAGCAAAAAAATGAATGTACATAATTTTGTAATTTATAACTTTTAATTTACAGTGTTGAGGAAATACTTCAGCAACGAGGAAAGAAAAAGGAGGCACGCTGTGTAAAGACAATACAATCACAGTCATTACATTTGGATAGCCAACAAAATGCGGAGGGTTACCAAACGAAGAGGAAAACAGCCGCGCAGTACCAGAAAGAATATCGACAGAGACAAAAGGAGAAGAAAAAACAAGAATCAGAAGGATTAACCTCGGTGTATCAGGAAACCGAGACTCAAGGACAGAAATCATTGAATTTGGATAGCCAACAAAATGCGGAGGGTTACCAAACGAAGAGAAAAAACGCCCGGCAGTACCAGAAAGAATATCGGCAAAGACAAAAGGAGATGAAAAAAAATGAATCAGAATCAGCAGCACAAAACAAAGAGACTTTGAGGAAAAAAATGTACCGAAACAAATTAAAAGAGCAACGGGAGCGTTCTAAACTAAATGAAATCTTATTAGGAAAAAAAAACACCGTTTCACACAAGAGGCGAAAATTGAATACGCAGGAGAACGATACAAAAAAAATTATGACAACTGATAATGATCAACGAGATCAGGAAACCCAGCGGACAATAATAGGAAAATCATGTGATGAAGTCAGACCAAACGTGCAATTAACAAATACGGAATTTTGCAAAAAATATCGAAAAAGGTGGAGCTTGCACAATGCACTCGTTCAAGAAGGAGGGAATAGCGAATTCCAAGCCCCATATCAACAGCTTATCAGCTGTGCACAGCCCGAAGCCATTTTACATCAAGACACGAATATTCGCTCGGACGGCAACTGTCTTTTTCATTCTCTCATACGAGCTCTTAATCTTAACATTTCATCTACAGAGATGAGAAGACAGCTTCTTGCTTCATCATTTGTAGATTCCTGCATAAACCCAGACGGTCTTAGGCATATTCTTTCCAGTGATACAGAATTTGGAGATATGGATTGTATTGAAATTTTTGCAAAAAATTATCATCACAATATTTGTGTACACAATTACTACGTCAACGCTCTAACCAAGGAGGAAGTAAAGCAATTTCTTCATTTCAGAGTAGAAAATTCGCCCAATTTCATACATTTACATCTTCGTAACGTACATTTCACACCATTGATTGAAGTAGAAGATATTATGGGTGATGACGTTACAGATAATCAACATACAGAAAAAATGGTTGTTCAGAGCGATGGAGACGACAACACTGAAGATGACAGTAGCGACGAAAACAATGATGATCACATAGGTAT
Source organism: Chrysops caecutiens (assembly GCA_963971475.1). NCBI lineage: Eukaryota > Metazoa > Arthropoda > Insecta > Diptera > Tabanidae > Chrysops > Chrysops caecutiens. The sequence continues at coordinate 24,898,581 of OZ020568.1, read as the reverse complement.
CAATAACCTAAATGCTTCAAGCTCAATTTACAGTAACTACTATGAACATGCCAGCAGCCATCTAGAATTCCACAATTTATTCAGAAAAAATTCGTTCGGCCACCCTTGTGCTATTTGTGATAGACTTTGGTGGAAAAGAGATTTGAAAGAGAGTTCATGTGTGCATATTAATGTTCTAAAGGAAATATTACCGAATTATGTATGTGGTACAACTGTGAAGGTCTGCTCTACGTGTAAGAAGTCTCTCGACAAAGGAAAAATTCAATTACTAGCATCGTACAACGGCTTCAATTATCCTCAGATTCCCCCTGATCTGCCAAAATTAAATCTTATTGAGCAACGACTCATTTCCCCAAGGATTCCTTTCATGCAGATAAGAAGACTAAGGCATATTAATGGTCAATACGGTATTTATGGTCAAATTATTAATGTTCCTGTCGATGTTAATACTATGATCAAGCAATTACCAAGGAATATTGAAGAAGATCAATGTATTTATGTGCATATAAAAAAGAAATTAATTCATAAAAGTAGTCATGTTCATGGACTGATTACTAAACAAAATATCAAAAAGTGGTTACAGTATTTGGTTAAAACACCACTTTATATTCATGAAAAGATTACAATCAATGAAGGAATTTTGAATACTTATCAAGATTGCGCTGAATCTACAATGGATGATATAAGTGAACATGTCCCTATCGAAGAAAACGTCACAGCTTTACAACAAACTCTTCTGTGGAATGAGGATAAAATGTTGCACATGGCACCAGGAGAGAAGAGCGTACCGCGTAGTATTTTATTTGATGAATATGCTGAAGAGCTGTCATTTCCCACAATCTACGGTGGACAATTTAGGACTTATAGAGAAGGCTGCAATGTTACATCTTTCATGCAAGCAACCAGTGAACTCCGACGTACCGATCGCCGAGCTACTGACCCTCAACATCTTTTGTACGTGGCAGCAAAGATTATGAGGCAACGAGTCAGCAGTTCGGTCAGTGTTGCTTTTAAACATGTTGGCCATACTACCAATCTCACCAAGGAAGATATACTATCCGAAAATTACATCAACAGTTGTCTCGAAACCAACCTTGCTTTCCTCCGTTGTCTACCGAATTCTGCTTGGTACTGGGCTGATCGGAAGAAAGATCTTTTCGCGATGATTAGACAACTAGGAGCTCCGACAGCATTTATGACACTTAGTGCAAATGAAACCGGATGGACTGATTTACTTAGATTGTTATATAAGTTGAAAAATAATGGAGAGGACATTTCGGACGATTTCATAACAAATATGTTCTATATACAGGAAGCAGAGCTCGTTAACGAAGATGCCGTCACCTGTGCAATTTATTTCAACAAGTTGGTAAATTGTTTATTGAAAATTTTACAGTCAAAACGAGACAATCCATTCGGAGAATATCGAGTGAAAGATTATTTCAAACGGATTGAATTCCAGCACCGTGGAAGCCCTCACGCTCACATCCTTTTATGGTTGGATAATACTCCAAAAAATTTGCTCATCAACAGCACGGATGTCACAAATATGGTCGACAAATTAGTTTCAGTATCCGAATCAGAGGCATCTGGAAATATTAGACTTCAAACACATAAACACACGTTCACGTGTTACAAAAAAATGGATCCGGGAAAAAAAGATAACTGTCGATTTGGAGCGCCTTTTTTACCATCACGTAAAACAATAACATTGATGCCAATGAAAGATACGGATTCCGATTTTGATGCGGAAAAATTTAAAGAGTACAAAAAACAATACCAGTTACTCAGAACCAATTTGGAGAAATTCGACTATGATGGTTTCGATAACTTTTATGCTCAGAACAATATTCTCTCCGATGAACATTATTACAATATCTTGAGAGCTGGGATCACCCGACCAAAATTGTTATAACGTAGAACGCCATCTGAAAAATGCCATAATCCTTTCAATCCATTTGTGTTTCATTGCTTACCATCAAACATGGATTTTCAAATAATTCAAGACGAGTATGCTTGTGCTGCTTACGTCGTTGAATATGTTAATAAGCATAATCGAGGCATCAGCACTTTACAACGCCAGATTATTCAAATAATGGACGAAAATCCTGAGTTTGATATTGTAGATATCACAAAGAAATTGAGCATTGATGTACTCCATGCAGTCGAAATGCCTGCACAAGAAGCTGCGTGGTATTTGTTGCGTGAACCAATGGCTAAAGCTTCTGTTGCAACTGTTTATATTCCAACAATATATCCAACTGAACGGCAGAGGATAAGAAAGACCTTGAAGCAATTACAAGATTTGGATGATGACTGCACAAATATATGGAAAGAAAATTGGTTCGACAAATATGAAAAAAGACCTGACACTCTGGAAAATGTCACTCTGATCCAATTCGTTGCTAATTACACCATTAATAAAAAAGGAGACTATCAATTACGAAAAGAATCAAGAATCGTTAGGTATCGGAATTATGATATGGCAAATAATTACAATGATTACAGGCGAGAAATGGTTTTACTGCATATCCCTTTCAGAAGCGAAGACAACGACGTGCTTGCCGAAAATAAATTCATTCAAATTTATGAAGACAACAAAGATTTGATATTGGAACGCAGAAAAGAGTTTGAATCGGATTTAGATATACAGAAGACCTTGCAAATTTGCAGAGAGCTAGGTAGAGAAGATGATGAAGAAGAAGAGCAACAGTTGCATCACGAAGCCAACGTCATTTTTGAAGCTGATCCGTATGAAAGATTAGCACTTGATCCGCATTCTGCTATTAATGCCGATATACAAAATGCAACGCTTAACAAACTTGGTGCTATAGCGAAAAAAAAGGAAAATTTAATGGAGACTAAACTCTTTCATGAATTAATGAGATCGGCTAACACAGAACAAAAAGAACTATTGATGCACATTATATCTCATCTTCAAACTCCAAATGATTCACCATTTCAAATTTTTTTGACTGGTCCAGCTGGCAGTGGCAAAACTTTTGTAATCAAACTCATAATGGAAATTTATAACAGATTTAGTGACAATGACGGTTACTGCAACGCCTATATAACTTGCGCTTCTACTGGTAAAGCTGCTGTGGCGATTGACGGTACAACGGTTCACACTGCTCTAAAAATTTCGATTTCTAAATTGCTACCTTTATCATCAGAAATTTTGCATCTGTACAAATCTCTCTTCCGTTACGTCAGGGTACTGATTATCGATGAAATCAGTATGATCAGTGCGGAATTGTTAGTCAAAATTGATTTTCGTCTAAAGCAAATTACTGGAAACCATAATCATGATTTTGGAGGTATTGACGTAATTTTCATTGGAGATTTACGCCAAGCACCACCTGTAAGAGCAACATTAATATACAAGCCAATCAGAACACGCATGGTTGGCCCTCATTTATGGCGAGGTCTAAAGTTTTTCCAACTAACTCAAGTGATGAGACAAGCAAATAGGATATTTTCTTCAATACTGACGAAGATAGGCAACGGTGACATGTTAGAAGCGACTGAATTTGAAATAATTGAATCAAGATTTTACACGAAAGCAGATGCTCAGAGATTGTGCCCCAACGGTGTTCGGTTATTCCACACAAATCACGCAGTCAATAGCTACAATAACAAAATTTTGCAAGGAGATCCAAATAAAGTTATTTCCACAGCTACAGATATCATCACAGGAGCTAAAAGCGCTGAACAAGAAGCTGCTTTTCGTTTAAGATTACATAAAAAAAGTGTCATTGATACCGGTGGATTGCCTTACGAAATAACTTTTGTAAAAGGAAAATATTATATGATAACGACAAACATCGATGTGACTGATGGACTAGTGAATGGTGCAGTTGGCAAATTAGTTCACCTAGACTTCAATGAAGATGGTATCGTTTGTCGAATCTGGTTAGAATTTTGTGATTCACGTAAAGTTGGCAAAAAAGTAAGAAAAAAAGCAGCTATGTTGGCCATTCAAAGCAAAGTTGGTAATCGTGCCGTGCCTCTTGAATTGAGGACATCGACTATCACTCTGACAATTGACAAGAAAGTTACTGTTAAACGAAAACACTTTCCAACCATTTCTGCTTGTGCATTAACGATACATAAATCTCAGGGTGGAACATTCGATCAAATTGTCTACGAGTACGACAAGACACATCCTCAACCGCTCGTTTATGTTGCGGTCTCTCGAGTAACTAGTATCGAAGGCTTGTTTATTGTTACACCCCATGATGATGAAATAAAATTCAGATTCCATCATGACAGAGTACAAGCATCATCAACTTTATCGTTATTGCAGGAATTCAAAAGACTGTCGTTAAATACACTACAAACTAAAGCGCAAACTATCGTTGATTTTATCGGTGATAGAAAAAGTGTCTCGTTGTTTACTTTCAACGTACAAAGTATAAAAAGTCATTGCCTCGATTTAAATGACGGTGTTGTTTTGAAAAGCAACATATTATTGCTCTCTGAAACGTGGTTGAACAATAATGAGGAATGTGACATACCACATTTCAATTGCATCGTCCATTTCAAACGTGATAATGTTCGTGCAGGGGGTGTAGCCATATATCAGAATGAAAGTGATACCGCTAATATTGTCACACCGAACATGGAGTTGATCTTCGACAATGTTCAGGACTTTCTCGTTCGACGTACAAGTGTTGCGGACATTTGTGCGGCTCAGTGTGTGATGGAAAATGGTATAACACTAGTCATGGCGGTCATCTACGTTTCGCCAAATCAGAAAATTCAGGACATTCAAGAGTTCATTCACAAAGTTCTGTTAGAATACACGGAAGAAGGTTCTCGTGTACTTCAAAGATATAATAAAGATTATTCTAAACTGCCATTAATTTTGGCAGGAGATTTCAACGTCAACTTTGCTGACAAACAATCCGAACCACTCACTCAATTCCTGGGTGAAGAATTCAATTTAAAAATGAATAATGACCCAACAATATCCACAACAAAATATAATACATCAATTGATGCAGTTTTTTCAAGATACTTGGACAAAATTGAATCTAAAACATTCGTATCCTACTTTAGTTACCATAAGCCAATGATTTCTGTTATTGAATGATCTAATTTAAGTAATGTAATAGAAATCCGAAATAAAAAATTATTAATAGAATAATGACTATTTTATTATGACGAAATTCACCTGCATCGACCAATATTATATCAAACAACGCACAGCCATAAAGAACTTCGTTCCTTACGCGTGTTCGACTACACGTTTAGTTTTTTTTCTCATCACTGGGGGCCGCAACTAGACCATTATCAATGTTAATTGCAACAATAATATTTTCGTTGCAGAAAACACATTGATCAGCCGAAGTCGCCTTAAGTTTGAAATCCTTCAGGAATCTTGTAAAAGTTCTATTCCAACATCTTGAACCTTGTTTAATTCCGTAAAGTCCCTTTTGAAGTCTGCATACCCTTCTTGTTCCATCTTCGAAACCCTTTGGCTGCAACATGAAAATTTCCTCATTTATTTCGCCATGAAGAAAAGCTGTCTTAATGTCGAACTGTTTAAGTGCTAAATTTGCTTGTGCTGCTATTGCTAAGATGGCCCGTATTGATGTGAATTTAGCCACCGAGCTAAACGTTTCAAAGTAGTCTATCCCGTAGAGTTGACTAAGACCACGAATTACCAGTCGCGCTTTATATCGTTCACCTTCACCGCCAGGTAAGCTTTTGATTTTGAATACCCATTTGTTGTCGATAATTTTTCGAGTTTCGGGTGGATCAACTAGTTTCCACGTGTGATTTTTCAGGAGTGCATCCATCTCTTCTCGCATTGCTTCCTTCCATCTTTGTGATTCATGGCATTCTATAGCCTGCTCGTATGAAGTTGGTTCGAACCTCTGGCTTACAAATGCATGACCTTCTTCCATGATCGTATGATTAGCCAACCCGTTCTTCCTTAACGCGCTTCGCAAACGATCCCGTATGGTGTCACTTCTTGGTTCAGGAAGATCAATGGGATCCTCCACATCACGAGCGTCCGAGTAAATTTCGTCTTCTTCGTTTGGTTGATTTTTCTGTTCAACTTCCTCAGAGTCTTCGAAAACATCTGGACTTGAAGTTTCTTCAACATCTTGTGCAATGAGGGGAATCTGAACATTATTCTCTTTTCTTATGGTGGCAGCCGATTCGTTGAAAACCACATCTCGTGAGATTTCTAATTTCTTCGTTTCTGGAAACCAAATCCGGAAGCCCTTGATGCCGTCGCAATATCCTACAAATATACCCTTTTTTGCTTTAGGATCCAATTTGCGTCTCCTTTGTTGTGGCACATGTATAAATGCCTCGCAGCCAAATGTTCTAAGTGTTCCAAGATACCAATTTAGCGGCTGTTTATGCCATAATTCGTAAGGTGTCTTGCCATCCATTGGGCTCGGTCCTGCACGGTTTAAAATGTACACAGCCGTGTTAACAGCTTCACCCCAAAGACGAAGACTGAGATTTTTGGAATGTATCATAGTCCTTGCAGATTCCATAATAGTTCGATTTTCCCATTCTGCACGACCATTTTGTTCCGGACAGTAGGGAACTGTCCTTTGATGACGAACACCGTGACGGGTTAACAATTCCGAGACATTTTTATCTATGTACTCCAACCCGTTATCCGTTCTGAGAACTTTTACCTTTGAACCCGTTTGATTTTCGGTCAGCAGCAGAAAACGATCAATGCATTCGCGTACTTCGCTTTTTTCTTTAATGAGAAAAATTTTCCGAAAATTAGTAAAATCGTCTTTGAAAAGAATAAAATACCGTGCCCCACCAATCGACACTTCCTGCATGGGTCCACATAAATCGAAGTAGATTAATTCACCTGGAGCCGGCTCTTTACTGGTACTTAGGTGAAATGTAGAGCGATGATGCTTACCAACCACGCAGGATTCGCAAAAAAAATCTTTGTTGTCGATGAATTTGATGTTTCTACTCTTCAGGAAATTCCTCACTTGAGTAACGTTTTGGTGTCACAGTCTTTCATGCCAAACCTCGAGCTTCAAGTTTGCGAAATTGACCACCCCTTCTTCGCTTAACACGGGTTCTATTACCTGGAACATTAATTTGAAAAGTTTACCTTCGCGCACTCCCACTACTTTTGTATGGTTGCCTTTGATTAACTCGCACTGGTCCTTGTCTGATTTTAACTGGTAACCCTTGTCCAAGGCACTGCTCGACGAAAATAAATTCACCTTTATATCAGGAACAAAAAGAACGTCCGATAGATGGTTATCCGTCAATTTATTCCCATCAAAAATTTTTACATTAGTATCCCCTTTGCCTAGTGCAAAAATTTTTTCACCGTTTCCAATCCTCACAACACAAGGATTAGCGAATTCGTTAAAATTCACAAACCACTCCTTTCGGCTAGTCATGTGATCGGTTGCCCCAGAATCTAAAAGCCACTCATCAGCACCGGGGATGCCAGCGTCACAAACAAAAGCACTTCCACGTTTTTCACTTTTTCCGCTTGTGGATGACCACGTATTGATGCGTCGATCAGGGCATTCTCTTTTTCAGTGTCCACGTTTTTTACAGATGAAGCATTTTCCGTTAGGCACGTTTTTCTTATTTTTAAAACTATGTTTGGCGATCAATGCGCTGTCCGGTGCAGATGCCGTTTTTTGTGTTAACGCCATTCTCGACTCTTCCATAATGAGCCTTGCTGTCAAATTTTCCAAGTTTTGTTCTGTTGACGCCGTCGATTCCCATGCTGAGTAGAAATGGCTAAAATTTTGCGGAAGAGTCATCAAAATTTTGGTGACGACCACCGATTCTGAAATAATTTCTCCTGCTTCCCTTAGTTGTTGCACGAGCATTCCAATTTTTGAAATGTGCGTTGCCACATCATCCGTAGAATCTCTTTGGAAACTATAGAAACGCTGTTGCAGCAAAAGATTGTTGGAACGGGATTTTTGTTCATACACAATTTCTAGTTTTTGCCACATTTCGCACGCGGTGTGACAATTCATGATATGAGTCAAGGGCTGCTGCCCGATTGGAGTGGCGATGATTTTTTGTGCCATGCTGTCGTTGCGTCGTCATTTTTGCAAATCAGCTTCAAACTTTTCTTCCGCCTCCCCGACACCACGGACCGGTGAAGGAGACTCACCGTTAACTACCTCGAAAAGGTCACTTGCTTTTAACACAATTCGAGCCTGGAATTTCCAACTGCACCAGTTTTCCGCGTTTTCCAGTCTTTCGATTCTAATTGTCTCAGTTTCCATTCTCACCACTTTCACACAAAAAAATGTCCCTAATGCTTTTCCAATAAAACAAATGTTCCGGAAGGCACTTTTTTTTTCTTTTTTGTTTAGTGAAATAGCACAGCCCTAAATTTCCTTACTCGATGATCTGGGCCCATAACCTGTTGAATTAAACCGAACTACGAAAGACCAAACAGCCTGGTGTTCGAACAGCGAGTGAGTTTTATTTGTGAGATAATTCCTATCCTACCATACAGACTGGTTTTACAATACAGTTATAGTTGGAGGATTTTACACTGGACTACAATATTAAGTAAACCATGTATATTTTCAACAAAACCCAAATAGGGCAGTTAAAACAGAAAACGGGCGAGGGTGTTAAAGATTTCTTAAATCGCTTGACCCCCACCTTTACTCTGTTAAACGAAGCAACAAGAAAATATACAAGCGACAATGTCCTGTTGATATCATTCCTTAAAGATAACGAGGCGTCAGAACCCTTGAAGACGGGCTGTTAAGTGGCCAACTGCAAATGCATGCTAAAGTCTTTCCCGAAAAGGAACTCGCCCGAATGTCCGATTATGTATTAGAGCACGCGATGCGACTTAATCAAATCAATACCCCGAGACAGGTCCAAACGAAGCTTAGGGTAGACCTACCACAGCAAACTCTTTCAAGGAATACCACCTGCTTCAGATGTGGCCAGTCAGGTCACATAGCCCCAAAGTGCCATTTACCGCCCCACCCCGTACAACGCCAGGAAAGGTCTAACCCATCTACAATACACCACCTCTCGTCCGGGAACAGAGCCCCTGAAAACTCCATCCCAAAACAGATTCCGAAAATCTGCAATTATTGCCATAACAAAGGCCATAACATTGACGAATGTCGGAAAAGGGAAGCCAACAACCGAAGAAGATGGCCACCATATAACCCACAATCGCATAACTCACAACCCCTGACTCCTCTCTCCTCACAGAATCCTCCTTACTATGCATCTTACACATTCCAATAACTCGGGAAACTTCGAGATGCGGGGGAATTTCGTCGGCAATCCCCCCCAGATTGTCATTCAGGCCGACGTACATGCGAAACGGACCACACCTTCCAACACTCAAGTATAAAACTCATCCATAACCCTTACCCTAGCCTCTAAAGTGTCCGTTAATCCATATACCGAATTCTTAATAGATACGCAATTCAGCTTAGTCCGAAGTCTGTCCCTGAAACCTGGTAGCAGGTATTACAGGGATGTTATTTGTCATATCAATACGGTCTTTTCTCAATCTAACTTCACAGAGGGTATCATAATAAGCGAACTACACCACGAAGGTGCAGATTTCAAAATCGAACATCCTTTTTAAATTCTGAGCGATGCTGCGGCAATGGCATATGACGGTTTATTGGGTCACGACTTTTTGACCAAATATAAGGCATAAATTGATTATGGGGCTCAGATAGTAACACTTGAGGTCAGTCACAACTCGATTCCCTACACCTTGGAGCAATATCTCAGTGACTTCCCTCAGTTTCATCGAAGGACTATAAATTCCACGATTACGAGTCCTGGGCAAAACGTTTAACTGCATCCGAAAACGTTTTATTCAAAAGACACGCGTCCTGGGGCAAGACGTTAAATTGCAACCAATAACATCTTCTTCTTCGCCTTCAAAAATATCTCCCTCCTCGTCTTTATCTGTCTCCATGTCAACAACTCCGTTTCAGTCTATTACACGTCCTGGGCAAGACGTTAAACTGCAACTAGAAACGTTTTTTTTCAATGGGTTCTCGTCCTGGGCAGGACGTCAAACTGCATCCAATACCTTCATCGTCGACAATATCCCCCTCTCGCCTTTACCAGTTACTTCGACACCTTCTTCGCCGGTTAATCGTCCTTGGCAAGACGCTAAACTGCAACCAATGATCTCTTCTCCGTGGTTTTCATCACCATCCTCGTCAGCGTCGTCTTCACCTAACCCCTTATTTTCGGATTCTTCGACTCCGTCCACATCTTCCTCGTCAGTCTCGTCAGTTAATCGTCCTGAACAAAACGCTAAACTGCAACCAATAATATCCTTTTCCACTCCTTTATCTCCGGCAGTCTCCTCCTCATTTTCATCAGCCACTTTATCGGCATCGTCAAAATCGCCTCCGTCTGTTACACGTCCTGGACAAGGCGTTAAACTTCACCCAGCAGCGTCTCCTTCCAAGTTAGTTTAGCCAATAATTTCTCCTTCCTCAACAGATAAGTCAATAGTATATCCTTCCACGTTAGTTAAGTCAATATTATCTCCGCCGTCAATATCTCCTTCCTCGTCGGTTAATGCAGCATCTCCTTCCTCGTTAGTAAAGTCAATAATACATTCTTCCTCATCAGTTAATAGTCTTGGGCAAGACGTTAAACTGTACCCACTAATAACTCTTCCCTCGTTAATACTTCCTTGTACATCTTATTCTTTGTCAGTCACGGGTCATGGGCAAGACATTAAACTGCAACCAGTAACAACTTCTCCAAGGGCATTCGTCTTGGGCAGGTCGGTAAACTGCCACCACATTCCAACCCAAATACCTCAAGCCATGCTACCATCCCAGCTCGAGCGGAAACGATCCACTTAATACAAACTTCTGTCTCCACAGAGACGGTAATCTCGAATAAAGAGATAATTCCCGGTGTGTATATGGGCAATTCTATTGGTATTCCTGAAAATGGAATGGTAGAAGTTTTAATCCTCAATACTACAGAGGAAGACGTTAGTTTACCCTTCCATGATCTGGACCTAGAGTATCTAGATGCTAAGAATTTCGACATGATAAACCCAAACTTCGACCAAGATCCAATTGAGGGCAGAATAAAAAAACTGCAGAACCTTGTAAAATTGGATCATTGTAATGGAGAAGAGGAGACATCAATTCGAGATATCTGTATAACCTTCAATGATATATTCTATCTAGAAGGGGACATCTTTTCCTGCACGGACGCGACTACCCATAAAATTGGGGAAGAGGAAGTGGATAACCAAGTCCAGGAGATGCTAAAATCAGGCATCGTCAGACCGTCCTATAGTCCTTGGAACTCTCCTCTACTTCTCGTTCCTAAAAAACCCGATGAACAAGGGAATAAGAGATGGCGAGTAGTGGTAGATTTCCGGCGTCTTAATGAGATCACTGTACGAGATGCGTTCCCTCTACCAAATATAGCGGAAATATTGGACCAACTTGGGAAATCTAAGTATTTTACGACGCTCGACTTGACTAGTGGATTCCACCAGATAAGAATGGACTACAGGGATCGGGAAAAAACAGCCTTCAGTACGCCTTATGACCATGACGAATACAATCGAATGCTATTCGGTCTAAAAGGAGCTCCCACTACATTCCAAAGAACCATGAATAATATCTTGTCTGGATTACAAGGAATTCACTGCTCCATTTACATGGATGACATAGTCATCTATGGCTACAATCTTTCTCAACACAACAATAGGTTCATTGCTGTATTCCAACGTTTATGCGACTTCAAACCAAAGTTGGAGGCAGAAAAATTTCATTTTCTTCGGAAAGAGATTATGTATCTGGGACACTTGATTACGGAAAACGGTGTCAAACCAGATCCAGGGAAGATAATAGCAGTCAAAACATATCTAAGACCTAAAAAATTGAAGGATGTCAGAGCTTTCCTCGGTTTTATCGGGTATTACCGCCGATTTATCCCAAATTTCTAACAGATCGCCAAGCCCTTAACCTACCTTTTAGAGAAGGACGTACCCTTTGAATTTGATGCCCTTTGCGACGAAGCCTTTACGAACTTAAAGCAACGGTTTAAAACCTCCCCAATCCTGGCATATCCTTTTTCGCGGCAATTTCTCGTCACAGCTGATGCCAGTGATCTAGCTCTAGAAGCTGTTCTCTCGCAGCAGGACGAAGATGGAGACCACCCCATAGCATACGCAAGTTGTGCTCCTAACGGTGCCGAGACAAGATACTCGACAATAGAGAAAGAATTACTTGCTACCGTGTACGCTGTGGAACAACTTCGACCATATGTATATGGAAGAAAGTTCACTATTATCACTGACCACAAGCCTCTAGTTTGGCTCATGAATCCAAAGGATCACTCATCAAGATTGATGAGATGAAGAATTCGCTTAGAAGAGTATGATTACCCGATAACCCACAAGGCAGGGAAACTTAATACAAATGCCGATGCCCTAAGTAGAGTAACCGCGGAATTACAAGATAACACTCCCGAGACTGATAAATCGAAAAACGAAATGACCCTAAAAACACCACCTCCCTATACGTGCTAACAAGAAGCCAAGCCAAGGTCACTAATAACCTGCACCAAGATGCACAAAAGAAGGCCAGATATAATAATGACAACTACTTATCATCATCCCTTATTCAAACTGACGACTCTTTATTACCGTCCGTGCCAAATTCCTTATCTTGCCCACAAGGGACACTAATCTTGAATGGCGTTTATACGCCATACTGAGTATCGATTTGAGCGAAATCGATTTCTCCCTCGAACCCAAAATATTCCCTTTCAAAGAATCCGATTTCATTGTCAAAAGAGTAATACTTCCCCTTCGTACCCCTCAGGATGAGGACAACCTTAACACTACCCTCTCTAAATTCGTATCCTTTGCCGTAGAAAGGAACCCGAAGACCATACACATAAGTATTCCGAAACTAGAACTACAGACCCTAATGACACTTAAGGACAGAATCCGTAACTCGATTAAAATCGACACAATACTCCATGTCGAAACAATTAGGTACTTGGTTGACCCAAAAGAAAGGGAGCAAGTAATAAAAGATTTCCATTTGCTACCCACGGGAGGTCACCACGGTGTATCACGGTGCTACCCACGGGAGGTCACCACGGACCTTGAAGAGAATCAACAAACAGTTTCATTGGGAAGCAATGACCCAAGCTCTTGTTACATTTATCAGAAACTGTAAACAGTGCCAGATAAAAAATGTAGCGCGAAACCTAGGATCCGAATGAAAATAACTTCAGTGAGTTCCAAGCTTTTCGAAAGAGTTAATTTATAGAAAGAGAGTTAACAATACTACGACAAACGGACACAACAAAAATCTTTTGAAATCAGAGATCGGGTCCTTCTAAAAGCGAGAACAAAGGACAACCAATTCTCACCCTTATGGCTAGGCCCTTACGTTTGTCTCGTTCAAATTTCTTTACTGCATGCGACGAGCCTCCGATTCCTTCGGAGGTTGGTGATTCACCCGGCCTATTGCCCGCGAAGATGGATCGTGGGTGGGCGCCACTCGTTTTGGACGAGTCGCCTACGCGATTCGCGGTCAAAGCGAGAAATCCCGCGGTCGCGTCACAAGAAAAAAAAGGAAAGAAATGTCCAATCAAAGATCAAAATTTCTCTCTTCTCTCTTTCAAATCTATTGCGCCAATTTACAAATCACTTTGTGCCAATTTACAAATCGATTGTGCCAATTTACAAATCACTTTAAATTTTTAAAATTGTTGCTTAACCTAAAATTATCCTACTCATGCCCGCTATCTTATACTTATCCTATCTGCACATAAATTCCTTAAGCCTATTACTTATCTCTATTTCGCCTCCTCCTGCCGCTCTTGATGCTCTTGCCGCTCCCGTTGCCCCTGCTTCTCCTGCTACTCTTGCTGCTGCTCCTGCCTCTCGACTCAAAGCTCGCAATATATCGCCTCGACCCTCGTCGCGTGTTCGATGTTGCGTTGATCGGTGCCTCGCGTGGTTCACGTCACGGGCCCATTATCGCCATTCGTGTTCTCTACTTTTACTTCATCAATTCTTTACTTTTACTCAATCATTCTCGCACCTCGTTCGTTCTTTGAATTTCTACGTATGTATTCACTTTATTATCTATGTCCTTTTGCCTTTGAATTTATAATCTGTTGAGTCTTTTAACTAATCTCACCACGTGTCCGTTTTGTGCTTTATAAGTTTAGCTCTTTACAAGCATTCTTTCCTCTCATATCTTACACTAAGCACACTAGGATTCAGTCCTTTTAATTTTGAATACACGAACTATCCAGTCTATAACTAACTTCACCATGTGTCCATTTTATGCTATATACTTCTAATTCTTTTCAACATTGCTCTTTTATTTTTATTTTTTACACTAAGTACACTCAAACTTAGTCTTTTTAATTTTGAAGGCACAACCTATTTAGTCTTTAATTAACTTCACCGTGTGTCCATTTTATGCTATGTAATCCTAATTCACTTAATTCAGCACATTTCTTCGGCGCCATCGATTCTTACCACGAAATTACGACCCGACGTGCGTTCTTTCCTTTGTTTCACACTACCGGGATCCTTTGTTGCTATTTTTCTCGAACTTGCTGACTCCTTCCGAAATTCTCCCACGCCATCAAAAAAACTTTTCCGTGTCAGAAAGAAAACGTTTATTCTCACCAAACAACTCATCCGCTCCTCAATCTAAAAAAGCCCCATCTATTCGCCATCGACCCCTTTTATTCCTCATGCACTAACGGTCTCCGGATGCGCACCGCCCCGATATTTCGCAACGCGCGTGTCCTCGGTCGTACGTACCCTGAGTCACGTACTCCATTTGCACACGACCCCCAGTCTTATTTCCCGGTCGTTCACCTCCGATAAGTAGTTGAATTTCCACGCTCGGACGAGGTCAATGAACGATTTCCCAAATCGACCGTTGACCCTGAGCGCGTGCCGATTCCGTCGTCCTGCACAGAGAGCACTCAAAGTGGGCGGGGTCGATTCACCATCGATCGATCATGGTCATCCTTGATTGACGGTCATCGAGACGATCAGTCGCTTGTGCGTTCCACGCGAGGGTGGTTGCTATTTTTCTGGGTCGTAGACTTCCTGAGGTAGGCAATCGTCCCACTTTTACGTAATTTCTCTCAACGTTACGTAATTTCTGATCGGACAGTTGCCTACCTCTTGGCGATTGGTTTCACGAGGAAAAATACTGCGCGGGATTTGCCGCGTCCTTCGCGACTGTGACATTTCCCGCCTTACCACAAGAGGATCACCCGATCCTACCTCTCACCCTCGTCAGCCTCAACGTTATCGACCTTATCGTCCTCGAACCTAACCCAACTTGTAATTTTCGTTTCACGATTAGAGCGTCACTAATCCTACCCTACAATCCTAACCGCGTCTATGTCGCAATTTTGGGGTAGTGTGACGGTGGTTTGTTCCTATGGTACGTAAATTTTGATGTCTTCCGCGTTCAAGACCCCGGCATCCTTACCTCCTTCGTTTATGAGCTTGTATGTTACGGTGGATATTTTCTTTTGAATAGTGAAAGGGCCAATATATTCTGGTGCTAGTTTAGCCGCGAAGTGTTTGCTGGCGTCTGATTGGGAGTAGTTTCGACGCCAGACTAAGTCGCCTTCTGCGAAATCCGGACTTCGCGTCCACAGATTGTAACGTGTGTTTGATATGTCACTGATCGGGACAGTTCTTCGTGCACCATCTTCCTGATCGCTTGGAGTTCTGCTGCACGTTTTTTGGGTCTATGGTGCCTCCCTCCATGCTGGCTTCTACTTGACCAACTCGGCTGGTGACCATTTCCCGCCCGAAATTCCGGAAGTATGGGACTATCCCCATGCTTTCGTGCGTGTACGTGCGTAGCGCGCATCCGATTTTGGCTAATTCCTTATCCCAATCTCGTTGGTTCGTCCCTACGTATGATCTTACCATTCTCTTTGTTTCCTGATTGGTGCGTTCCGCCGGATTAGCCTGTGGATGATTCAACGCTATGTAGCAGATGTCTGTGCCATAGCCTTGTGCAAGGTGTTGTAGCTGCTTTGATTTAAATTGTACCCCGTTGTCGCAGATGATTTTTGACGGTACGCCGAACATCAGGAAGACCCTTCCTTCGAGCAGTCTCCACCTTTATAGCTCTCATTGGTATAACTAGCGCGAACTTCGTATAGTATTCCACCACCGTCATGATGTGTCTGTGCCCTTTGGTGGATCTCGGCAAAGGGCCAATTAGGTCGGCGTAGATTGTGCTCCAGGGTGCTGTTACCCCCATCACTTGCGACATCATACCCCCTACCGCTGGTTTTCGTTCCATCTTTATAGCTTGGCATATCTTGCACTTCCTTACGTTCTCCGCAACCGCTTTGGCCATGCCCTTCCATTGATATTTCTGCCTCGCCCGATCCAGCGTACGTCGCACCCCCATGTGTCTCGCTTTTGGGTCATCGTGGCATTTCCAGATCACATTCTCCCTTTCCGCCTCCGGTATCGTTTTCCTCCGCACTTTTCCCGTCAATCTGGAATGGATTTTCTTTATTTCCTCGCTCCCTGCTTTTGTTGGTGGTTTCTTCGCCTTCATGGCCGCGAGATTTTCTTCTAGCGGCACTGCTCTGGATAGAGCATCTGGCACCACATTTTCCTTCCCTTTTCGGTGAATAACCTCAAAATCAAACTGTTGGAGTCTAACTCCCCATCGTGCCAAAATGTCGTTCGAGTCCTTCAGGTTGTTCAACCATACCAGGGAGTGATGGTCTGTAATGACTGAGAACTTGGTGCCTTTCACGTATGGACAAAGCTTCTCCACCGCCCACAATACTTCTAGACATTCTTTCTCCGTGGTAGAGTATTTGAGTTCTGCTTTTGTCAGCGATCGGCTGAGGAAACATACCGCACGTTCGTCTGTCGGATACACTTGGCTGAGCACCACTCCCAAACAAACGTCTGATGCGTCCGTTTGTATCTTAAATGGTCGCTAAAACTCCGGGCATGCTAAGATAGGTGCTGTGGTCAGCTTCCGCTTACAGTCCTCGAAAGCCGATTCGCAGTCGCTGGTCCACTGAAATCTTGTTCCTCTTTCAGCAGGGCGTTTAGCGGCGCCACCAACGTTGCATGGCCTTGTATGAACCTCCGGTACCAGGAGACCATACCGAGGAATTGTCGAACCTGTTTCACCGAGTTTGGTCGTGGTATTTGGTAGACGCCTTCTACTTTCTCTGGATCTTCTTGGAGTCCTTCCTCGTTGACTACGTACTGTTGTGACTCAAAAATACTACGGCCGATAAACATCTGGAATGCTGTCTGTGGCCTACATGGGAAAATATTCACACCCCACCCAAGTTCCTAACCTTAGATCAAACACACCACATTAACCCGAGACCCATCCCACCATACTTCCACACCACATTAACCCGAGACCCAACCCACCATACCTCCACACCACACTAACCTCAGACATACACCTTACCTTATGATCCCACCTTCACCTGAAAATGAAAATGAAAATGAAAACGAAGCAAGTCACCCAGTGACCTAATTTCATAAGTACGAAAGTACTTTCGGTCACTGACCCGTATGAAGGAAACTAAGTATTGAAAATTGCCAAACACTCTCGGTCACTTACCTCGGAAATAGCTGACCCAGGTCCGTTTCGGGTCGATCACCTGATGAAATGGTAAAAGGGAGTTTTGCAACTTCTGCAACAACGTGAACAATGTGCCAATATGGATCAATCAATATAGTATTGATTAATTGACGATATCAAACAAACAGGTGGGGCAGGCAATCAGGCTATAAATAATGAGCCACCAGCAACGAAAGAGCAGTGATGCACTCAACCCGTTCCTGAGACTTGGCAGCCAACCCGGAAGACGTACCACGAAGACTAGACACATCCAGCCACAGCAACCAAGAGTCAGCAAAGAGTCAACCAGCCCCGTTAAGCCGAAGACTAGACACATCCAGCCACAGCCACTAAGAGTAAACCAGGAGTCAGCCAGCCCCGTTAACCCGAAGACTAAAGAAGTCCAGCCACCTCCAACGAGAGACTTCAAGGAGCCGACAACCAGCCCAGTTAATTACAAAACAAGAAGAGTAATCCGATCAAGCTATCGGCTACCCAAACACCTGAACAGCCCTCGTAGGCAGCAGGCATTAACCCAACGACAAATGAAGATAGCGGAAGAAAACCAGCTTCGAGAAGCCCTAAAGGACCCTACAGCAAGACCGAGACCGATATCCTTGGAGGAATATCGTCGACAACAAGCCGCCAAGGTACCTAAAACCGAAGCAGTAGCCGATAAACGTCCCCCGAAGAAACCCCGTTCCGGAGTCGAGGCATACAACCAGCGAAAGCTCCAAGAGGCTCAAAGGGAGCTGGTTCTGGCGACTACAAAGGAGCAGAAACGCGAAGCCAGCGACAGAATTAACAGACTAAAGATGAGCCGTAGAAATTACCGCCACCAGAAGAAGACGGGCAAGCCAGCACTCCAAAAGAAGACGGGCAAGCTGCCCAGAACACGAACCCATCTACTAAGAGTACAAATACAGAGGAGGAATTGTTTGCAAACGAAGGGGATCAGATTTATGAAAAAGGGAACTCACCAATGCAAACAGAGGATCAAAAAGATCCGACGGAAATAGGCAACACGAATCCGGAAAGACCAGGAGTGGTGCAACTAAGAAACGGGAGAAAATATTATAGGGGTCACTCGGATCCAACTGGGAGCAAGGACCAAGAATTAATTAATAAGTTACAAACAGAAACAATCAGTATACACAAAATGGCAAATGTGACATTAGTTAACAACGTCCTTTGCAACAACGCGCCCATTTTAACCGGAGAAGATAGCCCACGTAAAGAAAGTGAGGTAAATGAATTTGCAAATTATGCACGCATAGCGTATGACACACTGGTCGACGTACAGGACCAGGTAATATTTGTGAGACTACTGCCCACAAGACTGAGAGGACGAGCATTGGATGCCGTCCAGTCAGGACTAAGAGACTCATTGGAAAACATAATAGCTACAATGAGGTCAAATTTAATACAAGGGACCTCATACATCACGCTAAATAACCCGTTAAGAAATGTGCGACAATTGCCAACCGAAACACTATGCGGTTATTTTAATCGGGTAAAAGCGGAAACTCTAGATACAACCAACCACACCGTCCGAATAATTTTCCTCCACGAAATTATCACCCCAATGGCAACACAGGAAGATATATGGTAATAATAACTTCGCTCGAGGAGGACCAGAGAGGCGGCAAGTGAGATGTGAATTTTGTAATAAAATGGGCCACATCATGGCAGAATGTCGCACACGGCAAATGACGCCGTTTTGCTCCGTATGTAGAATGTACGGGCAAACTAACAAAAACTGCCGCTCCCAAAAGCAGCAAAATCAATATCAACAGGGAAATAGAGGCGAACATCAGAGACATGTAAACCAAACCACCACCAGTGGGGGTAGTAACCCCTGCAATTTTTGTCTGGCCACTGACCACCTAGAAACTAGATGTTTTCTTAAAGCAAGATGGGAGAGAATGCAACTAGCAGATAGGATGAAGGCAGATGAAGTAAAAGAAAAATACTTAAAAGAAGTAAACGCCTTAGATAAGGTAACATTAAATACCATATCCGGGGAAATAGAATCGGAAGGTACCATAATGGCTTACCTAGACACAGCGCGACCATACCCTTGTAAATTCCACGTGGTGAAGTCTAATAACCCAGCAAACGTGGTTGGAATAATAGGCAACGATTTTGTAGCAGAGAATTGTAATGTAGAGGGACCAGCTAGAAGATTAGTTTTCCCGACAATAGGAGGACAAGAAGCCATAACAATACCTTTTGAGGAAAATCCACGTAGAAGGGCAGACAATAACCGTTTCGTAGACGTAATAGCGACAGGCAGGACAGACGTCAACCAAGAAAATTCCTTCGAAGGGCACACAAAAAGTCGCAGCTCGCAACCTACGGCGTGTGAACTAACTTCACATGATGGAAGGGATCACGTGGTAAAACCAGTTCTATTACAACGGGAAAAAGACAACGGGAAGCAGGACCTGGCAACAGCTCTCGAGACTGTTCAACAAGATGAGGGTGGTCAACAATATGGGAATTCCCGCATTCTTATCGAGAGATATAGCCATCATACTCGCAAAAATGACGGTCCTAGTAGTCCGAGCCCACTCGTGGCGAAAGATAAGGCTTCGGAAAAAGGGCAAAGTAATGACGACAAAACGTCCCCAGTCCAAGATAAAGAAAACTACATTACAGTAACGACCCAAGAGGCCATTGAGGTACCATCCAGAACAGTGAAATTTTTTGAAATTCCAACAAATCTACAAGGAGAATATATAATTATCGGGGAAGAAGTCAAACAAGGAGTGTACATTAGTAATGCTTTGGTATCACCAAAAAATAGAAAAATACAATGCAGTATGATGAACATAAATAATCATGAGGAAATAATCCATACGTTGAAACTTTTATTGGAAAAACACAGTACCCAAGAAAGGGAAGTAGAAAAAGAATATATTAATAAGGAAAAAGAAATCCACAATATACAAAAAGGGGAACCAGAGGAAAACAAGGACACCCAGAAAAGGGTAACCAAACTAATGGAAATAGTAGGTTTAGAAAACGATTTGAATGAAGAAGAAACAGAAGCAATAACACGAACCATAAAGGAGTTCCAAGATGTGTTCCACTTGCCCGGGGAAAAGTTAGGTCATACAGCGACTGTACGACATGAAATACGGACCAAACCGGAACAAGTGCCGATAAAATGTAAAATGTACAGACTCCCCGAAACTCAAAAGCAAATAATAAACGACGAGATAGAGCGACTTCTGAAGGATGACATTGTTGAGCCTAGCTAGAGTCAGTGCAACGCCCCCTTACTAGTGGTTCCCAAGAAACTGGAGCCCTCTGGCGAGAAAAAATGGAGAATAGTAGTAGACCACCGAAAACTTAACGAGGTAACGGAGGGGGACGCATACCCACTGCCGAGAATAGAGGATATTCTGGACCAGTTAGGGAATGCCCGCTATTTTCCGGTATTAGATCTCGCCAGTGGTTACCACCAAATATCTATGAAGGCGGAGGGCCGGGACAAAACAGCTTTCAGTACCCCGTACGGGCATTACGCGTTTAAAAGAATGCCGTTTGGTTTAAAGGGAACCCCGGCAACGTTCCAGCGTCCGATGAATCATGTGTTGACGGGACTACAGGGACTACGTTTTTTCGTGTACATAGATGATATAGTCACCTATGGTAGAAACCTCAACGATCATCAGCGGAAAATAACCTAAGAGCTGAAACCAAAGCCTTGGACAAACTAGAGCAGGAGATAGTGGAAAAATCACGTGAAAAATGAATATCCATACAAAGTAATATCGGTACAACCATATAAAGCTGCCTCCTCGTTTTGGCGATAATATGGATTAGCCTAAAGATTTATGGAAGAAGGCAGGTGGCCCAACAAAGAGCCACACATAGAAACCGCAGAAAGCCAAGTGTAAACATCATACCGGTACCTATTACGGTACCTAGGCGGGACCAAATCATATAAACAGAGTAGATGAACAATAAAGAAACCCCGACAAACAATACCGCAGCAAACTAACCAACATCGAGAAAAAGAGAGACTAGAATAAGTAGAACCTAAGCTAGAACTAGACATCATACACCTAATAAAAAACTTAATAGAAACAAGGCAACAATTGCTAACATCTCAAACTCAAATTGGCAGAGAACCAACGCCAGAGGGAATAAAAAGGAGAGACAGCCTCGGACTCGACGATCAAACGGAATTAGATAACCTCCTAGCAGAAACAGCCGAATGGATCGAGAAACTCGGGATTTTGGACAAAGAAGAAGACAATGACAGCAAAACCGACACACCCAAGACAAATGTTAAGAGAATTGCAAGAGACCACCGAACCCAAGGTAGGACCCGCGGAGAGCGCCGAACCCGAGATAACGGAACTCTATATCGAATGCGTGAGGACTGGTATCCGACCCCTCCTGGACCCAAAGTTTTTCAAATTTCGATGCCCGGAAAACATGGCCAACAGTGATGAGACAGCGTCACGAGATGTCGTTGAAACAAAACCACCATATCCTGCTATAGCAAACATATGATAGGATTAAAGCAATCAATCATTGAAAATTTTGAAATAGATTTATGTACTCAGATAATATGTAACCTTAGGGATATAACGTATGTAATCAAAAAAAAAAAAAAAACCCTGAGTATTGGAGTTGTTCTCTGCAATATCGGCATTTGTTCCGAGGTACTCTTAATCCCGCTTCTGTCAGGTGCCTGAAGACTTCCCTTAGTACCTCGATGTGCCGCTCGAACGATGGTGTTGCGATTATTACGTCGTCCAAGTACGTGAACATGAATGGGTCTAGATCCGCGCCGCGTACATTATCCATCAGCCTTTGCCCAGTTGCTGAGGAATTGTGCTGCCCAAAGGGCATTCGTTTGAACTGGAACAATCCCCTGCCTGGGATTGTGAATACCGTGTACGCTGTGGAGGCTTCCACCATCGGCACCTGCCAGAAGGCAGATTTGACATCTAGGGAGAACAGGTACATGGCTCCACGCAGTTTGTCTAGCGTGGCTGCTACGTATGGAATTGGATACGCGTCTTTTTCCGAAACGGCATTTAGCTTCCGAAAGTCCGGAGAAACGAAACGACACGTCCTTCTTGCGTACCAATAAGATGGGTGACGACCACGGGCTTTTAGATGGTTCCACCACACCTTGCCGCAACATTTCATCCAACTCCTCGTGGATGTGCTTTTGTACCGCTGGTGACACTGGGTAATACCTTTGTTTAATTGGCTGGGAGTTGGTTCGGATAGTGTGTTCGACCAGTGTGGTGCATCCCAGGCCCTCTCCCATCTTGCCGAATTCTATCTCTATCGTCTTTTCCAGTAGCTCCTGTTGCTTCCCGATGAGACCTTCCCTTCCAGTCAAAGCCTTTTCCTGGTTGGTTTCACAGGCTGCGATTGTTTCCCACTGCAACCCTCTCATGTCGAGGACCAGGCCAAATTCCTTCTAGAAGTCAATCCCCAATATGATTTTGTTTGGTATGGACGGAATGATCAGTAATTCCATCTTCCTCCTCTTCTGGTCGACGTTAATTGACACTTTGGTTTTCCCGACTTCTTGGCATAGCTCACCGTTTGCCATGCGTACGTGGTTCAACCCTTCTGCCTCCTCTATTTCGTGTGATCCCCTCAACCTTCTCCATCCGCATTCTCCGAGTGTGGTTCTACTCGCCCCCGAATCCAGCAGGCCTGTCTTCCCCACGCCGTCCACCTTTACTCGCATGTGGGGTCGGTTGTTTCTTTCGTAGACCTCCAATGCGCAAGCCAATTTTGGCGCTTTGTACTCACCCTCTACCTGCGACCTGCTGGTGACACGCGCTCGGCCGCTTAGCGCGTGCCCTCCTCGTTTCCCGAAGGACGTGAGTCGTTATGTTGACTTCGATCCCTCGTTTGTCCCTCCTCTCTTCCTTGGTCTCTTCGGCTGGAATTTGGGCACGACGACCTTATCTGTCCCACACGTCCGCATCCGAAGCATTTACGAGGTTGGCTGCATGCCCTGGAAGTGTGTCCCTCTTGCCGACAGTTCCAACATCTAATGTTGCTTCGGTCCCCTACGATGTTTACTGTTTCAAGTCCTTCCTGCACACATGCTAGGTCAGGCTCGAGTAGTCCCTTAGATCTCCTTAAGGGACAGTGGAACGTGAGCTTCTACTCTTGACCGCATCAATTCTATTGCCTTTTCTTCTTCTTCACCCGGGCGGATTGCTTCCACCAATCCCTGAATTTCCGTAAGAGATTCTCGCAGCGCTTCGGCTTCCTCCCCGTGTGAGAACGGATATGGAATCAACGGGAGACTCCCCAGTTGTTGAGCTGCTTTCTCAGCTGCTTGCAACGACTTCCTCGTGTCCTCCACCTTCCCCCGTTTTAGGCCGTGAACGGCAAGTTCGTGGGTTAACTCCTTTTGATTGAGCCTTAACGTTACGTAATTTCTGATCGGACAGTTGCCTACCTCTTGGCGATTGGTTTTACGAGGAAAAATACTGCGCGGGATTTGCCGCGTCCTTCGCGACTGTGACACGTTTTAACTCAAGTGAATGCCCCTGAAAATTCAACAATAAAATTAAAAACAAGGAAAAACGTGTACATAATTACGACCTTAAAAAATTCATACATCCAGAATTTCTTAACTAAGTTTTCTCTCAAACTAAAACCTCTTCCTTTCGTTCCCAGGGCAAGAGTTTATCTGTTCGCTTTCCTGTGCGTTACCGTCTCAGCTCTCTCTGGCGGGGAGCTGGAAATCGAAAGTACTCCTCTCACCTCCACGGTCGGCTTATGCTTCGAAGAAATAGGAAGGAGGAAACTGTTCACAAGCGAATGGAAGATAATAACTTACTAGGACCTAGCGGCCTTCCAGGAAGAATACCTCTCAATATTAAGAATCACGGGTAAGCTTCAGCAGACGTGAAGCCAGTTGGCCTCTGAGACGCCCTTTAAATCGATCTGTCTCTCTTCTATCGCGCAATTAGATAACTTGGAGGGAGCGATAGAAAAAAAAATTGGATTAATTTTTCCCCTCTTAGAAAAACAAGGTCCCTTTTTAGTTTTGTCGGGATGGTTACCAAGCCCCTTTTTGGAATCTTTAATGAGAACGACGCATAAAGATACGACGAGCAAATCAGGAACCTTCAACAAAATAATCTCCACTTACATACCCTATTAAAAAATTAGACTTCTATTTTGGACGCGACTATCAACCTAACCAATAAACCTCGGGAAAGCATTCGGACAGATCGTGCCGTGATCTTTTCCAAATTAAACAATTTTGAATCCAAAATCTCCAAAGCGGAGAGTCAAATACATTTGAATGAATTGGCTACCGAAATCAACCCCCTTTTTTCATTAGTTCTCATAGTTATAAACCAGTACCAATCCACTCAATCAGACTTGATAGAATTATTAGCGGATGTTAAACGCGGCAAATTTCACCCTTCACTTATGACTCCTTCCCAGATGGAAAACCTTCTCTCTACCTTTCGACAGGAAATGGATCCTCAAAAGACTCTTCCGTTCGATCCTCTCTCCAACGTGACCTGGCAAAGTGACAAACTCTCTACCATGTCTGCTTTAATAATTAACTTTAAATTAATCATTGAATTACAATGACCCTTACCCTTCGGCGATACAGACCAAACTTTCAGGATTCTCCCATTACCCGCAACCTACAACGATTCCTTAAGATATATTCAACGCTCTTCCGAAGTCCTCTTGATAGATCTTAACCGGGAGCATTTTTATGAAATGAGCATTAGCGATTTTCACGACTGTCTATCCTCAGAGGCCTCTCAATTCTTCTGTCGAGCGCAATTCCCTATTTTTAATGCTCAGTCAAGCCCGTTCAAATGTGAAATTGCCCTCATATGGAGTGGCGTAGATACATCCCAGTGTCAACTTATTGGAATTCCCTCTCTCGCCCTAACACTGAAATCTACGCCACCAAGACACTCCGTAACGCCGACATCGTGTGTAACAACTCGGTTCAGTCGTTTGAAATAAATCAGACAGCGTTACTCCACATTGAATCCACTTGCTATCTCAGAACCAGTAACTTCATCATACATGGCCAAAACGAGAGGCAAAGCTCTAGTTTCCCCCATACCATGCTTCACATAAATGTCACAGCTCTCTTGGCAACCAAGCCTGATACTATACACACGACTCGTCCCTCTCCCGAGGACCCTTATATCAAAGAATCCTCAGGGACACCAGAGGACAACTTGGACGAATTGGCAGCGAAAATTTCACACCAGGAGGAGGACGAACAGGTACCCCTCCTGAACTTGAACAACCACTACATTCAGCATTACACTATGTTATACGTTGTCCTCTCCCTTATTCTCGTAATTGGGATTATGCAATTATGTAAAAAAGGACACCAGCGAACTCTTCCTCTTCAAGTCGTGGCAGAACATAAAAGCCACAGAACATTAAAGCCACTTGAACAACCACCACATTCACCATTACACTATGTTATACGTAGTCCTCTCCCTTATTCTCGTCATTGGAATTATGCAATTATGTAAAAAAGGACGCCAGCGAACCCTACCTCTTCAAGTCGTGGCAGAACATAAAACCAACATTCCTCCCACCCCGAACCACAGAATTTCGTTGTTCCACATACCATCTCCGCCACAAGAAGGGGATTCACCACACGATTTAACGTCCTAAGCACCACGTTAAACTGCCCCCTTCAAGTCGTTCCCCCTCTCAGTAAGGACCCTTTTCGCTCGTCCTAGGCATGACTGTGAAGATTTTCCCTCGACTCTTTGTACCGTTGTAGGAGAAAACCTCACAATTGTTTTATTTCAGTGGGATACACTTCTGAACACAATTAATTATTTGATCGTCAGACAACTCTAAGATTTCCATACATTTATTCATCTAATACAAATTACAAGTTCTTCTCAATCTAAATTTGACTATTACTACACGCTCGCTCTTTATTCACGGACTTCACAGATTTGTTACATCCTACCGACATTCGCCCTGGGTTGTACCTGGCCAGCTTCTTAGCCTGGCGATACCGTCTTCGATCGTTATGCAATTGTTGGAGCTCTTGCTCTATCCTCGCTCGCTGCCCACGACCCACAGCCAGAAGGAGTTGACGCCGCGTCCCCTCGATGTCCGCCCGGAATCGCGCCTCTTTGCCCGTCCGTTTCTTCGGGGGTATTTCCGGTAACACCGGATTGGTTCGCTGGTTCTGCGGCCCCTTTCTCCTCTCTCTGTATTCTTCTATCGTGAGAGGCCGGGGTCCCGCCTTGGGATTACGTAGCTCTTCTTGCAATTGTTGCCTTTTTTCGCTCACTAGGGGAGATTTGTCCAGTGAGTAGAATGTGATTATGCCCGATAGGCTCAAAGAACCGTGGTCGGGGCTTAAACGGAGAGGCGAAGAGCTCTCATCCACTAATTCTGAATTATTGATGAGGGCTGCATACTTACTTTCGTCTTTCTGATGGTTGGCTCATGTCTTCTTTGGCTGATCTTTCGGTTTTCTGGTAGTTGGCTTCAGTCTTCCCTGGCTGATCTTCCTGCTTCCGGCTTTCTGGTAGTTGGTTCCAGTCTTCTCTGGCTGATCGTCTGGTCGGCTAAATGGCTCCTCTCGTCTGCTTCCAATCGACTGTCCTTTCTTTAATTTTCCTTGTCTATTTATTCTCATTTTTTCCTTACACCGCAATTCCCACTCTGTCAATTGTTGTCCCAATTTTCCAATTTCACACTGCGTTTCCCGAAAATGCATTTCCGCACATTCCATTTTGTTTTTCCCGCAAAATGCATTTCTGCACATTCCATTTAAGTGGGTCAATTCGGTCGTTCCACTCGACATTCGGTCACGTTGATTCGGTCAAGTTGATTCGGTCACATTGATCGTTCGACCTGCTGGAGACCTCTAACGATGACTAGTTTAACGAATTTCTAGTACGTTTAGTACTGATTTGTACTAGTCGCCTATTCGTATTCGTGTACTTGTCTCGATCGTGACATGTGACGTTTCAGTAACGTGACGTGTAGCTGCCATGCGTATGATGGGTAAGTATTTTGTCTTATTGTTAGTAAACCTTTCTTTTTAGGATCTTTTACTGTGACAGGATGCTCATCACATTCCTCCCCTCTCTGGAGGACTCCCCCAGGGACAAAAGTGTTGTGGTGGGTGTCTTGATTATCCGTTTTGATTGGAGTTGGTGTATGGTGTTGTTGTAGGTTAGGAAATAGTTGATGGAGGCTCCCTTGCTTGGGTTTGGGTCGATGTTTGGGTTACTGTTTGTTGAACTACTCCGGATTTTGGTTGGTTGGAACTTCTGGTGCAGGACTTTCAGGGTTGTTTCAGGCGTGGACGAAGTTCGGTATTACTTCTCTAACTTTTACTTATTTCGATTTTAGGTTTTACAAAAGTGTTACCTAAATTTCCTCATTCCCTAACTAATTTCTATCTCGCTTAAATTCCCTAAACTAATCTAATTTAACCTATCGAAAGTGTGTTACAACAATGATCTTATCTATTCCTATGCTTAGCTGACATTATGCTTAACCTAATTCCTTGTGTTTCTTGCCCACAAGATAGCTTACATTTACGTGCGTTTATGTTACTTACATTTCATCGCTAGTACATACTTTTTTCAAAGCATTAACCATTATATTATTACAGTGTTCACGGAATTTTAAATGTTACATTTCTCTTAAATACCTTTTTGTTATGCGAAATTTATTTTCCATTACATTTATTCTCTTTTAAATATTTCTTTTCCTATGCTCTATTCCTATGCTTAGCTGACATTATGCTTAACCTAATTCCTTGTGTTTCTTGCCAACAAGATAGCTTACATTTACGTGCGTTTATGTTGCTTACATTTCATCTCTAGTACATTCTTTTTTCAAAGCATTAACCATTATATTATTACAGTGTTCACGGAATTTTAAATGTTACATTTCTCTTAAATACCTTTTTGTTATGCGAAATTTATTTTCCATGACATTTATTCTCTTTTACATATTTCTGTTACATGTTACATTTATTTCTTTTACATGTTTCCTTTACATATTTTCTATTACATTTATTCTCTTTTACATATTTCTGTTACATATTACATTTATTTGTTTTACATGTTTCCTTTACATATTTTCCATTACATTTATTCTCTTTTCCATTACATTTATTCCCTTTACCGCTACTTCCTTTACGTGACTTATGTCCTATATTAATTTTGATCTGTCAATTACAATTGGTTTATCTTAAGGTTTATAATTCTTTTAATATTTACTTAAATCTACTTTGTTGTTTCTTTTAGTATTAAGGATACTATATTTCTTCATGGGTGGGGTGACCAAATAGTGTTTGAAATCATCCGATGTCCTTCTTCTCGGTTTTTCTGCTGGATATTCGTAAGTCCGCCTGTCAAGTAAGTCTGCTATTTTCCGTTCAGGTACAGTTAGTGGTTCTCCCCTTAACGTGGCTTATTCTAACTCCCTTCTCATTTTAGAAATTTCACAAGAGGCCTTAAACATTTGATCTTCCTCCTGTGGCTCGTCCAGTTTTAGTTGGCGGTATCATTGATCGGCCTCTTGGAGCGCTTCTTCCCAGCTAGCTTGGGTCAGTCCCAGCACATCTATTTCAATATTCAGGTCCTTGCTCCTTCCTTCGTCTGACAGGTTTTCATAGTTTTTTACCGCGGTTGTCTGAATTCCTTGACTCTTTGTCGGTGCGGACTTCGAATTAATTTTGATGGAAATGTCAGTGACATTTGGTTCAGCGGCGATGGTTATAGCAGCTTTATCTGACGTACTTATAGTAACCTTGCCGGAATGAGCTTTGACGATGATATCAGCGCCAGTCGGTTCAGTCTGGATGGTCACCATGAGTTTGGCTGCATCATCTCCTGATCGTCTGTGGTTTCCGGACATCGTGACCTGGTAATTAATGTTAGGAGTTTAGTCTAAGTGCTAGGGTTTTTTTTTTTTTTTTTGTGCCGGTCCAGGAGTCTGTTCCCTATTCTCGTTTTCTCTTCTCTTAGTATTTGTTCTCCCCTCGGTATCGTTATGAGCATAGAGACTATCTGTACTCGTCGGGGGCTGGTTCGCCAAGGTTGCGGTGGTTGGCGGCGACTTCTATTTGTACATCTTCCGTAGTTGCGTATCAGTATGATAACGTTTATGACCACCAATTGACCTCCCGTTACTCCGGTTGTGGTGTGTAACTGAATTTTTCGGTGCCGGTTTTGTTGGCTTTCCGTGATTTTCGTGTCTAGGTCTTCGAGTGTGTTGCTTATTCCCTTGAAGTGATCATTTACTGCTACGGGATGCAAGATTTCCATCCGCGTTTCGTTTCCGTTTTTCGAGGTTTAATCGGTAATCGATATCTGGAAAAGTCTACGGTCGGTGGTAGAATTTCTCCGGGTTGATGCATATTTGGTGGCTGTATTTCCGTAATTCGGTATGGTAGTATGTATTCAGCTAGATGGTACACACATTTATACTTCAACCCCACTATGCCCAAACCAATTAGTTGATAGGTTTGTTCTTGGCTCTCACATTGGCTTATGAGTGGAGTCGGTTGTTGCACCCAATAAAGCCAAGCGTTATCCTGATGCATAGGGATTAGAACGGGTCCCGCGTTTATCAATACGCGTATCTGACAACCAGTTGGTATTTGGTCAGTGGCTCGGAACAATGCTGATGTGCAATCGGTGCGTGTTGGTTTCGCTAGAACTGGATCGCCATGGTGACAAACGCTGTAGGTAGGGTTCACTTGGATGCATTGACTTTGATAGTCTAATTCACTTAGTCCGAAGTTCTGTTGGGACCTACTGGTGTTTAAGAAATATGTGGTCCCGATGCCATACACGTAGTATGAGTTGTGCCCTGAATCTATCAGTGTCGTGTATATCCTGTTCAAGGTATATAATGGGCCTTCCAGTAATGGTAGTGGGACCTGTATGAGTGTGCCTCCCGGGCTGTGTTCATAATCTACTCTGGCAATCTTTTGTAGCGTGATCTGGTCCATGAATATTATTTTCCCTGTTGGCTTTCAAGTGCCTTGGCATAAACTTCCAGAATTTGTCAGGTTGGCCCGGTTTAGTTCCCGCCGGTTTAGTGCTTCCATGACTATAAATAAGTCCGTTATCTCTAAATACATCTGCTGGAGTTCCGCCATCATGAATAGTATTACTTCGTTGAGGTCTAGGCGTACGTGTATTACGTGAGGTTGGTCGGAATGCTTGTCTATTTCCCCTATCTTGGAGTTGAAAAGCTCGAACTTTTGTGTCAACTTATTTTGTCTTATCATCATCTCTTCGTTGGCTTTATTCATAGCCTTTAGAGTGGTTTTCATCACTGTGACTTGCTGTCTTGCTAAATCCAAAGTGGCTTTCGTGTTATCTTCCAACTCTGCTAACTTCTGATGAATATGTTCCGAGTCTTCGCTGTCCATGGTTCCGAAGATACTTTTTATTATTTTCCCCCCTAAATTTATCAGTCCTCGCTTGGTTCGACCGTGCGGTGTTAGCGTAAAATCTGCCTTGTCCATAAGCTCGCGTATTTGTTTCACTCGTTTCCTGATTTTCTTTGCCGGTGATAGCAATACTCTTCCCCGACTAAGATGCCCGTGTTATCGCAGAGGTGATGGATCGCGGTTTCACATTCTGCGAGGTATTTCAGGTATAGTTCCCACGTTGGTTTTGGTAAACGGGTTACGATGGTCCAATGGTTGCGATAAATCTGCACTTTTCTGAGAGGCTCGAACAACACTCCTTTACGAGTAATTGGATGTATCTCGACCGGTGCTGGTTGAGTTGTGGCTCCCAATGTCAGTAGCGTGATTAGAAGGAGCATTTCTGGAAAGACGGAGCTGGTTTTAGTGAAACAGTTTGAACCTGTTGTTATGAACGCGTCGTTTTCGTTTCCCTATCATTATAGTACTATTGACCGGGTTGCTTATGGCTGCCACTTTGTATGGCCCTACCCAGTGTTGATCAACTTATTCTTTCGAACCGCGTTTCTCAGTAGTACTTGATCTCCTAGGTGAATTTTCAGCGGGTTGGTCTTTTGGTCGTAGTATTCCTTCGACTGAATTTTACCCTCTTCCAAATTCTTTCGGGCTGTTTGGTAGGCTCTTTGGATCTTATTTCTTAGGTGTAAGAAGTAGTTCTCATGGTCGTACACAGGTTGTGGTTCTTTCTTTAAGTTGTTGGGCAGCGAGGCGGAGAACCCGTATAAACAGTCCATGGGTGTTAGTTTTGTAGTGGAGTGCATGCTGTTATTTCGGACGAACGTGGCCGCCCGTAAATGCTCATCCCAATCCGTTTGATTATCATCAACGAAATTCCTCAGATATTCTACCAAAGGCCTGTGGGATCTTTCTAATGCTCCGTTGGCTTGTGGATGATACGGCGTTGTTTCGAGTTTCCGTAATCGGAATAACTTACACACTTCCTTGAACATTTCGGAAGTGAAATTTGCCCCTCGATCTGTGATTAATTTTTTCGGTATCCTATACCGAATTATGATTTCTTCTACGAACGCTTGGGCTACTGTTTTTGCCTCCATATTTGGTAACGGTACGACATCCATGAATCGGGTGAGATCATCCTCAAAGCTTAGGATGTACTTGTTTCCGCGAGGCGTTTCTGGTAGTGGCTCCACTAGATCCATGTAGACCTTGTCGAACGGTTGCTGGGCTGTGTCCGCTATGACCATCGGCTCCTTATGTTCTCTGCTTAATCTGTTTAGCTGGCACTTCTTACATTTTCGGATATACTTCTTGATGTCTTTCAGCATTCCCTTCCAGCTGTATTCCCTTTTTAACCGGTGGTAGGTCTTGAAGACTCCTTGATGACCTCCCATGGGTGCGTCGTGGCAATCTCGCAATATAGTTTCTATATCCTGTGGGTCTGTTAAAATTTGTATGGGTCTTCCTCGTTCCTGTATACTGTTTGCTGGCGTAGACTCGGGCTGCTCGCCCGTGGACGGTTCCTCCGCTTCTACTACTTCTTCTGGTGTTTCTCTTTGTTCCCATGCCTGTCTTCGTGTGGTTACCAGCACGTCGTAAGGGATGCTACTTAAGGCGTCTGCGTTATTGTTTTTGCGACCCTCCTTGTATTCTATTTCAAATGTGTAATCGGACAGTTTGTGCCATAATCGGAATATCCTACTTGTGGGTCTTTTATTCTTATTGCTCCCTTCAATGGTTTGTGGTCAGTAAATACGTTGAAGGGTCGGCCGTACAGGTAACATCTGAAGTTTTTCACTGCCCATACTATGGCTAAGAGTTCTCGTTCTATGGTAGAGTAATTCCTCTCTGCCGCGTTCAATGTTCTACTCGCATAAGCTGTTGGCTTCTCCTCGCTTGTTTGACCCTGTGCTAGGACGGCGCCGAGCGCCTCTCCGCTCGCGTCCGTGTATAGTTTGAACGGTTCTTTGAAATTTGGGTATCGGAGTACCGGTGGGCTTATTAATTTCTCCTTGAGGTTGTCAAAGGCTTTTATGCAACCTTCGTCCCAAACGAATTTCACATCTTTCCTTAGGAGTTTGTTGATGGGTGCCGCTATTTTAGAAAAGTCCGATATGAATCTCCTACAGTAGTTGGCTAACCCTAGGAACGATTGCACTTGGCGAACTGTTTTAGGTGTCGGGAAGTTTTTGACACTGTCTACCAGACTCGGATCAGGCTCCACCCCTTCTGTTGTGCATTTGTGCCCGAGATATATAATCTCCTTTTTCAAGAAGTTGCACTTTTCTACGTTTAACTTGAGATTATGGGTTCTTAACCGTTGTAGTATTGCTCGTAATTTTACTTGATGGTCGTTTAAATTCCTGCCGTATACAACTATGTCGTCCAGGTACACGACGCACTGCAATCCTTGTAAACCAGTTAACACATGGTTCATGAGTCGCTGGAACGTTGCTGGTGCTCCTTTCAGTCCGAGCGCGTTTTTATCCCGGTCTTCTGGTTTCATTGCTATCTGATGATAGCCGCTGGCGAGGTCGAGCACCGAGAAATATCGGGAATTCCCTAACTGGTCCAGGATATCTTCGATCCTGGGTAGTGGGTATGCATCCCCCTCGGTCACTTCATTCAACTTCCTGTAGTCGACCACTATCCGCCATCGCTTCTTTCCATCCGGTCCCGGCTTTTTGGGGACTACTAGCAATGGTGCGTTCCATTCACTCGAGCTTGGCTCTACTATATCCTCATCGAGCAATCTTTAGATTTCCTCGGTTATTATGTCTCTCTGTGTTTCTGGCAGACGGTACGGGGGGTCTTCGGGGTCTTCGGTGTCTTTCCCCCTCGCCGTCGTTTCCTCGTACTTTCGTAGTTTTACTGTCACGTTTTAAATCTCTACCTCGTGACTTTTTACGTTTAATACACTCAGTTTTACTCTCCCGTTCTTGGTCTGCGCATTGCTGATATACACCCCCGGCGTTATCTCCTCCCCCTCGGTTAGGAATTGCCCTTCTCTATTCGTGGTCATTTCCACGCATTTCACTGTCCTGGCTGGCATTACGATGTTTCTCGGCTCTGTGGGTACGGGTTCCTCTTTTGAGCAGCTTTTCGAGCATGGACTGGAAAACATTTAAAACTACTCTTCCCGGTACGCATCCTACTCTCGTAGTTTTCATGCTTCGTACCTATCTCGAAGAGTTGTTCCAGGTCACTCAGTATTTCCACTGTAGGCATTACTTCCCCTGTGCTTCCACATATTCTCGGATAGTTTTGCCTGGCGGTGGTGCTGCTTCCCGACTCCTTCGTCTGTCGCGTTTCTTCTGATTGGTCAGCGTCGTCTTTACTCAGTGTTTCAGGTTTCTCTCAACTCCCCATAGTAGCGCTACTTTGGTCATCTCGTGTGTTTTCCTCCCTGGTGTGACTACGCTCAAGGCTTGTCCCACCAGCAGCTCTTACGTCATTCCCGCGTTGGTTGCGGTTTTCTTAAAATTTTATAATTGTTCCTCTGCCATTGTGGTCGGGAACACAGGCTGCTGTGCGGGGCCCTCAATATTGCAATGCTTAGACAAGAAATCGTTAACCAATAATCCCGTTATGTTCCCATGATTGACAGTTTCGATAATATGAAACTTGCAAGGGTAAATCTTATCTAAATTTAGGTGTCCTCTGATGGTTCCCTTCGCCTTCGATTTCACCATCATTGAAGTCGGGTTCTAAGGTTTTGAGTACTGACAGAGCAGCAAGTTTTATGTCGGTAACTCCAACAAGCGGGACGCCACCTATAACGATTTCAGGAGCATTAGCCAGTAATCGTTGCTTCACCTTCAGGTGCTGGACTTCGAACTCAAGAATTTTATTTTTACGCTCCAGAGCATAGAGACGTTCTTTTCCCTGTTCATCACTGCAAGGTAGGCGAGTTGCCTCCTCATTTAGACGATATTCGAAATAAGCCTGCTTGGTCACTATGTCCTCTAGCTGTTTTGCTGTTTTCTAAGTGAGCGCCTTGAAATCATCCCTAACTTTACACACATCAGACTAAATTGCCTCTACACGGGTATCTGTATTCCGCATGCGAGAATAAATTTCATCTACCTGTTGTTCGATTATTGTTAAACGGCTGCCGACGGAATTGACCGTTGTAGCTATGCCGTCTACCTTTGACTCAATGCCATCCAGCTGGTCCAGTTTATCAATCTTAGACATAAGTGAGGTTATTAGGTCGTTGTTGAGCGGAGGTTTCAGAGGAGTTGCAGGTCGTGAAGATTCCAGTGTTGCTGGACGTGATGTCGAACCACCAGAGCTTACCGAGCCTGACCTGCTGGGTGCTGATAAATGGTTCGCATCCGCTATACACGAAGAACATACTCTTATAATTTCCCCTTTATCTCGAACACTAACGAACTTGCAACAGGTGCTATGAAATTTCTTAGAGCAACGTTTACAAGCTTGGGGTCTTGATGATGTAGCAAATATCTTGTCGCAGGCATTACATTTATTCTCCATCATTAATGTGTAAGTCGAAAAGTTAATAAACGTTAAAAACTTTGACCACGGATTTATAGGAAAATGACAGAAAGCCCGACTGGCAGCACTTTTCAAAAATAAAAGTTTTATAAACTTGTGTGTTTGACTAAAAAACGTTCAACTGGCCGCACTATTCAGTAGCAGTTCATTGTAATTTTAAAAACAGATTTTTGTTATGGAAACAAGTGGTCGTTTTCCATAACAAAGGATCGAGGAGTGCTTTGAACAGAAGATCACTCGTCTCCTTTGATTTGCAAATTAAAAAAAAATGATCCACTTTTTTTTTGGTTTATTAAGGATTTATTCAATTCAACAATTTAAAAATTTTTGTTTGTACACAATTTGAAGACACTTTTCCTTTTTTATATTCGTAAACTTGTCCAAAAATCATTTTTGAAAGTTCAATTTACACATATGTTATTTTGAACTTCTTAAATTTCAATTTAAATTTTAAATTCTATATTACTTATTTATTTGAAACTATTCCAGTTGAAAAGAGAAATTTTTATTTTTGTAATCATTTCGATGAAACAATTTGTAGTCACTTATTTTATTATTAAACTTCTTAAGTTGAAAGGAGTAATTTTTTTTTATATTCGTAAATTTGTCCAAAAATCATTTTTTTGAAAATTCTATTTATAAACGCATATTTTATTTTAAACTTCTTTAATTACAATTTAATTTCTAGGTTCTATATAACTTATTTATTTTATAACTATTCATTATTTTATTATTAAACTTCTTCAGTTGTTTTCAAATCATTTTAAAAATTCAAGTAATTCGTAAACTTGCTTTCAAATCATTTTAAAAATTCAATTTAAAATCACATATTTTATTTTAAACTTCTTAAATTTCAATTTAAATTCTAAGTTCTGTATAACTTATTTATTTTATAACTATTCATAATTTTATTATTAAACTTCTTAAGTTGTTTTCAAATCACTTTAAAAATTCCAATTAAAATGACATATTTTATTTTAAACTTCTTAAATTTCGATTTAAATTTTAAGTTCTGTATAACTTATTTATTTTATAACTATTCATTATTTTATTATTAAACTTCTTAAGTTGTTTTCAAACAATTTTTAAAAAATTCAATTTAAAATCACATATTTTATTTTAAACTTCTAAAATTTCAATTTAAATTCTAAGTTCTACATCACTTATCTGTTTTACTTTGACAAATCAATTTCTATCTAATGCCACCTCGGCAGCACAACGTCCTTCTCAAAACCCACTGACTGCCCAACCAAAATCCCGCAGTTTATATCCGCATTGGGATAATGGCCGGACAGCGGAACTCCAATCCATGAAAGACCAATTCTTTTCCTTTCGATTCTATTGATCTTTCATGGACTGGGAGATGTCCATTTTCCAACTCAACTGATTCCCACGGAGCCCGGCTGCAATGCACAAAAGATCAATTCGATTTTTAACATTCAATAGTTGAATTGATCGTTTGTGCATTTTGGGGGCGGATATCCCTGGGAACAACAGATGGCTCGTTGATTCCCAGGGAATCAATAGGGAATGCAGAACGGGATATGAAACAGTGAAAATTCTTTTGCATGCATTTTTCTTGATCCCGTTCTGCCACGCGCCGATATTACAGGGTGGTTATGGTGCTTCGGAATTTAGTTTTAATTTCGTTGGTATGAAAATTTATTTTCATAACACACCATCCCCCTAGGGGAAACAAAATTTTTATTTTTAGAAAAAAAAAGAAAAATTTTGTTTGGGACAAATCGTGCGTGCCATTTACAATGTATTTTACAATATTTATTTGTTCTTATATCTATCTAGGTTTATGCACACGTCATGCACACGTAGGTGGGATCCCTTCTCTGTTTTTGTTTTGGGTATGAGGTTATTTGGTTCTGGACCGGGGGGGTACTTATCGTGAACTGGCAAGCGCGCGAGTGCTACGATTGTACTCGGATCTGAACAAAACAAATAAAATACTAAAAATTGCACCGCGAATTATATATCAATTAACGTGGAGCGTGATACACGTACTTCAGGTATTAAAAGATCAGAATGTAGATCAACTATAATTCATAGATTTCGTGAGTCAAGAATTTCCTCATTAACTAATAATACATCAAAACTTTCCGAAACATTCTGAGAGAGAAAAAAAAAAAAAAAAAGGAAGATGTACAACGCGAGAGCCTTATGGAGCAAATAAATGCAGAAATAGCTGCAAATGACTTAAAACGGACAATAGAATATCTATTTAAGGGAAGGCAATGAGCTTAGAAAGTACAAATCCCAACAGGAAGGTCATTCCTCCAGCAGTAGAAAAGGAAATTAAAGGGTAAACCTTTGCACGAAATATACCATTCGGGTGAAGGTTAAAACTCTTAACAATTTTGAATCAAAGAACAAAAAAAAGAAGAAGGCTGCTGAGTACAGTGTAAAAGGAACTTGATTGAGGCTAGGTTGTTATATTTTCAAATCCGAGTGATATTCGACGGAGATAGTCTAACTCTATCAAAGATAGGAATTCAATTATATGAAATTGAAAATGAAAATGAGAAAAAAAAAAAATTCTTAAACCTTGACTTATGGTAAATCATAATGAATTCGAATCCGAAATCTGAACCTAATCAAAATCCTCGAAGTGAGCGATGCTATTTCTTTCTCTACTTGTACAAAATTGGATCAGAGGAACGTTGAAGACGGAGTCAGAGAGAGACAGTCCAGGAGAGAGAGAATAAACAATAAGAAATATATGAGGAGAAAAAAAAATGTTACGATAGGAGTTATTTATTTTCGAAATATGGTTTTAGGTCATTATTATGGACTTTCTTCGTCTTCTTGTTAATCTTTATAGTTGTGTTTTCTTTTGAGTTGGCTTGTATGACTGTATATGGGCCTTGCCATATGGGTGACAGCTTGCTTTCCT
Source organism: Chrysops caecutiens (assembly GCA_963971475.1). Lineage (NCBI taxonomy): Eukaryota > Metazoa > Arthropoda > Insecta > Diptera > Tabanidae > Chrysops > Chrysops caecutiens. The sequence goes on along the minus strand of OZ020568.1, from coordinate 24,860,081 downwards.
TTGTTCTGGCCTTTAATAAAACTCTATCTCCGACGTTGAAGCTTTTCCCTTTTGTACCTTTGTCATAGTATTTTTTTGATTTTTCCTTGGATGTCAAGATGGTTTCCCTGGCTATTTTGTGGCTTAGTTGTAGGTGTGACCTTAATTCATTGACGTAGCTGTCGTAGTTATAACAGACGGAAGGAGAGTTTTTTAAATTATTGGGTACTTCGGCCGGAAATCCGTATAACAGTTCGTGAGGGGAGAAATTGGTACTGGAATGTGGAGTTGTATTATAGACGAACATAGCGTACGGTATCCAGGAGTCCCAAGTTTGACGGTCTCTATCAGTATAGGAGCGTAGATATTCGATTAGCGTCCGGTGGCTTCGTTCCAGGGCGCCATTGGTTTGAGGGTGATAGGGCGTAGTAGTTATTCTTCTTATTTTTAACAATTTCGAGACTTCGGCGAACATTCCTGCTATAAGGTTGGCTCCCTGATCTGTGAGTACACTCTCAGGTATCCCGTGCCTACAGACAATGTGCGTAACGAAGGCTTCTGCTAAGGTAGAGGAATCGGTATTGTGCACGGGTATTGCCTCGGAAAACTTAGTGAGATCATCTTGGAAGGTGAGGATGTATTTGCTGCCGGAATAAGAGATGGAGAGAGGTCCAACTACATCGAGATACACCCTTTCGGAGGGTTTGGAGCTGACTCCAGGGATTTTCATGGGGATCTTGGGGTTTCTAGAGGCCTTGTTAGCTTGGCAAACCGTGCAAGATCTGATGAAGTTGGCTGTGTCCTTGGACATTCCCTTCCAGTGGAATTGTCTCCTTATCCGTTGTATGGTCCTCCACACTCCTTGGTGGCCTCCCGAGGGTAGTTCATAGAAGTCTCGGAGTACTTGCTTGATCTCTGAGGGGGTGTTGAGGGTTTTGATATCATCTATGTAAAGATTGATCTTGATTTGATTTGACTTCAGGATTTTTCGTATGACAGTTTTTATAATCATTAGGGTTTTTAGGGGTACTTTCGGTATAGACAAATATGTTTCTGGTAACCTTAGATTTTCCGATAGTTTGAGGATGGAAGAAATAGCTTTCTCTAGTTGTTCCTGATCTTGGGTGGTTTGAATATTTAAATTTAGCTTGTATATATTATAATCCTTCTTATCACAGGAGAGGGAGTTGAGTTCTCGAAGAGGTATGTTACTATTTAGGTTTAGTTTGTCGGCCAATCGTTGTTCTAAGTCGCTATTCGGAATTGGTAATAAAAAAAATTTTGGGGATAAGTTATTATATAGGAGGGGCTCGTTGCTTTCTCTTAAGACTGTTTCTTCGTTAGTAGGATTATTGGCAAATATTTGTTGAGGTTCAGGATCAGCATCGATCTCGGCTTTCTGTAATTCCTTAGCCTTGGGTCTAGTCACCACATTGATGCTTTTCTGTTTTTCTCCGTTCTCTTCGGAGGGATAGGGGGGTTCATCTGAGATGGCCCGACTGAGAGCATCGGCATTTACGTTGAGCCTCCCAGGTTTATGTTTGATTTCGAAGTCATATTCTTCTAGTCGAATTCTCCACCTCATTAATCTTGAAGATGGATTTTTTAAGTTCATCATCCAAACTAAGGGCTTATGGTCAGTTATCACGGTGAATTTCCGGCCGTATACGTACGGACGAAATTGTTCGATGGCAAACACGATCGCTAGTAACTCCTTTTCAATAGTGGAGTACCTGGTTTCAGCAGCGTTTAACACTCTACTGGCGTAAGCTATTGGTCTGTCTCCTAACTCGATGTTCTGGGATAAGACGGCTCCAATGGCTAAATTGCTGGCATCGGACGTGACGAAAAATTCCTTGGAGAAGTCTGGGTAGGCAAGGATTGGGGCCTGGATTAAACATTCCTTGAGGATAGTGAATGCTTCGTCGCACTCCGCGTTAAATTTAAAGGGAACATCCTTTTTGAGTAAAGTGGTGAGCGGTTTGGCTATTTTGGAAAAGTTTTGTATGAACCGCCTATAGTAGCCGACGAATCCTAGAAAGGCTCTGATGTCTTTGGCCTTCTTGGGTCGGGGGTATGTCTTGACACTTTTTGTTCTCGCCGGGTTAGGCTTTACACCGACGTCCGTTATAAGATGTCCTAAATACATAATCTCCTTTCTCAAGAAATGACACTTTTCTACTTGGAGTTTCAGATTGTACTCCATAAGTCGTTCAAACACGGCCGTAAGTCTGTTATTATGTTCCATTAGGTTATAACCATGAACCACGATGTCATCCATATAAATAAAGCAATGGATGCCCTGGAGGCCCGACAACACGTTGTTCATGGTTCGCTGGAAGGTCGCCGGAGCGCAAAGGGCATACGGTTATATTCATAGTGGCCATACGGGGTGCTAAACGCGGTTTTCTCGCTATCTCTTGGGTTCATTAAAATCTGGTGGAATCCATTAGCCATGTCCAAAGTAGTGAAGTATTTCGATTTTCCCAATTGATCTAGTATCTCGCATATATTGGGTAAGGGAAACGCATCACCTACTGTGACGTTGTTTAGTTTACGGAAGTCAACCACAACCCGCCATTTCTTGAATTGTGTCGATAGAGTGTGTTGCAGCGTTAGTGAACGTCAGGTGGTCTCCTTCTAAGAAGAAGAGACTGTTGTATTTCCTGACTAATTCCTTAACGCTGTCAGCCTCTTCGTTGTTACAGTGGTCCAGCTTAACGAGTTCTAGTAACTTCCTAATTCTCCCTCTTGTTGGATCATGGTCATAATCGGGCAGTGCTACGTCGAAGTCTTCCAAATTTGGGTAATCGAGATGGATCTCTTCTCTTCGTATAGTTACATCTTCCTCGTTGTTGTTGAGGACAAGGATATCAACAGACCCGTGTATTGGTTTAGCAATTGTATTGCCCAATATAACACCTGGTTTGATTTCCTTGTTGACAGTGACTATTTCAGCTTCGGATTTGGTTGATAATGGCACTGAAATGACCATTTCAACCCGAGCTGGGATAGTGATAACTTCACTTGTCCTGTCCAACAAACAAGAAGAGAAGTTGGCTGCCTTAGTTTGCTTCCGGGGTGACACCTTCGTGTTTGGATTTTCATGGGAGGTGTTCGAACAGGCGTTTTCGGAGCCTATCATTAAGGATATGGTTTTATTTTCGTAATTAATAGTAGTGTTTGTTTTTCGGAGAAAATCGTGACCGAGTAACCCGTCAAAATGCAGAGAGGATTCCTTTCCAAGTATGTGAAACGAGTGTTCTAGAGGGGTGGATTCGTTTAGCGACAACGTTCCTAAGGCTAGGCCTTTGGTGGGAGTAAATTTTGAGAATAAGGTAGTGATGTTATAGATTACATCCTCTGGGATTAGGGAAGAAGATTTTAACAAACTTATTTCCGAACCGGTGTCGAGGATGAATTGAGTTTTGGTTGTTTTGCTTATATTTAAGGGGAAGGCAATGGTAAGATTCCGATGGTCGAGGTTCAGTGGTAATTCTAGCATCCTGGCCTTGGGTAAAATTAGTGTGGTTTCTTTGGACTCTTTAGGGTTAAGTCGGCCTTTTGTTACTTCAGCGGCGACTGGCCGACCATTACATACACAGGATTTCTGATTCACTGGATTCACTGGATACTCTGGATACACAGGATTTGCTGGATCACTGGATTCACTGGATACTCTGGATACACAGGATTTTCTGGATCACTGGATGCCATCAGTTGTGGCGATCCCACCGCTGCCACCAAAATTTATGTTATGGAAACACGTGGTCGTTTTCCAGAACAAAGGATCGAGGAGTGCTTTGAACAGAAGATCACTCGTCCCCTTTGATTTGCAAATTAAAAAAAAAATTGGTCCACTTTCATTTTGGTTTATTAAGGATTTATTCAGTTCAACAATTTAAAAATTTTTGTTTGTACACAATTTGAAGACAATTTTCCTTTTTTATATTCGTAAACTTGTCCAAAAATCATTTTTGAAAGTTCAATTTATAAACACATATGTTATTTTGAACTTAAAATCTAAATTTTAAGTTCTATATTACTTATTTATTTGAAACTATTCCAGTTGAAAAGAGAAATTTTGATTTTTGTATTCATTTCGATGAAACAATTTGTTGTCACTTATTTTATTATTGAACTTCTTAAGTTGAAAGGAGTAATTTTTTTTTTATATTCGTAAATTTGTCCAAAAATCATTTTTTTGAAAATTCAGTTTATAAACGCATATTTTATTTTAAACTTCTTTAATTACAATTTAATTTCTAAGTTCTATATAATTTATTTATTTTATAACTATTCATTATTTTATTATTAAACTTCTTAAATTGGTTTCAAATCATTTTAAAAATTCAAGTAATTCGTAAACTTGCTTTCAAATCATTTTAAAAATTCAATTTAAAATCACATATTTTATTTTAAACTTCTTAAATTTCAATTTAAATTCTAAGTTCTACATCACTTATCTGTTTTATAACTATTCATTTTGACAAATTAATTTCTATCTAATGCCAACTCGGCAGCACAACGTTCTTCTCAACCCACTGACTGCCGAACCAAAATCCCGCAGTTTATATCTGCATTGGGATAATGGCCGGACAGCGGAACTCCAATCCATGAAAAACCAATTCTTTTCCTTTCGATTCTATTGATCTTTCATGGACTGGGAGATGTCCATTGTCCAACTCAACTGATTCCCACGGAATCAATTGAGCCCGGCTGCAATGCACAAAAGATCAATTCGATTTTTAACGTTCAACAGTTGAATTGATCGTTTGTGCATTTTGGGAGCGGATATCCCTGGGAACAACAGATGGCTCGTTGATTCCCAGGGATTCAATAGGGAATGCAGAACGGGATATGCAACAGTGAAAATTCTTTTGCATGCATTTTTCTTGATCCCGTTCTGCCACGCGCCGATGTTACAGGGTGGTTATGGTGCTTCGGAGTTTAGTTTTAATTTCGTTGGTATGAAAATTTATTTTCATAACATTTTTACCGCAACTTTTCGTTTCGTGAGTGTTTCGTGTACAAATTCATTAATTTTTCACTTTATTTTTAATGGTAAATTTACTATTTTATGGAAAATTCACCTTCCTTTAACACCACCATAGGCAATATAGGACTACTTTCTTTGATTAATAGCTTTACCACTGGAATTATGGATTTGCAGACATTTATCGACAAATTATAGGAAAAACCAAAAGAGCAATTTAAAACGCAGCCGAATTCAATCAGAGTCGAAACGAAGACGAGAAAAGGAGACGAAATAGTTTTGAGTCTGATAGTTTCTTCTCTATTTATATCTCTTTTCCTTTCTTCGTTAATTTCTTTTATAAGGCTTATTTCGGCTCCTGTGTCTCTTATGAACAAGTTTTTACTTCTTTGGGCCACATTTAGTGGTAGACTCACTATAGGGATTTCTGGACACGATCCACACCGCCTTTCTTTATCTTTTAGTGGCGACTCGCGGTGTGTCCAGTCGCCCCCTCGCAGTTTTCCGGTGGCATGTTTATGGTTTGTTTTTCCAGCTGTAATCGTTCCCATCTCTCCTTCAAATAACATCCGCCTTCCGTATGTCCAATCGCCAGACAGAAGTTACACTTTTCTTCTGTACCGTTTGCCGTGGTGTGATTCACCTGGCGACCCCTATATCCATTTGGACCTGGATTTGTTTGGTTCCTACCGTGTGAGTTGCAGTTTTGCGCTGTGTGACCATACGCCTTGCAACTTGTGCAGAATGGTGTCATTTGTTTTGTGCGACACTCTGCTATTACATGTCCCTCGCGGTTGCAGAAATCGCATCTTATCTGTCGGCGATCCGGCCTGCCTCGTGGACTACCCTGATTCCCATTTCGATAGTTATTCACAGGCGGTTAGAAATTATTCCTGCGTGCTTGCTGGTACTGTTGACCCCCATTCCTGTAGTTCTGGGGACCTCTTTGATGGTACTCCTGCTTGATAACAATGTAAAAGTTGGGTCCCAACCCCTGGGTTGGTTGTTGCATCGGGCTGGCGACGTCCTGCTGCGGCTGTTGCATACACTGCTCCGTCTGTTCAAGTCTTCTGACCTTAGTCCCTATCGCCTCCAGCGTGTTCTCAACGTCTTGTAAGAGATAGAACTTGTAGTTTGAATTTAGCACTCCCATCTTGAAACAGTGTGGGCCTACTTCCTCTATTTCGGCCTTTAATCCATCTCCTCCATTAGGGTACTGCACGTCTGCAGCGTTCTTACAGGCAGCAATGAGGTCTTTCACCCTATTAAAATACCCCAATAACGTCTCCGTTGGTAGCTGGTGAACATTTCGAAGCTGAGCGTTCAACGTGATGTAGGATGCTCCCTGGAGTAGGTTTGCCCTCAATGCTGAAAATATCTCGTTCAACGTGTCGGTTCCACCTGCTTGTACCACTTCGAGTGCCCTGCCTCTTAATCGCGTTGGTAGCAGTCGAGTGAATAATACTTTGTCTGGCACCTCTGTGACGATCTCATATCCTAGACTCGCGCAATTTATAAATTCATTCACCTCGCATTGCTTGCGTGGCCCATCCTCTCCAGCCAAAATTGGCACATTGTTGTGAAGTATACTATTCACCAGGGTAATGTTGGCCACCTTTTTAGCTTCTTCCTCTATTGTACTCTCTTCTTCTACTGCCTCACTATCTGTATGCCGTCGTGGTCTTTGTTGTCTGCTACTGTTCCAACCAGCTTTTCGTTCTGTTGTACTCGATTCGCCTACAGCCTCACTATCTCTATTCTTCCGGGGTTTTCGTTGCTTGTTACTGCTACCTCCGGGGTCGGAATTAACTGAGTGTGTCCGGATATATCGCCTCCCGTTCCTGAGTGATACTACTTCTCGTAACAGGGGTCTTTGGATCTCTTCGTCGTTTCCTTCTGGTACTCCGTTATCCACTGCTTGCACACGTTCGTCCTCCTGTTCTTCTGCCTGAGGTTCCCGGTCCGCGTTATTTTCTTCCGTGCTAAATGTGAGTTCCGCTTCTTGCCTATTGGGTGAAACGCCCGTGTTTGTGTTGTTTTCGTTGGTGTTTTCTGGGTTTGTGCGGTCTTCCGCGCTAAGTGTCACATCGTCTTTATTTGTGTTACCTCCTTCTGTGGATGCCGCACTAATAGCTAATGCTTCCGGAATTTCCTCAATTTCTGTTTCCAATGTGAAGGAGTTTATCGTTTCTAAAAATTTCCTTAATCCCTTATTTACCGGAATTTCGGGTGTAGACGTTGTGACTCCGTTAGACGTTGTGACTCCATATATTCCGTGACTCCGTTTTTGCGTTGTTAACTGTATCATTGTCCTCTTATTATTCGCCTATTATTATTATTATTATTATTGTTTCATTAGTAGTTCTTTTCTTCTTATTTTTCTTTTTGTATATATATTTTCTTTCCATTCTTGTTTTTTTTTCTATATATCTCTTTTCTTTCCTTTTTTTTTTATATATGTATTTTCTCTTTTCTTTTTTTTCATATTATAACATCGAATGTACATTAGTTTCTTACGTACTATGAATTAGTGCCTTATGTCATATACATTAACTTCAAGTTATTCCGTTAATACAATGTTTGATTTTTCCACTTATGTATATTGTTTATTTTATTAGACTAAGCCCATTTAGTTCCTATCCATAGCCTTAGTTCATTTCTCATTTATTTATCGCTATCGACTTGAGCTCAGAATTGTCTCTTACCTTTTTTTCCTTTATGTATTCACAATTCATTAAAAACCTCCTCTTTTACCATTCTTTTACCAGAGGTAGACTAATTACTTTCGTTTCCAACTTTCTCGAAAATTGTAATAATATTTTTTTTTTTTCTAACATTCTATTCTAACCTCCTCTTTACAAAACAATTCCCTAGAGGTGGGCTCGAAAAACGCCAAATTTATGTGAAGATTTTCCCTCGACTCTTTGTACCGTTGTAGGAGGAAACCTCACAATTGTTTTATTTCAGTGGGATACACTTCTGAACACAATTAATTATTTGATCGTCAGACAACTCTAAGATTTCCATACATTTATTCATCTAATACAAATTACAAGTTCTTCTTAATCTAAATTTGACTATTACTACTCGCTCGCTTTTTATTCACAGAGTTCACAGATTTGTTACATACCGCCTGGCAATACCGTCTTCGATCGTTATGCAATTGTTGGAGCTCTTGCTCTATCCTCGCTCGCTGTCCACGACCCACAGCCAGAAGGAGTTGACGCCACGGCTCCTCGATGTCCGCCCGGAATCACGCCTCTTTCCCCGTCCGTTTCTTCGGAGGTATTTCCGATAACACCGGATTGGTTCGCTGGTTCTGCGGCGAAATCTCTAAATTCTTCTATCGTGAGAGGCCGGGGTCCCGCCTTGGGATTACGTAGCTGTTCTTGCAATTGTTGCCTTTTTTCGCTCACTAGGGGAGATTTGTCCAGTGAGTAGAATGTGATTATGCCCGATAGGCTCAAAGAACCGTGGTCGGGGCTTGAACGGAGAGGCTAAGAGCACTCATCCGCTAATTCTGAATTTTTGATGAGGGCTGCATACATACATACTTTCGTCTTTCCGATGGTTGGCTCAAGTCTTCTTTGGCTGATCTTTCGGTTTTCTGGTAGTTGGCTTCAGTCTTCTCTGGCTGATCTTCCTGCTTCCGGCTTTCTGGTAGTTGGTTCCAGTCTTCTCTGGGTGATCGTCTGGTCGGCTAAATGGCTCCTCTCGTCTGCTTCCAATTGACTGTCCTTTCTCTAATTTTCCTTGTCTATTTATTCTCATTTTTTCCTTACACCGCAATTCCCACTCTGTCAATTTTTCCCTGAAATTATTGTTGTCCCAATTTTCTAATTTCACACTGCGTTTCCCGAAAATGCATTTCCGCACATTCAATTTTGTTTTCCCCGCAAAATGCGTTTCCGCACATTCCATTTAAGTGGGTCAATTCGGTCGTTCCACTCGACATTCGGTCACGTTGATTCGGTCACGTTGATCGTTCGACCTGCTGCTGCCCTCTAACGATGAATAGTTTAACGAATTTCTAGTACGTTTAGTACTGATTTGTACTAGTCGCCTATTCGTATTCGTGTACTAGTCTCGATCGTGACATGTGACGTTTCAGTGACGTGACGTGTAGCTGCCATGCGGATGATGGGTAAGTATTTTGTCTTATTATTAGTAATATCCTTTCTTTTTAGGATCTTTTACTGTGACAGGATGTTCATCACATGACGTTAAACTGCTCTCTCAATACATTTTCTTCCTTTTCTCTTTTTCTATTTCTCCCTCTCGCCTTCCCCAATTAAGCGAGCACCAACTCCTGCCTGCGAAGTAAAAGCCTAATTTTGAAATCCTTCGAGGTCTGTAGCACAATCGTACCATATACCAATTCCGCTATTTTCTTTCAAGCGTTCGCCCTCCAGTGAGGAACTTTTCGTTTCGTCGACCCCAACGAGTCATTAAACTTCCCCAACCATACTCTGCCCTGTCAGCTAGGCCCCTTCCATAACGCGGGATGGAACCGTAGAAATTGCGTGTAGATGAGGAATTACTTGACCGTACCTACCTTATTGTCTCCTAACGATCGACGATCACGACGATAAACAGCTCTCCCCAAATTTTTGTATTGCGTTCCCCTTCTTGACATGCGAGCTAGAAGTCTAATTGCCCTCTTCCTTTTTATTTGAAAAACTGCACAGTTGGTATACTGTATAATCTAACCTTCGTTATTGTTTGAAATCAAGTAAGTCACGTCGTTTCCTTAGTGCGACATGGACCCCTAACACCCTCTTTGTCTCCCGTCAGCCCTTACGCAGTCCAGTATCTTTCATGTCCTAGGCATGACGTCAAACTGCACTAGCTTCAAAGTCCCTCTCTCATAATTGCGTCGTATGTTCGTAAACACATTTCCTTATGGAATCACAATCTTAATGCGCTCGGCTCCCTCAATTCGGTCAACTGTTATATGACATTAGCGTCACCTGTCTTTCTAGTATATCCTTGCATCGTCCTAAGCGTGACGTTAAACTGCATTATCGAACCCCCATTATCATGCCCTATTCGTTTGACGTGAAAACGTCTAACTTCTCGTTGAGTATGTACATTGGTAGCCAGTCTTACATTCTTGTGTTACAAAACACCGTCATTTTTCAATCGCAAATAACTTCGAGATTAATAATGCGATAACAATTGTTGATGCCACAGTGGATCTAGCATATTTTTACGTATTTATTGTCCGGTGTTTGCTTTGTCATCGGGCTAGTGTAAGCGCCTACGCATGATTGTTGTTTTTAGCGTTGCGTGAACATATTTATGAGTGTACCGTGAGAGCGCGTTAAGCTAGTACGTTGACTTAGGTATCGTTCTAAAAAGCATGTAAAAATCTACCAGGACCTAAAGAGAAAGAATAAAAATATTCTCCGAAATATAAGAAAACATAGAGTTGAATTTGAAAATGGAAAAAATATAGAAAATACCGTCTCATATGAGTCGCAAATACGCACCGAATTGTAAAAAACTCAAATCGGAGAAAACCCGTAGCAGAACGAATACTAAAAACTAAAAATGTTCAGTGCCGAGCAAGTGTGAGTGCTAAGTGTGGAAAAAAATAAACTTATAATTTATCCATTCTGTAACCGTACTACTCTTCAAAACCATTGTAATTAATAGTTTGATAATTAAAGTACATATTAGTACCAAAATTTTGTTCTAATATTATGACGTTAAAACGTCTTTTCGCTCGCTAATTACACTGATAGCCAGTCAAACTTACTTGCAGTACAACAAACCGTCAGATTTCAATAGCTACGAGGCTAACAATGCGATAACAAATGTTGAGTTCACAGTTGACAAAGAATTTCTGTACGTGTTTATCGTGAAGCATTGGTTTTGCGCGTGACGTCATCAGGTAAGTTCACTTACACATGATTGTTGTTAAGAAGCGTTGCGTAAAATTATAAATCAGTGTAGCGTGAGAACGCAATCATGTAGGACGTTCGTTCGGAAGTCATTGTCAGGAGTTTGAGAAGATCTACAAGGGCTTAAAGTAAAACAATAAAAATATTCGTTGAAGTATAAGTAAAAGTCGGTATTAAATTAAAAATTAAAAAAAAAAATTAAAATTATCTGCTCATATGAGTCGTTAATATGGGCCGAATAAAATAAAACGCAAACCCAAGCGAGCTTGCTTCAAATTGAATTAAAAAAAACCTCAAGTGGCCGGTGTCGAGTAAATGCCAGAGCTACGGCAGCATTAAGGAAGAAATGAAAACTGGCGCGAAAAAATAAACTTCTGATTTATCTGTTCTTTATCTGTTCTGTCACCGTATTACTTTATATAACCACTGTATAAGATTGATTTAAGTTCGTAAGTAAGCAAGTTAAGGACATACTAAAAAGAAACACTTATTATAATTTTATCCCCAAGTTTTCCCGGAAAATCTACGGCGCGGACTTTGACTGGGCCTTTCGGATTTTTTTTTATTTTTATTTCTCCTCTTCGATTCTTATTTTTATTCGATTCGATTCGATTTTTTATTTTTATTTCTCCTCTTCCCATTTGCTCGTCCAAGGCACGACATTAAACTGCTCTCTTAACACCTCTTGCTTTTCTTTCCCCTTTTTGTGGTTTTGCGTTTTTTGCTTCCGACCGAACTGCTCATAGTATGCTCCAAACAATACATCGTCCTAAGCATGACATTAAACTGCATCCCCTTTGTGCCCCTCTTTTTCTCTCCGATCGGTGTTCTTCAGCCCCATTTATTCGTCCCAGGCATGAGTTTAAACCGCTCTCTTAGGACCTCCCTTCTCCTCTTTCGGTCGTTCTGTGCTTTTTGCTTCCGATCAAACTGAACGTAGTTTATCGTACCCATCGTCCTTAGCATGACTTTAAACTGCATGATCGAAATCACCTTTTTGTGTCCCGTTTTTTTCATCTCTCTTCTCTCTCTCTTTTCTCCCCGATTTCGTCCTAGGCATGACGTTAAACTGCATTATCCAAAGGTTCCTCTTCTCCATTGCTATACATGGTTGCCTTATTTTATGACATCGATTTCAACATCGACGATATACTGGAAGAACTTCTTATGACTGCAGGAAGACATCTACTCATCTTTCAATTTCCAATCTGTGCATTGGCATTGGCTTATGATAGTCCACTTTTTCCTTCATATCCCTTTTGTGATGCTTATGTCGAGATTTAGAATGCTTCCGTCTCAAACTACATCCATCCTTGCTAGATTTAACATAGTCTTGTTGATCATTTTTCACCTTGGATTTTATTTTTTTTCGCTCCTTTGAAACTTCTAAGAATGAAGTTCTAAAACCTGAGTTCCTCGGTTTCGAAGGTTCGTTTAAATTATTTGGAGTTGAAATCTATTCACCTGATTTAGACTTCAGCCATATTATATTCATAACGTCGATCTTTTCCTTTAAATGATATTCCTAATTCTTGTTCCCTTTCCCTCCGATCAAACGGTGCGTAGCTCACATCGTCCGGGGCACGACGCAAAATTGCAGCCGTCATTGCACCTCAACTGAATCTTGGGTCAAATCGTGCATAGTTTAACGTCCCCTATCGTCCCCTATCGTCCCTGGGATCATTGCTTATTTCTTTACGTCCATTTACGTATCCTCCTCCGCTGACCAAGCCTGTGAATTTCCTGACCGAATATAAGAAGTGTTATGACCCTAACTATTATGGCTCATGCAAGGGTCGATGAAAGAAGAGAATGGAAAATATCCCAAAGTTCAAATGAAAGACAAATAAGGCTCTCAAGAGGTATAACATTGAGAATAAAAATGTATATGAGTATATAAGCGAACAAGAAATGTAAGCCTTAATGGCAAAAAGAAAAAAAAATGTAATCCTGCTGTGAGGCACATATGGATATATATAAGTTAACAACATAAATCTAACACGCGTATCCGTCACGCGGATTCAACACGCGCGTGAAAATTATGCGCGATCAAATAATTCCAGAATTCTGGAAACGCGAAATATGAACCTTTTCTTCCGTTCAAAACCTTTTCGGCCAGACAGTTCCCACGGACAAAATTTAGTTGTAAGCAAAATTCAATAATAAAAACATTGGTTGTCTGTAAAGTCGGTTTACGGACGATAATTTTACGTGATAACGTTATAAGAAAGCGTTGATGAAAAATTGCCTACTTTTATGAATTGAATAATAATGTCATCTACATAGAGAAATGCCTCAAAATCGAGTCCGCATAACGCTATAGTCAACATACGTTGAAAACTATTTGAAGAGATTTTAAGACCGAAAGGTAATCTAGTAAATTGGTAATGACCGTTATTATCAGAAAATGCTGTTAGTGGCCTTGAACTTTCGTCTAATTCTATTTGATGAAATGAACTAGTCATATCCAGGGTTGAAAAATATTTCGCCCTGCCTATTTTATCTAGAACATCCTCCAATCGTGATAAAGGAAACTTGTCATTAACAATATTGGTGTTTAACCTTCTAAAATCTACTACTAAACGCCACTTTTTATTGCCATCGCCGCTCTTTTTTTGTACTATTAAGAGTGGAGAATTGTAAGGGCTACGAGAGGGTTCTATGATGTTGTCCTTCAATAATTTTTGGACTCGCTTTTGTATTTCTTCGTTTTGTGAATGCGGAAGCCTGTAATTCTTAATATACACAGGTGTTTTATCTGTGAGTTCCAAACTCTGTCGATAGAAATTGTTCACAGACAATTTATCTGTTTCTATGTGGAAAATGTCTTAAAACTCTTCTATAATGTGTAAAAGACTAGTACGAGCCGAAGGATCTGATGATGAAATATCAATAAGATCAAGAATTTCCTTGAATCTCTTTTTCGTTTTGTCGCTTTTAACTTTTTCCCCCAAACTAACGACTTTATAATCTGCCAAGTGTTCAATGATTAAATTATCATCAATGTCATCGAGCGTGATATCAGAGTCGGTTGAATTCAAAATCTCAACATGCCGTACACCCCGTGCTGGTATAATGGTGTTGGCAATGAATACACCTTTCCGTATTTGTTTACCTAGTATGACATGATCACTGTTGATTTTGATATTTATTGGTACTATAACTTCTGATCTTGATGGTATTTTTACTAGTTTCACTTCATCTTGTCTGAATTCCATTGGTAAAATAATTTCGGATTGATTGACGAGGAAAGATACCGTGTAGGTCTCATAATCGATTTTGCACATAAATCGATGTAAAACATCTCGTCCAATTATTCCGTCTGTATAAATTGGAAAATCATCATTAACTATGAAAAATTTGTGTTTGAAAGAAATCTCGGTTCCAATATAGAGGTTTAAATTTACAGAACCACGTGAATTTATTACTTCGTTCGTAATGCCTGTTAACCTGCAACTATCTTCCATGGAAAAAGACTCGTCTTCTTCAATAATACCCTTTTTACATAGTGATACATCTGCCCCTGTATCAACTAAAAATCGAAGATGCTGTCTCGTATTTTTGCAATATAATGTGATATAATTTGCACAGTTATCCGAAATTTTATAAATTTTTGATCCGGTCGGAACAGTTACTCCGAGCCGGATATTTCCGAGTTTTCCTGATCCTGAACAAGATTAACATTATATCGCTTGTTATTATTTTGGTTTCTTCCGTTATTACGTGTATTGTTCCGATTATTGTTATTACTATTTCTTTTATTATTATTTGTATTATAACCACTATTACTGTTTCTGTTGTTCATATTATTCCCGGAGTTAATGTTTCTACGGTTATTGTTCCTGTAGTTGTTATTGTTCCAGTTATTGTTATTATTGTTATTGTTATTATTCCTATAAGTGTTACCTCTATAGTTCCCATTTCTGTTGTTACCATTCCCATAATTATTTCTAGTATTGTAGTTATAATTCCTATTGTTATTACGCTGATTAAATTGTCTATTCCTATCATTTTCCCTATAATAAAATACGCTGTTTGGTGCCTGTGTCTCACTTATTTTAACTCAAGGCTGATTTCTATAGCATCTGCCAGAGTATTTGGCCTTGATGCAAAAACTGTACCTTTAAGTTGCTCATTAAAACCATTTTTAAATATTGACAGTGCATATGTGTCGTTAATCTTTGTAATAGTTTCTATTTGAGTTGCTGTAGCACCTGTACCCAAATCAGCTATGTGTAAGGAACTTAGTTCGCATATTAGTTCTAAAATTTTGTCTTTGTAGACTTTTATGCTCATTCTCTTTTGCATAAGGCTGCTTAAGGCTGTATGGATTTGTGGTATGGTGTAAGTGGTCTTAAATCTTAAACGTAATCTGGCAGATAAATCTTCAAATGTTGTAGGAACTCCCGTACTACCAATTATTAATTGAACATTAGTTGTTAGCTTAACATTATATACAAAATCTACAAGAGCTGTTTTACCGTTTGCATTTAAACTTTTATGCAATATTTCTATTAACTTTATAAATGAATTTAATTCTTTTTGTTTTCCTTCAAAACCAGGAATAACATTCATGGCAGTTTGTAAATCAAAATCCCCCATCCTTGAGTCTTCTAATACTCTAGCAAGCTGAGCTTCTAACAATTTTACTGTCTCTGGATATATCTTCGCGAAATGTTGTTTTATTTCTAAAATATCGCTATCGTCACTTACATTGCACAAAGTTGAAAATTTCGTTCGAATTTTATCTAATTGCTCCTGTTTGCCTTTTATAGCAACCAGTGTGTATACTTTTTGTCCTTTCTTTTTTAAATTCTTTAATATATCTTCAACTTCTTTCACTAGCTCTTGTATTTCTTGCATAACTAAACGAATGTTTTACATCTTCTATATTTGCATTATTTATTAAATTATGTAAGAAAATTAATATTTTAATTATTCTAAAATATTATACGTTAATAGTCCTAACTAAATGCTTCTTTACATATTTTTCATTGTAGCGCTTATAAAAATAGGCTAACTTCTTAGGACCTATGTGTCGAAGTTCTTCAATAGGAGTTGGTTTGTATTCTGGAGTGGACGTTTCTTCTCCCTGTGGGATGTATTCTGTTATTGTTGTGACGTCCTTCTCGAGTTCTGCAAATTCCTTCTCAAATTGGCTGCATAGTTTGTTGAAACGGTCGTTGAGTAGGTCTTGCCAATCAGAAGTTGCCATTTGGTCCGCAAGTCTGCAGGATCGCCATGTAATGTTTACCTATTAGTTATTAAAACTGAAAATATACCTAAAGTCGTGCGCCAATTTGGACTGCGCGAAATAATGGCTTTCGCCGAAGCGTGAGCCGCAATTTCTGTAAAGAGAAAGTCCTTTTCGGTAATAGTGCCAGATGCAAGTAGTTCTTGCTCTCTAGCCGTCTATTTTCTTTCTGATTTACAAATAAAATCTTAGCCTATTTATAATAATAAATTATGCTTACTTAAAATTAATTTTGCTTAACACTAATTGCTTAACCTAGGTAAGTGTCATGACATATAATTATGTTAGTCATCGATTTCTGGGTGAGTACATTACTTAAGTTACAAAAATAAATAATTAATTAAATATTCAATTTCAGTGCATACAAATAATGTCATTATCTCTAATTTCATACTTACCAATTCACAATTCGCTGATGACTTAATTCATCGAATTGTGAGTTGGTACGTTGAACTCATTGCAGAGTCAACGTTGTTTATTTTGTGTTAATACGTGTATACGCATCGTGCGTTCACACTACATCATACTCAAGAGACACTCGAACCAGACGAATACGTCCAAACCTACGACGACAACTATCATCAGGAACCAGCCGAACATCTAGACGAGGTTCACTTTTTAGATTAGAGAGCTCTTCGCTTTCTTATTTTGAACATATGACGAAGAGCGGCAAAAAGTTTAAATTTTTAATAGATACTGGATCGAACAAAAGTTATGTTCAACCACAATAGTCAAAAATCCCATTCCAAATCAGAAGCCATTTCTAGCTAATTCTGTCACAGGAAGCGTTAAAATAACGCACCACGGTTTAATTGATCTTTTTGGACCAGATCGAAAACTAAAATATTTTCTTCTCCCCAATTTCAAATCATTTGATGGTATCATCGGAAATGACAGTTTAAAACAATTAAAAGCCACTATTCACACTCTCTAAGGATATTATGACAATCCAACCATATATTAAAATCCTTTTAAAACAACAAATTTCTGACACAGTAAATAACATATATTTAAGAACATCCCATTTAAGCTCTCATCAGAGGGAAACTTTGAAAAATTTGTTTCAAAATTTCAAAACCATTTTTTCCGACCCTAACGAAAAATTAACTTACACAACTAGAGTAAGAGGAGAGATACGTACAAACAGTCTTGATCCAATCTATTCTAGATCATACCCATACCCTTCATGTTTGAAGGATGGAGTCGACAAGCAAGTTAACAAGTTGCTGGAAGATGGAATCATAAGACCATCCAGATCACCCTACAATTCACCTGTTTGGATTGTCCCTAAAAAGGAAGACCCTTCTGGAGAGAAAAAATACAGATATGTAATCGATTATCGAAAACTAAACTCTGTTACAACCGCCGATAAATATCCAATTCCCGACGTAGATAAAATCTTATCCAACTAAGGAGCAAATAACCTGTTCACTGTCATAGACCTGAAAAGCGGTTTCCATCAAATTCCTTTAAAGGAATCCGACATTGAGAAAACTGCTTTTACAGTAAACCACGGTAAATATGAATTTACTCGCTTACCTTTTGGCTTAAAAAACACACCATCGATATTTCAAAAGGCTCTCGACGATATTTTGAGAGAACATATTGGTAGAAGATGTTACGTCTGCATCGACGACATTATAATCTTCGGTAAAACGGAAACCGATCATTTCAAGAATTTAGAAGCAGTTCTGAAAACTTTAGAAGCTGCGAATATGAAAATACAATTAGACAAATGCGAATTCCTAAGGGACGAAGTCGAATTTAAAAAAAGCTGGGGTGTGGCTGTGTCATGGACACGGCCGTGTGTTATACGTGAATACGTTTATGTAACGGGTAATATTTCTTGAATAAAATATTTTTATTTATGTATTTAGGACAAAAGCAAGGAAACAAATCATTATTTTATTACAATATAACTTTATTAATTATAGGTATGTGATACGAAAAGTACGACACAAATGGCATACAAGATACATCCAGATTTCTGGTAAACGTTAAATCAATACAGGTATTACCTAACGTTGTTGAAGAAGTTTCAATATAAAACAAATTGAACTTGCTGAGCACGAAGTCAGGCAATGAACAGTTTTGTGAGACATCAACATGAAAGTCTCCAACTATCATAACTGGTGTAGTAAGATCAGGCTCGTAATAGGGTATAATTTTAGCGATGTTTTTGGAATATTTTAACAACGGTCGTATCATTAAGAGTTTAATATCTGCTAACGCTGTGCCCGGGTGGATATACACACACCCGAGTATGAATTTGAAGATGCCATTGGCCTTTATTTTTACTAGACAGACATCACCTGTTTTTGGGTCTTTAATTTCCAAATAAATTTCCGAAATGTCAATGTCAACTCTATTACAATCAGTGAAGCTATTGATGTTGCGATATATGACGACTCCACCGGCTTTGACTTGATGATGATGATACCGCTACCAATTTGTTTGTTCTTAGCGGTATTACAATATGAAGTCAAATCAAAGCCAGGCACCGAAAAATGGGGATTTTTCACCAAATTTTGCCGATTTTGAATTTCAAAATCGAATTCAATCAACCAGGCTGGCAGAACCGCCAGCAACACAAAAATTTCGCCACGGCACAAAATTGTGCAAAAAACATTGACCATTTCGATGAGAAACAAACGCATGCGGGCGCCACACACACTCTCTCGGTGGGGTGACACCGATCGTTGACGTTCGGTTGCACAATCACTTGTACTGGCAAAATTTTTGTGTTGCTGGCGATTCTGCCAGCCTGGCTGTTTGAATTCGATTTTGAAATTCAAAAACGGCAAAATTTAGTACAAAATAACCCCATTTTTCGGCACTTCCCCCTCCGCCGCCCGCGATGCGCCATTGATCTCGCTTATGCTAGTGATTTCTTTGATCCTTTATCTATCCAGTGGTATAATTTAATTTCGGATTTAGTGCAGAGTTTCGAAGCTACAACGCCAAACTGTATCCCCCGATTTTATCATTAGTTTTTTTTGGATTGCCCCCGTATGGTAGCAAATTTAAAGACGTATTCACGTCAAAAAATTAAAGCAATCCTGGAAGAGTACAATTATGAACTAAAGTACAAACCAGGAAAATCAAACGTCGTTGCTGATGCTCTCTCAAGGAAGCCAAATTTAAAAGAAATTAATTCACTCACTACGACACAACATACCGACGAAAGCTCGCCTCAAAACGTAATTCCCACGGTAGAAACCCCAATAAATGCCTTCCGAAACCAAATAATTTTAAACACTGGAATGGACAATAACTACCAAATGATCCAGCCATTCCCAAATTACACCAGGGATATCTTCACTAGAACCAACTACTCCGATGAAGACCAAATAAATATTTTCAAGAAATACTTGAACCCCTCCACCCTTAACGGGTTAAAACAGAGGAACCAATAATGGGATACAAGAGATCTACCCATAATACAAGAGATCTACCCTCTTCATTTTAAAAATTACAAAACGCGTTACACCCAAAAACTTGTGGAAGATATCACTAACGAGAGCAAACTTGGAATGAAAATACTCAATGTTCATAAACGAGCCCATCGCAATGCTCAAGAAAACAGAGAACAAATTTTGGAAAAATATTATTTTCCTAAAATGACAAAGAAAATTAAGTTTCTCGTTAAAAGATGTTCTACCCGCAAAGAGAACAAATATGACAGACACCCTAACAATTAACAAATCAAACAAACTCCTATTCCGACTTATCCCGGCCACACTTTGCACCTTGATATTTACTCTACGGAAGGCAACCTAGTCCTAACAGCTATTGACAAATTTAGCAAATTAATCAAGAGCCATCGAAGATATTCGTGAGCCATTAAGAGAAATACTGTATTTCTTTAGCGTCCCTGAAGCAATCGTCATTGACAACAAGAAATCTTTCAATTCTTCTTCCATAACATCCATGTTAGAAGATGGCCTTAACATAAAAGTCTATAGAATACCCCCTTACAAAAGTGAAGTGAACGGACAGGTCGAACGATTTCACTCAACCCTTTCTGAAATCATGAGATGTCTCAAGGCAGACGGCATCGAACGAACTTTCGAGGACCTCTTGGAACGATCTGTAAACGAATACCATTCAATTCACTCCAAGACAGAGAAAAAGCCCATTGAATTATAATTCGGAAGAATACCTAATGTGACCCCTTTCGAACTCGAAAAAATTAGGCTTAGAAACATAGATAGGTTAAAAACAAAACGAGCAAAGGATATTAAAAACCATAACAAAGGACGCAAAGCAATTAAAACCTATGAAGTCGGACAAGTAATTTACGTGAAACACAACAAAAGATTAGGATCAAAGCTAACAGTTAGGTACAAACCAGAAACAGTTAAAGAAAATCAAAATACTACGTTTATAACCGAATCAGGGAAAGTAATCCATAAGAGTAATATTAGGAACTAAGACAGGTAATTTATTTTATAACAGGTGTGCAAATTTTAGATTACTCGAACTCCCAAATAATATCAATCAGTAACGGCAAAGCCAAAATTCAGGACGGAAACTTCAAATTAATACACGTAATTGAACTAGACAACTTTCAGATTTTCATCGACGAGACAAGGACAATACTTAAAAACCAAATAACCGACACACATATCTTGTACCCCTATTTAGAGCACGAACTTTCACAAATTCAAGAATTGCTTATAAGGATAAAACCGCATAAAACAAAACGATCATTGGACTTTATCGGTAGTGCATGGAAATGGATTGCAGTTAATCCTGATCATGAAGATTTTGAAATAATCAAAAATAAAATGAATAATGTATTGGAAAATAATAATAAGCAAGTAATAATAAATCAATTGTACAATAAAGGAATTAATAATTTAACAAAAACTGTAAATGAACTTAATAATGCTATTAAACACGAAGGTAAAATAACTGATCACTTTGTAACAAATATTCAATATAATATTAAAATTATAAAAGAAGAACTTACAAATATTAATTTTGCCATACACTGGGCTAAATCCGGTATAACTAATAGCTTGATTTTGTCGAATTCAGAAACAAAGGTAGCCATAGACATGCTAAGTAAGGAATATTTACCATTTGCAACCATCGAAGAAGCCCTTAGCTCTTCGAATGTTAAAGTTATAATTAATAGTTAATGTTTATTGTATGTTGCTTATGTCCCTGTGACTAAAATTGAATCTTATCAAAAATTATTAATAAAACCGGTTAGAAGCAACAATGCTATCATAGAAATAGAATAGGAAAATATCTTGAAGTCCGAAAACGAAATTTATGGAATAATCAATAATTGTAAAACGATAAATTATTTGTCAATTTGCGACCGCGACAAATTAGAAAATATCAAAAATTCTACACGCCTGCCCAATTTGCTCAATAGTCGACCTTCTAAATGCAACAAAAGTATCAACCAACACGTACCAGCAGTTGAAGAAATCTCAGACGGTTTACTCCTAGTAAATCAGTTTCATGGGAACATAAGTATTGAAGGCGAAACGCGTACCATCGTCGGGACGTTCCTAATCAAATACCATAACGGTTCAATCAACATCAGCAATAGAAGATTCTCATCAAAAACGAAGCCTACACTTCACGTGCTACCAGCAATCCTACAGCAAGCCGACACCTCAACAAAAAAAATTCAATAGGATTTTTTCCCTACCAATGTTAAATCAAGTTTACATCAATAACACCAAAAACTTAGAATCTTTTCAGATAGAAATATCTATTCACCAATATTCCACCTACGGCCTACTAATCGCTGGTCTCACCATCCTATTGCTGCTGAAACACAAAAAGAAAACATTAAAGCTGGTCAACACCATCGACATCAATCAATAGGAGACTGAAGAGTCTACACCGTATAACACTTACGCAAAACCTCAAAGAATGCGGATCAGGGTTCAGGACTAGAAGCAATAATAACTCTATCAAATGAGGACATTTGGACCTAAGAGGGAAGAGTTAACAACATAAATCTAGCACGCGCATCCGTCACGCGGATTTAACACGCGCATCCAACACGCGCGTGAAAATTATGCGCGATCAAATAATTCCAGAATTCTGGAAACGCGAAATACGAACCTTTCCTTCCGTTCAAAACATTTTCGGCCAGACAGTTTCGACGGGCAAAATTTAGTTGAAAGCAAAATTCAATAATATAATTGTCATAATTTCGGAAAACAGGAAAATAAAGTACAGTTTTAAAACAATCTGAGTCTTTCATTTATTAACTTATATATATGGAAAATATGTATATGCCTATATCTACCATAAATTATAGAAAAATGGACACATGTACTCACCTAACATTAAGAAATAGAAAAAGTAAAAAAAAATTTTCACAAAAAGAGAAAAAAAAAATCGAAAGGCCGAGTCAAGGTCCGCGACGTAGATTTTCCGTGAAAAATTCGAGATAAAATTATAATAAGTGTTTCTTTCTAGTATGTTCTTAAATCAATGTCTCTTATGCAATGGTCATATAGAGTAATACGATGATAGGAAAGATAAATCACAAGTTTATTTTTTCGCGCCGTTTTTTATTTTTTCTTTAATGCTGCCGTAGGTCTGACATTTACTCGCCAATGGAAACGTTAGGTTTTTTTGAATTCGTTTTGAAGCAAGCTCTCGATTCATATCAGACTATATATTTAATCTCTTTTACAGTTTTCAATTTAATACCGTTTTTCACTTATACTTCCGCGATTGTTTTTATTGTTTCACTATGAGTCCTAGTAGCTCCTCTTCGACTCCTTTCAACGACTCCTGAATGAACGTCCTAAATGATCGCGTTCTCACGCTACATTAATTTATAATTTTACGCATCGCTTATTAATAATATTCATGCGTAAGTGAACTAGCGCGATGACGACACGCGCAAAACAAATGCTGCACGATAAACACGTACAGAAATTCTCTATCCATTGTGACCTTAATAGTTGTTATCGCATCATTGACGTCGTAGCTATTGGCGATTGAAATCTGATGGTGTATTTTAGCGCTAGAAAGTTTGACTGGCTATCAGTGTACTTAACGAGCGAAAAGACGTTTTAACGTCGAAAAGATAACAACAAAATTTTTGTACTAATATTTACTTTAATTTTCAAACTATTAATTACAATGGTTATGGAGAGTAGTACGGTTACAGAATAGATAAATCACAAGTTTTCTTTTACCACCGTTTTTTTATTTCTTCTTCGATACCGCCTTATCTCTCACACTTGCTCGGCACTGAACATTTTTAATTTTTGGTATTCGGTTTGATGCGGGTTTTCTTTGATTTGGGGTTTTTTTGCAAATCGGTACATATTTACGTCTCATATGAGACGATATCTTTCATATTTTTCGATTTTCAAATTCATATCGTATCGTAAGTAATACGTACAAATGTGTTCTATCCGCCGTGACCCCAACCGTTGTTATCGCGTTATTAGTCTCGTAGTTATTAGCGATTGAAAAATGACGGTGTTTTGTAACACAAGAAAGTTAGCTGGCTACCAATGTACATACTCAACGAGAAGAAAGACGTTTTCATGTCAAAATAAATCGAAACTGATATGGAATTTTGGAAAAAGTTTAACTTGAAAATCTTAAATATCGAAACAAATTGGAAGTAACAATTTATTGAATAAAAGTGAAAAAGAAAAGGGATTTTAATTTTGATGAGACCAAATGAAACTTTTAAATCTATAATTTATAAAACAAATGTTGATTGAACAAAAAGTAAATCGAAGATTTTCAAAACATAAATAAATCGAACCTGATACGGAATTTTGGAAAAAGTTTAATTTGAAGATCTTAAATATCGAAACAAATTGGAAATAAATATTTATTGAATAAAAGTGAAAAAGAAAGAGGATTTTTATTGTGATGAGACCAAGTGAAATTTTAAATTTATAAAACAAAAGTTAATTCAATAAAAAGTAAATCAAAGACTTAAAGAAAAAAAAATCGAACCTGATACGGAATTTTGGAAAAAGTTTAACTTGTTTCGAAACAAAATGGAAACAAATTGGAAATAATAATTTATTGAATAAAAGTGAAAAACAAGGTAGATGGAAAAATAATATTAGTATGCTTAAGACTTGAAGCTAAAGCTAATCATAAGCTGTATCTTTGTATTCCTGCTAGTTCTTTATATACCAATCTTTGATCTTTACCTTCTAATAAAAGTACTGAAAAACGTAAGTGGATTTTAGTATTTCCTCCAGTGAGGTGCAGGTGAACTTCTCCTTCGAAAGCACTCCCTGCTCCTTTCCCAAAGACGTTTTTTGGGATAAAACACTGCTCTGATATGTAGGGAGCTATGATGGAGGCCTTGTATGCGCGGCCTTGGAGGCGCACCGGAGGAAACGCTTTTGTACCGCCTGGAGACGCCCAATATGAAGTTTATGGTGTGGGGACCAAACCTGAGTGACGTGTTCCATAATTGTGCAGACGAGGGATATAAATAAGGCTTTAAATATGCAGGGTTTATCTAGCTCCCGTGACCATCTGGTAATGAACCCGAGAACGCCACGTGCTTTTCGGATCACATGGTTAATGTGTGATTGTTTTCGACAAGTTGTTTTCGTGAACACATTAACCATGTGATCCGAAAAGCACGTGGCGTTCTCGGGTTCATTACCAGATTACCATTACGAGACAGTCTTGAGTCGAGGTAGATGCTCAGGTCTTGAACGACTTCCACCAGTTTGACGGAGGACTGGTTGATCCAGAGTAAAATTTGCGCAAGAAGCAAGCAAACGTGAGGTATTAAGCGACAAGTTGTTTTTGAAGCTCCATTCCGCGAAGTGGTTTAAGTCGTCTTGGAGCACTTTGTTGTCAGAAGGATGGGATATATTTTTAAAAATTTTGGAGTCATCAGCGTAACATAAAATCATGGAATCCGAGATGAATCTGTGAACATCATTTGTTGCTAGGATGAAGAGCAAGGGGCCAGTGTAGCTACCCTGTGGAACTCCGGATTTAGCCTTAATGTTATCAGAGGGAAATGTGCTGAATGAAACCCGATATGTACGGTTGCATAGTAATGAGTGGATCCACCAGCGGAGGGAGTCAGGGCACTGGGCAAATTTAAGTGTATAGATAATAAAGCTGTGTGGGATACTATCAAAGGCTTTGCTCAAATCTGTCAAGATCGCTTCAACCAGCGTTTAAGTGCATTCATTGCGAATGCTGTGAACTGAACGAGGTTGGTGACCGTTGGTTTACCCTTGAGGAAGCCATGCTGATGCAGGGAGATGATTCAGGAGAAGAAGGGGTACAGTTTCTCTACAAGAAGTTGTTAAAAAAGTTCAGGGATGGCAGAAAGTTTGCCGATAGATCTGTAATTTGTGGCTTGCTTTTGACGTGAAAACGGCTTCCTTCTCGATGAGTTTGTCCATTGGTAGCCTGTCTAACATTCTTGTGTTACAAAACACCGTCATTTTTCAATCGCCAATAACTACGGGACTAAAAACGCGATAACAACAGTTGAGGTCACAGTGGATAGAACATATTTGTACGTATTTACTGTGCGGTGCTTGTTTTTCCGGTGCCGTCATCAGGCTAGTGCAGGCTCCCAAGCGTGATTGTTGTTTTGAAGCATTGTCTGAGGATATTTATGAGTGTAGCGTGAGAACGCGTTAAGCTAGGACGTTGATTGGGGCATAATTGAAAAAAGCATGAAAAGAGCTACCAGGACCTAAAGCGGAACAATAAAAATATTCTCCGAAATATAAGCAAAAGGCGGTATCGAAGAAGAAATAAAAAAAACCGCGGAAAAATATGAACTTGTGATTTACCTATTCTGTAACCGTACTACTCTACATAACCATTGTAATTAATAGTTTTATAATTAAAGTAGTTATTAGTACGAAAATCTTATTGTAATTTTTTTGACGTTAAAACGTCTTTACGCCCGTTAAGTACACTGATAGCCAGTCAAACTTTCTTGCGGTACAATATACCGTCAGACTTCAATCGCCAATAGCTACGAAGCTAATGATGCGAAAACAACTATTGAGGTCACAATGTAAAGAAAATTTTTGTACGTGTTTATCGTGCGGCATCTGTGATTATGTAGGATGTTCGTTCGGGTTTCATTATAAGGCTTTTGAGAAGAGCTACCAGGGCCTGGATTGAAACAATAAAAATATTCGCTGAAGTACGAAATAATAACAACCTGAAGTGTCCAGTGCCGAGTAAATGTCAAAGCTACGGCAGCATTAAAGGGAAAATTAAAAAAGGCGCAAAAAAGTAAACTTGTGATTTATCTTCTTTGTCACCGTATTGCTCTATATAACCAATGTATAAGAGACATTGATTTAAGTACATACTAATAAGAAACACTTATTATAATATTATCGCCAAGTTTTCACGGAAAATCTACGGCGCGTACCTTGAATGGGCCTTTCGGTTTTTTTTAGAGTCCTTCTTAAGGACGTGGATGAGAAACCCGACTTTAAAATGGTCAGGAAACAGCCGAGTGCTGATCAAGATGTTGAATAGCTTTGATAATGGTAGTGAAAGGCTGATCGCACATCGTTTAAGTAGAATAGGGGGGATACCATCCGGGCCCGAGGATAAATCGTCCTTAAGATGCACAAGCCGTTCATAAATTTCTTTTTCGCAGAAGAGTAACTTGGGGAGGTCAACGAGAGAAGGAGGAGTAGTGGAATATAAGAAGTAAAAGTAAGCTTCGTCTGGTTTAAAAAGCCCATCGTAGAAGATGGAGGAAAAGAAGTTGGCGAACATGCTCGCAATAGATGGGAGATCGTCACGCTACTCACCAAGGAATGGGGTGGCATGAGGGAAGCAGTCATTTTTCAATTTCCTTGTTGAATTGACCAATGAATAGAACCCGCGGGGATTAGCAAGAAGATTAGACCTCATCGACACAAGATAATCATTGTGGAGAGACGTGCTCAGGAATGCCAAATCGGTGTACGTCACATAGAATTTCTCGTAGTCTGCAAGATTTCTGATATCGTTTCCAATTCGAGTTACGTTTGTTCCTGATAGGTTTCAATGCCCTGGTTTTCCAGGGTGGTGAAAGGTTAGGTGGTGTAGGAGCTGATGTAGGCTAGGAAATGAAGAAACCATGGTGCATTGCATCATAAAAATCGGTGAAGAAGGACGAGAGATTAGATCCAGAAAAGTACATGTCATGGCATGAAGTTTGTAGAATTGACTTTAAGAGATCATAGTTGCTTTTACGGAAATTGAGTCGTGGAGGAGAGATGAGATTCCTAACGTCTGTGGGGCTGGTGGGATGATTGTGGAAGAAGCTAAAGGTAAGAGGAGGGTGATGATAGTCGACGCTACAGAGTTCCATTGTGCAGTTGCAAACCTGACTGTTGGATGTGTCGTTTGACAATACTAAGTCCAGTTGTCGATTGTAACGATTTTTTATTGGATTCATTTGGTATAGGCTGTGGAGGGATGTGATGTCAGTAAAGGTAATTTCAGGAGGAGTGGTAGGGTTGTAAGTTTTGAAGCAGTCAGATTCAATCTCAAATGACCATTCGAGTGTAGGATGGTTGAAATCACCAAGAAGCAGTATAAGCTCCTCAAGTGGAGCTAAACCGACTAAGGAGTCAATAACATCAAAGAGGAGTAAGAACGCACTTTCGTTAGAGCGCGGAAGAATGTTGCAGTTAATAAGAGAAAACTTCTCCAAGGGAAGGCAAATTCTAACTGCAATGATTTCGAAGGGATCCTGGGAAGAAGTTTGGATGAGAGATGCGTCAAGCGAAGAACGCACTGCTATTAGCACACCTCTGCCCCGCCGATTCGGATCACCTTTGGAGCGGTCGTTTCGGAAAACACTGAATTGCTGGTCAAGGACCTCAAGATCACGAAAGTTATCACACAGCCATGTTTCGGTCAAGGAGATAATGTCGTCGGGAAGGAATGTAGGGCGGGTCTTGGTACGAAGTCCCGTTACGTTTTGGTAATAGACAGTAGGCGCTGGCAGTTTTTTTATCGGCATGGAGCCAGACGTAAAAACACCAAGCGCGTATGAGGAATTGGGAACATCTTCAACAACTCGTCGCCTGTAGCTTCTTTTCCTAGGCAGGAATTCTTTCAGAAACACATCCGTAGGACATTTTGATTTAGTGAGGAGGAGCTCGAGAAAAGAGAGTGGGGCAATAATCTTGAAGGAGAAACATCTCCCCTCTGAGAGTTTGAAAACCTTTATCCTATTCTCTTCAACGGGAACACCAATGATATTCTCAATGTGATTGATGATATCATGGCTCTGCGTGGAAGGGGACCAGCTCGGTGACAAAGATCGATTGTGTTTTGGGAACAGTCTCCAGAGTACTGAGATGCTGTACTGAGGGTACTGAGTACTATGAGTACTGAGAGGGTATAAGGAGTTTCCTGCCGTGCAACTTCAAGCACAGTTTCAGTTATAGTGCAGGGGGCAACAATGATAGGACTTATGTTCAATTGTGGGGAAGTCGAGTGAAGATTCAAATTGTTCAGGATTTCGGTGAGAGCTGTTACATCCTGGGACTTAGTGTCGTGTATTTTAACTCCGGGGGCGATTGTAATTCCTGAAGACGCAGATTCGTCAGCGTTATTTATAACATTTTTGATTGGACCAGACTGGGGATGGGACATTTGGTGCTAGGTCAGGCTGCGGTGAGAAGGTCATTAACGGGGTGTCCTGTTGTGTAGAAAGAGTTTGTTTACATGATCTAGTCGGCCAAACTATTCCTGTCTGTAGAGATAATGAGGGGGGTTTGGTAGTGGATTGGACAAGTGGAAGGGAATCTATCTGTGGAGGGGTGAGGTTTTTTAAGGAAGGGACCGTTGCTAGGACTGTCGATTGGATGGAGGATGATTCGAAGGGATAACTACCTAGTTTACGGAGCTGGGATTCAATGTCCTTTAGGCGGGATGAAAGAGCATTCAGGGTGTTCTTCCGGCATTGCACGCAGTACCAGTAAATGCCTGAGCCTTTAGATTCCGCCTTGTCTGCTAACGCACCAGTCATGCCCATTCATTTAGGGGCATAGAACGCTCTACAAAAGTCATGGCAGGATAAAAGCCTACCAGAGTTCCTGTCTTTGCAGTTGGAGGCACCACAGTGATAGAACATATTTTGGGTCCTTGATCCGACTCTATATATTACAACTTATTTATGCTAGGAAATATAAAATGTACAATATGAAAGTTAAGACTGTCGAAAAGAGAAAAGTTAGTAGTTTAAGCAAGTATAAGAATAAGCAAGTGTAAACAAATTTTTGTGCTAGAATAGTGAAAAAACAATAATTAAAAATAGAAAGTATTAAGCCTGGCAAGCCCTCTGGAGGTGCTGCTGGTGTCAGTTCCTTTTGGATCCTAGGTCAGCCCATCAAAATTTGAAATTTTTGAAGTATTTTCTTGATCACGTAGCCAACGGTCCTATTATAGCTCGGAGAAAAAATATCCGTTAAATGACGAGAAGTAACTGAACAGGTCTTAATTTTGGTTTTTGTTTTCTAATTGGTTTTGTATTATTTTTGTTAAATTGCCTTTAAGTTGTATTTTCAATTGTATATCATAAAATCGTTATTCCAATTTGAAGAAATTATCTATGTTATTTGGATGTTGGATCAATTACCACAAAAGTGTTTATTGTTGATTTTGGATTATTGTTCACATTAATATATACACACTTGATAAGTTTTTCAATTTAAAAGTGCTTGATAGTTGTGAGTGTTTGGGTTTATTATTCTCAGTTGAGTTTAATAACTTCAAAGTTGAGTCTTATAATTTCCCAATTTGAATGTGTTTAATTAAGATATTTGCACTTACACTTTGACTTCACTTTACTTTCACGTTAATAATCTTCTACGGTATAGTCCAAATATCATTGTGGGTTCATTAAGATCGAGTAATAAGAGCTGTGTAGTAGAATTGTTCAAATACCGATATATCAAGATAAAAGTCTTAAAAAAGTCTTGAAAACTTTTATGAAACACAAAGGAAGTTCAAAGATTTAGAGATACAAATTTAGAGATTACAGTCCAAGTATATACGTGTTCACTCTTATAAGTTTAAAAAGCGTCTTAATGTATTTTGAATACAATTCGAGTCAAACCACCGCAGGATTGAAGGTAAGAGGAGGTAGCATGCACATGTTGTGATGCGTCGCATCACCTAAAAAGAAAGGGAGATTAGAACATAAAAAATATACTATACGAGTCACTAACCATACCCATAACACATGTGAACCTAAAAAACATAATGCACCAGAAATTGAACATGTTACTATACTCACTACCAAGAATAACCATAACACGAGAAGTTGATGTCGATGTTGATGTCCACATCAAATAGTCCACATAACTACGGAGTACTTCAATGTGAATAAAACATAAGACTGCCTAAAAACATAATACACCAGAAG
Organism: Chrysops caecutiens; assembly: GCA_963971475.1. NCBI lineage: Eukaryota > Metazoa > Arthropoda > Insecta > Diptera > Tabanidae > Chrysops > Chrysops caecutiens. The sequence continues at coordinate 24,829,551 of OZ020568.1, read as the reverse complement.
TTAAACACGCACTATACTTACCATCAAGCATAAACACAACACGTTTATGATCACGATAGCCACGAAGTATTTTAAGGTAAGTAAACCTACAAATATGTAGAATATAAACAAACATATATTCCATAATACTTACGTGAGCATTGGATCCCGGAAACCCATGGAAATAACATGAAACTCACTCACAAACATAACACGCGACATCACAACACGGTCTTACCCTAGACTGAAACGTCAAAACGAAACATGTGGAAACGTAAACAACTTAAACAACTTACGCACTTCTAAAAACCTCCACCCGTCACCAGTAGATAGCGCCACCCAGAAGTTAAGTGCTTTCCGTAATTGATGGCAACGTCGCACCAACGGTTAGAAATTCCGGTTTCCTGGGATAAAAAGCGGAGTAAGATTGGGGATACCACCAGTAGTTGGGATCACCTTGAAGGGAGTAGACAAATAGGGAAAAGTAAGTGAACCAAACCGAACAAGGTTCTAGAAACCTATCGCTTCTCTACGTTTGGGAGCTTGACCTTGAAAGTGGTCGTAGTAACCCATTAACTCGAGCTCGAAGCTGCAAAACCGAACAAGGTTATCGAAACCTATCGGTGCAGCAAGGAACTTCGCGTTGAAAGAGGTTTAGTAACCCATTCACTAGAGTCAGAAATATCCCCTCGAACAAGTTTCTAGAAACCTATCGACTTTGGGGGGAACCTCTAGTTAAAAGTGGTCGCCAGAACCCATCAACCTGGTTCCAAGTACGGCGTCGTCATTAAAGTGGCTATTTCGCAGTTTCGGGGACGTCGAAAATAACACTAGAGGAGGCGTTGCACGATTCTAGGGCCGGACCGAAGCCGATTACCTTGGAAGAATACCGGTCCAGGAATCGGGGCAAGAAGGAGGTCGTCGTGCCACCAGCCGTGGTACAGGAGCGTCCCGTCAAGTACCGCACTGGGGTGGAGGCCAACTTCAGGCGAGCAATAAAAGAGGTTCGACGTCGCCTGCTGCTGGCGTTTGGTAAGGAGGAGCGACTACAAATCAGCAGGAAGATCCAGCGGCTCCATAATAACCGCTTGAAGTACCGCCGTACTAAGAAGAATAAAAAGAAAAATAAAAAAAAATTGTAAATTAGATAAGGGTTAAAGAACAAAATTAGTTAAATAATGAATAAGTTAGGTTAAAAAATAAATTAGGAATTTGGAAAAAAAAGAAAAATTTATTTGGTCAAGAAGTAAAGTAAATTTGAATCTGTTTGAGAAGTGGAATAATAAAATAATTAATAATTTGGTTTTTATAATGCATGAAACGATTGGTCACATTGGCATTTGGTTTGCATAAAGTATTAGGAAAATATTTAGTAAATGGGTTTATATTAAGGATGAAACGATTGGTCACATTGACATTTGGTTTGTTTAAAATATTAGGAAAATAAATAGTAATTTTGTTTATAAAAAGGATGAAACGATTGGTCACGTTGACATTTGGTTTGTATAAAGTAATAGGAAAATATTTAGTAATTTGGTTTATATAAAGGATGAAACGATTGGTCACATTGATATTTGGTTTTTAGAAAGTATTAGGAAAATAATTAGTAACTTGGTTTATATAAAGGGTGAAACGATTGGATTGTACAAAGCTTTGGGATGAATGGAAATGAAAATTAAAATTATAAGTTGTGTGATGAAAATTCTACATTTCCACGGGCGAAATGTAGAATTTCTACTTCTCTTTATACACTTCTTCTTTCGACTCTTCTGATATGTTACCTGATCGGCCTCGCGGCCAGGTCAGGACGTCGGGAGTGGATGGCCGTAGGGCCGATCCACTCCGTGAGTCTAAAACAACGTTGTTCCTTAACAGGTGTATATTTAAGACTGACTTCTAGTACAATTCATACCTTAATTTATACTTAAATCTAGCATGGTCATTAATTTAAATCTAGATTAAGAATTAACCAGGTCAGGAATGCATAAAACCAAATAAGTCTTGTTGCATCACATATTTCAATAATATTTGAATATTTCCATAACCCATTTAAAATTAATTTCGACATCGATCGAAATGCGATCGACTCGACCAACCTCAATGGCAAATTCCGTTGCATTTTCGCTAGTCAGCATTTTCTGCTGACTCGAGCGTAAATTTCCCTTCATGAGTTTTCGCATGAGTCAACGTTTTCCGCTGACTCAGGTGAAATATTTTGTTTTACATTTTCAGGTACAGGTACTTCCAAAAGTTTTTTCAATTTAGGAAAATTGTTCATTACAGTTGTATATACACCCTAATAAATATGAGGCCAACCCAAAATTTGTATAAAGCCTACCCTCAACATTGAATTAACAACTGGTCACTAACAAAAATAAAAATATAACACACACTCAGGGGATGAGGGGTTACGTTCGCAATATTAGCTATGCACATTCCGAGGATTTATTTTATTAACTTTAACTTTATTTTATTTTAGCTCTTTAGTTTAACACGAAGTCGGAGAGAAAGTAGGTAGCAAATAGGTTAGTTTATAATGTTGTAAGGAGTTTTGTGCTGACATCATATAAGCTATGCACACTCCAGAGATGAAGGTTTACGTCCGCCATATTGTGTTTTGACTCTCGTCATATGACCTATGACACTGGGAGGAATACGAATCTAATGACACCTCACTCTTAAATCGGTCAAGCCGTTTGAGTTACAGGAGGTAAATATTAGCTTTGCACATTTCGGGGATTCAGGTTGACGTCCGCCAAGTTGATTTTGACGTGAAAGCGTCTTTCAGTTCGTTGAGTGTGTACATTGGTAGCCAGTCTAACATTCTTGTGTTACAAAACACCGTCATTTTCAATCGCTAATAACTACGAGACAAATCATGCGATAACAACGGTTGAGGTCACAGTGGATGGAGCATATTTGTACGTATTCATTGTCCGCCGTTTGTTTTGCCAGTGACGTCATCGGGGCAGTGCAATATCGAGTGATTGTTGTGTTTAGAGTGTAGCGTGAGAACGTGTTAAGCTAACAAGTTGATTTGGATGTTATTGTAAAGCTGTTGAAAAGAACTACCAGGACCTAAAGTGACACAATAGGGATATTGGCCGAAATATAAATAAAAATTTGCATGAATTTGAAAATGGGAGAGAAGTGAAAGATATCGTCTCATATGAGTCGTAAATACGCATCGAATTATAAAACACTCAAATCGGGGAAAACTAGCATTTAAAGGAATTTAAAAAACCCTAAAATGCCCAGTACGGATCCATTGTCATAGCTGCGCGGCATCGAAGAAGATATGAAAAAACGGCGCAAAACAATAAACTTGTGATTTATCTATTCTGTCACCCTACTACTATATATAATGACTAGCTGTACCCACCCGCTTTGCTGGGCATTACGTAATACTGCATATTTTTTGTATACTGTATATGTTGATACTATATATGTTTTGTTTTTCTTTAGTTATAGATTTTTGATTCTTAGCAGTTATCTTTTGATTGTAACATAAGTTCAAAAACTTCCAAAAAATCTTTGACTTGTTCAACAATGTTTTTATTAACGTTTGGCTACAAATTTTCGCCGTAAAATGGATAATAAATTGAAAGTATGAATAGTGGTTAATGAGAAAATGAGAAATAAACTTAAAACAATTATTCAAGCACTCTTTCAAAAAGAGCCAATTTTGGAATTATTACTAAACCTTACAGCACCTATTAATTGAGCTGAGCTAGCGAAGCGAGCGAAGCTCTTATGCGTCGACGAAATATGAAACCTTTGTAACCAAACTCCTCCTAGACCGTTTGATTAATTGATATGAAATTTTACATACTAATAGTATTTTCGACGGTGAGTGCTAACATCTATTTTTTGTTACTAAATTCGCGAAAAAAAATCACTAGGGGTAGGCTTCTTAGTTAACAATTTTTTGGATGAACGAACCGAAATTAGTACGAAGGTTTGTGTCATGGAAACCTAAATTTAGATTTTATGTATTAAGAACGATCACTGCGTTTTTTTCCAAGAATTCCAAAATATACGGCAAACGAAATACAATCTTGACAAAAAATCGCTGTCTTTTTGATAGTAGACGTTAGTTTACTTGCATAAATGAAGCCATGGCATTGATCTTGGGTAATTAGTTTTCGCGTGCTCGAACCAGAACTAGCTTTTACATAGAGATCTTAGCACAGGCACTTGATTGTTTCCGGGGCTTTCGCTAATTCGCTGAGGGAATCGGAAACTATGAAGAGAAAATTTATTTTGGTTTACTCACACCGTAGCAAGTGCATTTTTACAGGTTCTTGAAAAATAGTATTTTAATTTATGAATTTTGAATCATGAGTCAAGAAAGATTCCGGGAATCAGAAAATGGACAATATTCTTCAGGTTTTGAGGGTACTTTTCCGGTAAAATTTTGAATTTTCAACGGTTTTTTGACCGTAGCGGCTAAACGCAGCGTCCTAGGGTGTTCGCATGTATGACCGACCCCCATTATTTTGTAATTTTCTACCTTCTTGTCAAACATTCATTTCCTCTACTGTGAGTTTTTATAAATTTGTCCATATCCAAAATAACGATTCTAGCTAATAATTTTGTATATCATTGAAATCTGATAGTAAAGATGAATGAATTATTGACGAAATCTAGGCTGAAGATCGTTTGGTCGAAGATGAACATTTTTACCGAAAAATTATCTCTTCCGATGAAGCTCATTTCCACCGTGGAGGCTATTTCAATAAGCGCAATTGCCGCTCTCAGATCCGCCCTCAGGGTCAATGGCGAGCGATACAGAGCCATGTTAAATGGATTTTAGTTTCCACAAATTGAAGAGTGTCATGGACGGAATTTGGTTCCAACAGGACGAGGCTGCGACACAGCCAACGATACAATCGATCTTTTGCGCAAAGCTTTTGAACATCGAATAATAAAGCGAAATTCTGAATTCTGATTCTTTTAAGGATATATGTTACGCTTATCATCCAGAGGCGATTGAGTCCTTGAAGCACGAAATTGTAGTTGTAATTCATGAGATTGAAGCCCAAACAATCGAAATGTACTGAAAAATTGGATTGATCCGATGGGGTACTGTAAGGCCAGCCTTGCCAGTCATTTGAATGATGTTGAGTTTCACTCGTTAATGGAAATGTTCAATCTTTCTAACAAAGTTATAGTTTTGGACAAATATTCATTAGTTTTTTTTTATCCGATTCAAATTCCAAATCGTATATGGCCCACCCTTTATCTCTTGAGTTTCTCTCACTGAAGGTAATGAAGAGATAGAATAACAAACAAGAAATGGCCAATAAATCAGTGTTTAGGGCTAGAATTGTAATACACATATTTTTTACATTAAAACCAAGTCAACACACATGGTATCGACTTGAACCAATTGCTACCAATTATTACATTACCACAGATGACTGTGAAGCAGAGTGTCTATATATCGACCGCTCATCTCAATTTTGTGAGCGACTTCGCGAACGCCACCTAGTTTTAAAGTTACAAAGACATTGAAATATAGTAGTTATAAGAAATCGAAATTTATCCTATGTTCGGTGACAACAATGAAACAAATAAGGATTTATAGATTGCCGGTTGAAACTCAAACACAACTGGTTAACTTTTTACTTAAACTTTGATTAGTACCGAATATAAATTTTTTATGGCACAGTAATATTTGAGAGGTTAATCTGATCCGATCGGCCACATCAACAACACGCCCACGTTTGCCGTGTAAATTTATTTTCGGCGAATTTGTTGAAAAATATTGCTTTCTTCTACTTACAAAAAAAGTTAAGGTTTAATCACAGACAAAATAATTTACCAGATGTCGCGATCCCATGTGACTCTCTACCCATTTTTTCCCAACAAAATTTCGCGGATCGAACACAATGTACATGTACACACAATGCACACAATTTTGATGTTCTGAAATTTGCACAAAACAAACACAAACAAAAATGTGTACCATTGGAGAGTAAAATTTACTAAAAAATTTCTGTTTTCTGTGTTATAGTGTTTTCTATTGATTTAAAGAAAAAATATACAAATTTCAGAGTTTTCAGTATAAAAAAAATTACAAAATTTTTCCGAAAAACGCGAGATTTTGCGTTTACGAATTTTAATCTGAATTTTATCATATATCATAACTTTTGGTTGGACACACTTTTAAAAACTCTATTCAGCGAAAAAAGATGTATTGAAAAATTTAGGAAGTTTAAAAAAATGGGGGTCGGTCATATTTTTGAATCCCGTAGGACGCTTCGTTTAGCCGCTAGGAACAAAAAATCGTTAAAAATTCAAAAGCTAAATTTTATCAATTTTCCGATCTTTTGAATGCACACCTTTAAAACCTCAATTTAGAGAAAAAAGAAGTACGAAAGGAAGGTAGGAAATATCAAAATAGTGGGGGTCGGTCATTTATATGAACCCCGTAGGACGCTTCGTTTAGCCGCTACGGGCAAAAAACCGTATAAAATTCAAATTTTTGCCGGAAAAGAACCCTTGCCGGAAAAGAAACCGGAAGAAAATTGGTCAACTTGGGATCCAAAGTTAGGAAATAAAAAAAAAATGGGGGTCGGTCTTACGTATGAACTCTGTAGGACGCTTCGTTTAGCCGCTAGGTACAAAAAATCGTTAAAAATTCAAAATCTGAATTTTATTAATTTTCATATCTTTTGAATGCACACCCTTAAAACCATCATGTAGAAAAAAATGACGTATGAAAGAAAGGTAGGAAATGTCAAAATAGTGGGGGTTGATCATACATATGAACCCCGTAGGACGCTTCGTTTAGCCGCTACGGGCAAAAAAAGTATAAAATTTAAATTTTTGTCGGAAAAGAACCCCCCAAACCGGAAGAAAATTGGTCAACTTGGGATTCAAAGTTACGAAATTTAAAAACTCGGTCATACGTATGAACTCCGTATGACGCTTCGTTTAGCCGCTAGGAACCAAAAATCGTTAAAAATTCAAAATCTGAATTTTATCAATTTTCCGATCTTTTGAATGCACACCTTTAAAACCTCAATTTAGAGAAAAATGATGTATGAAAGGAAGGTAGGAAATGTCAAAACAGGGGGGAATAGTTACATATTTACATCCCGTAGGACGCTTCGTTTAGCCGCTACGGGCGAAAAACCGTTAAAAATTCAAATTTTTACCGGAAAAGAACCCTTCAAACAAAAATCGTTAAAAAATCAAAATCTGAATTTTATCAATTTTGCGATCTTTTGAATGACACCTTTAAAACCTCAATTTAGAGAAAAATTATGTATGAAAGGAAGGTCGAAAATGTCAAAACAGTGGGGGTTAGTCATACATTTGCATCCCGTAGGACGCTTGGTTTAGCCGCTACGGGCAAAAAACCGTTAAAAATTCAAATTTTTACCGGAAAAGAACCCTTTAAACCGGAAGAAAATTAGTCAACTTGGGATTCCCGGAAACTATGATGTCCTACGATCTGAAATTCAAAAAAATATTGACCATTTTCCACCAATTTGAACAAATCTATCTGCTACGGGTTTAATGAACCAAAATTGTATTGAATAACCCGAGTAAAATTTGTAGAAAACAATTTAAACAGGCTCTACGGAAATACAGGGTGTCAAATCATAGAGAATTCTTGAGAGAGAGAGCTTTTGTTCCGATTTGCAAAAGCGAAAAGTAACGGTTCCCTAATACGCAAGTAAAGGTTGACTTTTTCGCATTCGAGATGGGCATAAGAAGATCCAAATATAAATCAATCCCCATTTCCTAATCGAAAACCACATGACATGAAGTCGCATCCATCTCTAGTATGATCTCAAGAGAAAGTGTACTTTGCTTCTTAAGAAAAATAAATGAAGAGAGGTCGTGCAATCAACAAAATACCGAAATGTTCTCTCGAATACGTCTCATATTTAAGAGAGAGGGAGTAACTGCTAACGATGCGATAATTGCACGATCTCTCTTCATTTATTGATCTTTCGCTTAAGCGCTAAAGTCGACTTTCTCTTGAAAAGTAAAACGTGAAAAATTTAAATCTTAAATATTTCCAAAAGTTTAGAACAATTTTTTTTAAACTTTACATAAACACTCACCTACCGAACAGTAATCTTCGCGCCAAATTTTATTGAAATCGACTAGGCAGATTCCGAGTTTAGCTGCGACAAACATTTTCAAAAAGATATCTTTTTATATATTAAAGATTTTATTTAAGATATCAATATTTAAAGAACATGTTAGTACGAAACACTTATTATAATTCCTTTGACGTGAAAACGTCTTTTGTGCACGTCAATTACATTGACAACCAGTCAAACATTCTAGCGGTAAAAAATACAGTCCGAATTCAATCGCTTATAACAACGATGCTTATAATGCGACAGCAAAGATCGAGGACACTATGGATAGACCATGTCGTGATACGTCAAAAGTCTTAAAAATGACATAATTTTCATCGGAATTTCATCGTGCCACCAAATGACAGAATGCCTCTTGGCCCCCCAAAGCCCTTTACAAGCCAATATCATTCGGACCTAACATTTGTTCGTGGTCAGTAGAAAATGCTGACGCAGCAACTGCGAAATTAGAGAGAGAGATGACACATTCAGACATTCAACCAAATGCTGTAATGATGCTGTAAAGCCCCTTCGCTCCGTTCGCCCATCATATTCCTCACGACCATCAAGAAGAAAAATTCATGCCGGTCAATCGGAAATTGCTGATGGTGGAATTTCGCTACATTCGGCGTTCGTGACGCGTCTCCACGCATTCATGAGGGTCAACTGACCTTGGATAAGAATACAAACAATATCAGCAGAAAATGCTGACTTTGTGAAAATGCTGGATCATGATGTTGGCTCATAGATCGTGGGTGATGTCACCATCACATTGAAAGGATGGCCTTCAACATGGATGATTTCATGGGATCATGATAACCATGGAACAATGGGACCATGCCAACGGAAACTGCTGAGGATGCGGAATACGTCCACAATGCTTGGCCTTGGACCAGAAATCATCCGACTTTGGGATGATGTCAACCGAGACTGGATTGGGGACAAGTGATGATTAGACGAAAATATCCCAATAAATTATGGCAGAAAATGAGGAAAGGGTTGGTTGTGATCGGGAGCCAATCCAGACCGAAAGGAAGCTAACAGCCAATCCAACCCAGAAGGAAGCCAACAACCAATCCAGCCCAAAAGATAGCCAATAACAAAGCCAAACCAAACTAGAAGGAAGATTGCAGCCAAACCAGCAGAAGGAAGACTTATGCTGAGAGAAGACACTCAACTTCGAAATAAGTTCTACACGGTGGGCTAGTTGCATAGACTACCCATTATCTGAGTCCCAACCTGGCTTTATTTAGTCAGGTGTGCAGTAACAATACAACAACTTTGATATTTACTGTAGATGTCGGCGTCCCAAAATTTACAGGAAGCATTAAAAGACCCAAAGAATGGACCTAGACCACTATGCATCCAAGAGTACCGGCGTAGACAGCCAGGTCCATCAACAACGGCCACTCCTCCAGCAGCGAAAGCCCAAACATTAAAGAAGAGGGTACGCACTGGAGCTGAAGCTCAATTTAAAAGGAAGTTGGACGCAGCAGTGCAGTTCTGGGGGCTGGTACAGCGCAAGGAAAAACAAGTGAGGGCACAGCAGGAGATATCCAAAATTAAGCAGGCGAGGAGAAATTATCGTCGCGCAAAGAATTTAGCCAAGAACAAGTTAGTAGAGTTAGGGCTAGAATTTAGGTATAAATGATTAAGATGAGAATTTTGTAAGGCAGCTTCCATGAGGACATGTATGGTACTATGTACATTGTAAAGTACCATATTGAACAAAGAAGAAATTTCATGTAACGGAACTTTTGTACTGATTCTTGTTGGGAGATTAATTTTAGAATTATAGGAACTTGAGTAAGAAATAAAGACAATTTATTGTTAGCAAAGAAAGTAAAATTTGAGATTAAACCCTGTTCACACCGAAAATCACAACAAGCATGTTTGTACGTGAAATCATTGGGCTAGTGTAAGCGCCTACGATTGATTGTTGTTGCTAAATGCTGTGTAAAATTATAAATTAGTGAGGCGTGAGAATGCGTTAAGACGTAGATTTTGTTGTCATTGCAGAGAACTTTAAAAGAGCTATTAGGACTTAAAGTAAAAGTAATAAATAATAAACTCTTGATTTATCTATTCTGTTACCGTACTTCTCTATACAGCCATTGTATTAAAAGAATTGATTTAAGTACATTCTAATTAGAGGCAATTATTTTAATTTTATCTCGAAGTTTTTTACTCACGCCACATAGGCTATGACACTCGGGGGAAGAAAACGAATCGAATGACATCTCACTCTACAAAATCGGTCAGGTCGTTTGAGCTACAGGAGGTAATAATGCTATGCACACTTCGGAGATGAAGGTTTACGTCCGCCATATTGATTCTGTGTTGACGTTATATAACCTATGACACTTGGGTGAAGAATATGAATCTAACGACACGTCACTCTTCAAAATCGGTCAAGCCGTTCTAGCTGCAGGAAGTAAATATTAGCGGTTATATTTGCTATGCACACTCCGGGGATGAAGATTTACGTCCTTCACTCCGGGGAAGAATACCAATCTAATAACATTTCACTCTTCAAAATCTGTCAAGGCTTTGGTGCTACAGGAGGTATAATGCACACTCAGTTGATGAAGGATAACGTCCGCCATATTCCTTGCAGACACCACATAATCTGTGACACTAGGAGAAACAATACGAATCTAATGTAACCTCACTCTTCAAAATCGGTCAAGCCTTTAAGGCTACTGGAGGAAGCATGCACATTCCGGGGATAAAGGGTTACGGCCGCCAAACTGATTTTTTACTGACGTCACATATCCTCTGACACTCGGGGGAAGAATGCAAATCTAATGACACTCCATTCTTCAAAATCGGTCAAGCCGTTTGAGGTACAGGAGGTTAGCAGGTGCATATTAGCAGGTAACATTCGCCATATTAATTTTTTGCTGACGTCACATAGCCTACGACACTCGCAGAAAGAAAATGAATTCAATACCGCCTCCGTCTTCAAAATCGGTTAAGCTGCTTCAGGTACAAGAGCTTAATGTTAGCAGGTAAATATAAGCTGGTAACATTCGCCATATTTAGTTTTTGCTGAGGTCAAATAACCTATGACACTCGGGCAAAGAATACGAATCTGACGTCCTATTCTTGACGTCCAATTCTTCAAAATCATTCAAGCTGTTTGAGGTACAGAAGTTAAATGTTAGCAGATGATTATTAGCAGGTAACGTCCGCCGTATTGATTTTTTGCTGACGTCTTATAGCCTTTGATGCTTGCGAAAACAATGTGTTGAGCGCAGACTCTTTTGCCTGTGCTTTAATGCAATTAGTTAAGGTGTTACACTTCTAACTAACCCTTTATGACTCCTTTTCCAAAAGACGGACGGTGTGACAGGGCAAATCAAGGTGTTGCACCAAGACTTGTGTTGAAGTGTGCAAAGGTCTTAGACCGATACTCGATCGATGAGGAAGGAGTGAAAAGCTTCGCTCCTAATTAACAACTGATTTATTTGTTCTAAATCACGCGAATTTATACCAAAAAGGTGCTGACGAAGGATAAATTGCTACAGGTAAGACTAACGAATATTAGAAACATGTGCATAACTTAAAGATAAGACCGTCTGGAAAGATGATCCCGCAGTCGAAGGTAAGTTTGGTTGCGAACGGAATTTGCTGACGAGTCGGGAAAATGTCATTTGCAGGTGAGAGGTACACTGTGGTAAGTAATTATTTGGTCATCAGGTACAGTTGTAATGTTTGGATATCGTTATTTGAATATTAAATTATTGCCTTTGCATATCTGCAAATTGGCATACTCACTCGTGCAGTGGTGCTCGCTTGTGAGAATGTAAACAATTTGATTAAAGTTTAATGGTCTTGATAAGACTGGTTTATTCGGTATTATCATACAGTTTTTATACTAAATTTAACCCTTTGTTTGAGATCCCCACCAAGTACATTTAAAGAATATTCTTTGTCATGAATCAATCATAACTAAGGAATGTATGATTGACCTAATTCCAGCTAATTATGCTAGCTTATCCAAAATAAATACAAATACCCTAAAAGTAGGCAACTTACTAGCTGCAATTAACTTTAGGTGTTTTTCTTACTAACAGCATTCTACTAACTTAATCTTACTAACAGCATTCTAACAATAACAATTTATTCTTCCTAGTTCCTAACAATTTGTAATTTATAATATCCTTACATCCCTTTCCTTTTAATAAAAAATTTTTATATTTATATAAAAATTTTTTTTTTTTGTATAATATGCTTTCTTATCCTATTACAATGATCTATATTATGAAGGTTTGACATTATTTTTGTGGAATGTTTTGATTTTGTTATTAATTTTAACACTTATATTTACTCCTTTTATATCTGTAACCTTAAATGGACCTTTGTAAGGGCTATCTAATTTTCTCGTATTTTCATTTTTTAAAAAGACATAATCTCCAATTTTTATTTTTAACGGATTAGTGACTTTATCATATTCTTCCTTTCTTTTATTCTTCGATATTTCCAATAAGACCTTCGCTTGTTCATGTGCATGTTTTAATCTTAATGTAAGTTCTTTAGCATAATCTGCAATGTTATATACGGGTGAATTGTTTTTTACTATGTTCGTTGGTAAATTTGCTAATTTCCCAAATATTAGTTCATATGGTGTGAAACCTGTATCTACATGTGGTGTTGTATTATAACAAAATGTGTAGTAAGGTATCCATTTATCCCATTCATGGTCAGTGGCAAAGGATAATAGATATTGCTTTAATACCCTATGATTTCTTTCTAATGATCCTAAAGATTCATGGTGATACGGGGTTGAAGTTTTGTGTTTAACATTTAGCAATTTTGTTACATTTTTAAAAATTTCATTAATAAACTCTGTTCCCATATCGGTTTTGACAGTTTTAAAGAATCCATATTTTAGAATGAATTTTTCGGTTAAGGTCTTTGCTATAGTCAGAGCTTCTTTATTGGCAATAGGAATTGCTTCTACGTATTTGGTTAGTTCACACTGAATAGTTAAGATGTATCTGTAGTCGTTGACTAATGGTAAGGGCCCTACCGTATCTATCGCTACAATTTCGAAACTGTTTGTTGGTGTGTCTGTGAGTACCATTTCTTCTTTAACATGCCTTGTTATTTTATTGCGTGTGCAAATCTTGCAATTATTAATATGAGCTTTTACCATTTTGTTCAAGTTTTTCCAAATATATCTTTGTTTTATTCTATTAATAGTTCTTTTAACTCCTGAGTGGCAACCTTGCGGAGAATCATGAAATTCTTGGATTATCTCTTTTTGTTTCTTATAATCATATATTCTTTGTGGAGGGTTATACAATAATATTTTTAAATTCAGTTTTCCTTCTTTGGATTGCAATCTATTAAATTCATTCTTAAATTTTTCTATTGTATAAAGTTTAAATAATTCACTATCAGTTGCTAGCGCTAGTTCTTTTATATTAGAATCTTCAGTTTCTTGAATGAGCTTCTCCAAACATTGACCTAAGTCCTTATTCGGATTATCACTTATTCTCCATATTACTTCATTATTTTTCAGTATAACCTCCGGCATGCCATTAATTTCTTTAAGCTCAATTTTCAACTTTTGTACATTTCGCGTTTCTGAGATGGAAGTGCATTCCCAAGAATGGAGTTGATCAGGCTTCTTCTTTTGAGAATGTTTACTTTCCACGATATAATCATCATTTTTCTTCGACATGTTTCGCGTAACTACATTAATTTCTCTTGGAATCATTGCTTTAAGCATATCTGAGTTTATATTTATGCGTGATAAAGCATCTGCATTCGTGTTAATTTTTCCTTGTTTATAGACGATATCGAAATCATAGTCTATTAAATCTAACCGTATGCGCATTAGTTTGGAAGACGGATTTTTGTGTGTAAATAAGCTCACTAAAGGTCTATGGTCAGTTACTACAGTGAATTTTCTTCCGTAAATGTATGGCCTGAAGTAATTTATGGCCCAGTGTATGGCTAAAAGTTCTTTTTCAATTATTGGTTTATTAACTTCATGTTTGTTTAAACTACGGCTTGCGTAAGAAATGGGAAGGTCCTCACCAATATCACCTTGCGAAAGAATTGCTCCTAGAGCATATTGCGAAGCATCAGTTGTTAAAATAAATTTTTGATCAAAATTGGGATATTGTAAAATAGGAGATGAGATAAGTTTAGTTTTTAAAAGGTTGAATGCTTCTTCACACTCTTTGGTCCAAGAAAACGTGACATTTTTTTTTGACAAATTATTCAGCGGTTTTGCTATTTTGGCAAAATTTGGTATGAAGCGTCGGTAATAATTGCAGAAAGCAACAAATCTTCGAATTTCATCAGAATTTTTAGGAACCGGGTAATTCAGAACTGTGTCACATTTTTTCGGATCTGCGCGTATACCATCGTTGGTTATAAGATGTCCTAGGTATGTCACTTCCGATTGTAAAAAATTACATTTCTTCGGGTTTAATTTTAAATTATATTCCCGAAATTTTTCAAATGTTTTAATTAAATTGCTGTTATGATGTTTCAAGCTACATCCAAATATTATGACATCATCAACATATAAAAATGCCTCTGAGTCTAATCCGGCTAACGCAATTGAAAGCATTCTTTGGAAACTGTTCGTTGAAATTTTTAAGCCAAAAGGTAATCTTTTAAATTGGAAGTGTCCCTTGTCAGTGGAAAATGCTGTGTATGGCCTTGAATTCTTGTTAAGAGGAATTTGATGAAAGGAATCTGACAGGTCAAGGGTTGTAAAGTATCTTGCTCTGCCTAACTTATCTAGTACATCTTCTAGTCGTGTCAATGGAAATCTATCATCAATAATCTTTTTATTCAATTGTCTAAAGTCCACGACTAGTCGCCATTTCTTACTAGCATCGTCAGACTTTTTAGGAACAATGAGAAGTGGTGAGTTGTATGCACTGATGGACGGTTCTATTATGTCATTGTCTAGAAGTTTTTGTACTTGATTTTGAATTTCAGATTTCTGTGCTTGAGGTAACCTGTAGTTTTTAATATAGACCGGAGTTTTATCATGTACTGGTATATTCTGTTCATAAAAGTTGTTGCAGGTTAATATGTCACCAGGAAGGTGAAATATATCTGCGAAATTTTTACAGATTTCTAATATGTGAGCTTTCGCATGCTTATCATCAATATTGATGTTAAGTTCTTCCAACAGTTTTGTAGTACGCCTTTTGTTTTCTTTTGCTTGATTCATGGTACATATATGATATTTATTTAGCGGTTCTACCTCTATTGTTAGCTTCTTAATCACTTTATCCTCTTCCAAGGTATTTAGTATTTGTACATGAGGTATTCCTTTTGCTGGAATTATCGTATTTGCTAGAAAAATACCTTCATCTATTTCCTGACTGAGCACAATACTATCTGTATCTACTTCTATATTTAACGGGTGAATTATTTTTGATCTGGCAGGAACCCTTATATCTTGGTACTGTGGCAATTTCGTTTGAATTGGTATCATCGTTTCGGTATTATTAATGTATAAGGAAATCATAAATGTTTCATAATTTATAATACTTTTTGTCTGTATCAGGAAATCTCGACCTATTATTCCGTCAGTCAATATTGGGAAGTCATCGTCAACTACATGTAACTCTTGAACAAATTTTTCATTGTTGATATGGAACGTTGAAATGATGGTGCCTAAGGAGTTCATGTTTGTGTTCGTGATGCCTGTAATGGCGCATCTTTTATTTGTTTGTATACTTTCTTTATTGGCTACACATTCATGTTTAATAATTGAAATATCTGCTACTCTATCGATTAAGAACGAGTTATGTGTCTGATTTTTATTTGTTTTAAGCGAAATAAAGTTTGTTAACTTTGTGTCGAAATTATATATTTTAGCTTTATCTATTGTTCCCCCGACTCCTCGGGGACTACTTCGTTTCCCGAGTTTATTACATTGACCCTTCTTCCTCTGTCATTTGAATTATTTCCCGAGTTGTTATTATGAGAGAAGCGGTTAAACCCGTTACTATTATTTCGGTTTTGATTGGCATTATTGTTTCGATTATTGTTCCTATAATTATTGTTGTTTCTAGAGCGATTTCGGAAATTATTGTTAGGAAAATTTGCATTTCTGAATGGTTTATTTTGATAATTATTCCTAACACCATAGTTTTGTTTTTGTTTTGGACGGAAACCTGAATTCCTGTCATTTCTGCTATTATAGCTTAACACTTGAGGTCTGTTTGGAACCTCTGCTTCACTGGCTATTCTAATAGCTTCTTGAAGATTTTTTGGCATTGCTGCGAAGACCGTGGATTTGATTGGTTCTTGTAAACCATGTTTGAATGAGTTCAACCCTATCTGATCATTCAATTTTGAAATTATCTGCCTATGTTCTTCCCCTTGCTCAGCTATTTGTAGTCCATTTAGTTGGGCTACCAAATTTTCAACCTGACTAGCAAAGTCCCTAACAGTTTTATGCCCCTGTATAGCTTTTGATAGTTCTGTTTGTATTTTTAATGGGGTTTTATTAGTTCTATACATTTCTTGAAGCTTCTCGCGCAAAGTTGCTAAATCTGTGGGTGCTTGTAAAATGCTAAGTTTATTTTTAACTGTTTCTGAAAGTCTAGTTTTAAGAACAAATTTTATTAATTTTTCTTTTTCTATATTATCTTTCAAATCATTGTACAAAAATTCTATCAAATTTAGGAAATTATTCAAATTTTTTGTTTCACCCTGAAACTCAGGTATTACTTTTAAACTAAGCGAAATATCGAAGGAAGTCATATTGGTCTTATCGTTCTCTAAAGTCTTTTTAATATTATTATCTAAAATATTTTCTAAAGTATTATACGCCTTACTAAATCTTTCTTTAACCTTGATGGCTAGTTCTTTATCAACATTTAAGATTTCTAGATATTTTGTGTTGAATTTAAGTTTGATGCTTCTTAGCTCTGTTAACTTTATTAATAAATGAGAAGACGAGTATACTCGATTTGGGTTTTTAGTGAAATTTATCGTTGTTTTATTAATATTTTCTATTACAGTTTCTATGTCATTCATTTTTTACACATGCTGAACAGATATTTGCCTTTTTACAGTATTGTTTATA
The DNA here is from genome assembly GCA_963971475.1 of Chrysops caecutiens. Taxonomy (NCBI): domain Eukaryota; kingdom Metazoa; phylum Arthropoda; class Insecta; order Diptera; family Tabanidae; genus Chrysops; species Chrysops caecutiens. The sequence goes on along the minus strand of OZ020568.1, from coordinate 24,812,391 downwards.
TATTCTTTCAATTTTTTCATCAATAAAAATCCTCCAATTAAAATTCCTAAAACTACTAAAATCAATTCTATATCCCCCAAAAATCTACTTTGTAGCGTATTTCCGACATTCGATGTAGAAGTCCCAGCATTGTTATTTATTATTAATTCCTCTTTTATTTTTGAACCCGATTTGCCCATTTTAAGGAATAAGCGTTACAATGTTGTATTTTAGTGTGTTCTTTCTTTATTTTTTGTTTTTCATATATAATTTCCTCTCAGATTTTATTTGTTTTATTTTTTGAACAAAAACATCTTTTTCTTGTCCTTTGCTTATACTGGCTAAAAAATATAGATTTGCCAGCTCCTTTCTAATTTTATTTAATTTTCCTCCTCTGGTCCTCTGTCTTTTTATAGATGAGGATGTTGCTTTCACCGTTGATTTCTTATTCTGCGGCTGTTGAATCTGCCTTTTCCTATATTCCTCCAACGTTATTGTTTTCCTTTTCTTCTGGGCATTGACGTCCTCTTCAAACTCGTTTTGCTGCTTGCGGTATTTGGAAATCGGGATTGGCCTTGGTCCAGCAGTCACATCCTTCAAAGCTTGGTGTAATCTTTCCTTCAGTGTTGACACTGAATTTGCAGGATCGCCATGTAATGTTTGGATATCGTTATTTGAATATTAAATTATTGCCTTTGCATATCTGCAAATTGGCATACTCACTCGTGCAGTGCTGCTCGCTTGTGAGAATGTAAACAATTTGATTAAAGTTTACTGGTCTTGATAAGACTGGTTTATTCGGTATTATCATACAGTTTTTATACTAAATTTAACCCTTTGTTTGAGATCCCCACCAAGTACATTTAAAGAATATTCTTTGTCATGAATCAATCATAACTAAGGAATGTATGATTGACCAAATTCTAGCTAATTATGCTAGCTTATCCAAAATAAATACAAATACCCTAAAAGTAGGCAACTTACTAGCTGCAATTAACTTTAGGTGTTTTTCTTACTAACAGCATTCTACTAACTTAATCTTACTAACAGCATTCTAACAATAACAATTTATTCTTCCTAGTTCCTAACAATTTGTAATTTATAATATCCTTACACAGTAACGTAAGGCATTTGTGAACACAATGCAAATCTATTGACTCCTCACTCTTCAAAATCGGTCAAGACGTTCAGGCTACAGGTAACAAAGGAACAAAGTAACAGACATACACGCGAAACTCATTACCTTCCTTTGGTCAGTCGGATAAAAACAAGGGACAATTTCGATGCAGATACTTGTCTACTAAAAGCAAAGACAAGAGATATAGTTCTTTCAGGAAAAGAAAACAGAAGAAAACTATTTAGATATTTGAAATAACAGATATTGTTACACCGGGAGCTTTCGGTCGACGCCACATGCATGGAGAAATTAGCTGGAAAATTCTGGGATCTGCTCCAGAGACCTCAACCTTTGGAGAACTGATGAGGGTTGGTTGAGATCTCACCCGAAAACCCCGGCCTATGTCCATCTCTATGTAACCGGTTTTTTTCCAAGCCGATCTTCTTCTAGGGGTTTCCGTTTTTTTGGAAGTGGCTTTTTTCAAAGCCTTTTCAGGTGATCGGCAACTTTTTGTGACAGGCAGCTAGTCACCCGTTTCATGTGGACCGCGTGGTCATCCAGGCCAATGGCGCAACAATACAAATGGTATAAACGTGCATATGTCTATTAGTTTAGACTTAAAATACTGGTGAGTGCAGAATACTCGCGGAGGTTGATGTGAAATATTTTTGTTGAACGAGAGTTAGTGCAAAGTTTTTTTGTCAGCCGTTCGGTTCAGCAGGAGCTAGTGTTCAGGGGGGCCAGTGAAAAATGCACATAAACAAAGAAAAACACAAGTATTTCGTTGAGAGGGAATTATATATGAAAAAACCTCTCATTTACTCCACACCTCTTCCTTTGATCTTTCTTTACACTACAAACTTCGATTTTCCTATACACTCCACACTTCGATCCAATTTCGCTACTCTCCATTCCCTAACTAAGCTAGTCATATCAAGCATTTCCTTTTACTAAACATTGGCAGAGTTCCCATGTTGAATGTTATAATTGTTTATAACTTTTCTTATACTTGTTTAGAGACTCTGCTTCTAAACGCTACGAAACTGCGTTTTCGACATTTACCGCAGGATGAATTTTACATTGAAGTCCCCACTCAAAATCATTGGCATAAGATGGTACTCTTTTCCCAGTTGTGCTGATCTGACAGGCGTGTCATTTTCCTTCTATTTTCGTGGCCCTGTGCAGTCGATGACACAGCAGAGATGGTAGTTGACGGCCTACTTCGTTATACTTGTGTTTTTCTTTGTTTATGTGAATTTTTCACTGACTCCCCCTGAACGCTAGGTCCTGCCGAACCGAACGGCCGACAAATAAACTTTGCACTTTCATATTTGTGGTTGATGGTACATTTTCAGCTTCATTGTTATTAACTTTAGCTTGCGCAACTTTTCGCCGGTAATTTCGCACTCGCTCCGTCGTTGCTGCTCTCTTATCACTCAGTCGTTCAACAACAATTAACTCACTGGAAAATGAAGTACGAAATGAAAGAAATGACCCTGTGTTAGCTGATGGTGCTCCTATGGTTTTGAGCGCTCTTTACGCGCTCTACAATGTCCTTGTCTTCCCGCTACGCGAGCTTTTTGATAAAACAATTTCGACTCGTTTGTAATCTTTACAATGCCCTGTCTCAAATTCTAGAGTGTTTCATCATTTTGAGATTTCAACGCGTTTATATGCATTCTATGTGCGGCATTATCCCCTAAAACGTTTTGACGTGAAAACGTCTTTCTTCTCGTTGAGTATGTACATTGGTAGCCAGTCCAACATTCTTGTGTTACAAAACGTGTCGTCATTTTTCAATCGCTACTAACCTCAAGACTAATAACGCGATAACAACTGTTGAGGTCACAGTGGAAAGAACATATTTGTACATATTTATGATGCGGCGTTCGGTTTTCCAGTGACGTGAGCTGAGCGGTCGATATGTAGACACTCTGCTTCATAGTCATCTGTGGTAATGTAATAATTGGTAGCCATTGGTTCAAGTCGATACTATGTGTGTTGACTTTGTTTTAATGTTAAAAATATGTGTATTACAATTCTAGCCCTAAACATTGATTTATTGGCCATTTCTTGTTTGTTATTCTATCTCTTCATTACCTTCAGTGAGAGAAACTCAAGCGATAAAGGCTGGGCCATATACGATTTGGAATTTGAATCGGATATAAAAAAAAATAATGAATATTTGTCCAAAACTATAACTTTGTTAGTAAGATTGAACATTTCCGTTTACGAGTGAAACACAACATCATTCAAATGACTGCCAAGGCTGGCCTTACAGTACCACATCGAATCACCAAATTTTCAGTACATTACGATTGTTTGGGCTTCAATCTCATGAATGGCAACTTCAATTTCGTGTTTCAAGGACTCAATCGTCTCTCGTCCGATAAGCGTAACATATCTTTAATTGATCCCCACAAAAATAGTCTAATGGGTTCAAATCACAGCTCTGAAGTGCCCAATTCGGATCAGATTTTCGCTGTTCAAAAGCGTTGCGCAAAAGATCAATTGTATCGTTGGCTGTGTCGCAGTCCCGTCCTGTTGGAACCAAATTCCGTCCATGTAACACTCTTCAATTTTTGGAAACCAAAATCCATTTAACATGGCTCTGTAACGCTCGCCATTGACCCTTAGGGCGGCTCTGAGGTGGAATAAATCTACGGTGGAAATAGCCTCCACGGTGGAAATGAGCTTCATCGGAAAAGATAATTTTTTCAGTAAAAATGTACATCTTCGACCAAACGATCTTCAGCCCTTCCGATGCGATAGGCGAACATAAAACGCATCAGATGGTCTTGAGGCTTCATTTCTTGCACTCTTGTTTGTAGCCAAAATTCTCATCAGATAAGGGCAAGAAATGTTCAGTTCCTGAGAACGACGACGAATTGTTGTTGATGGATGCTCATGCACAATGTGCGAAACCGCAGCAATGTTTTCGGGTGTGCGCACTGGACGAAAACGGGAACGGGTTGTTTTGTCTGTTGTGATACAAGAAATCCCAACTGTTCCCGAACACTGGCAAATATCTCCAAACAACTCCAACACTCTGAGTGTTTCTAAATGTCCCTGACCATTCTTGAATGGGTTTAGATACACCCCAATAGTCCCAAATATTCGCAAAACACCCAATTCACCTCAAAAATACGCCCAGTATAGCCCAAAATACCTTAAATCTATTCTGAATGACCTTGACCAACCTCAACAAACAAATTCATTCAAGTCAAAATAAACAAACACAGAAAACGTAAAGAAATCTTACCTACCCCAACAAATAATCCGAGCCGCTCGCGAGCGATAAACAAGTACGCCATCACTCGCGCCACATCAACAAAATATGCTGACTCGACAGAATGACCAGAACAGGAAAAGCGCACCAACACTTACGCCCAGTCAACACAAACTGCTGACTCCACAGGTTGAACGTTCGGGCAACAACTGTAATCGGACCCGGACCAAATGACTTGGTCGATTACAAATGTTTTGATTACAGGTGAAGACACGTGCCTGGAAATGTACATTCCATTGTGACCGAGGTAAATGACACAAAATATGGAATGGAATGTGCAACCTACGGGAGAATGGCATGTAGGAACATTGGAATGCAGGTAAATGACACGAAATATGCATCGGAAGGCACAAGTTACAGGTGAATGGCATAAACGATCAATTAAACAAAGAATATGACCTGACAGTAGATGGACGATCAACCAGACGCTGATCTAGGCAATATCGGCGGGTCATCGGCTGCTCATTCAGCAGAAAAATTCAGTTCTGGAGCCCGATCTGAGGAAGACGCTACTTGTATCACCAGAAGGAAGACGCTGCCCGAGAGATTGAGGATACAGAAGATGTGAATACCTCTGAAGACGCAGAAGACCTCCGAAGACACCGAAGACGTGAAGACCTCCGAAGACACCGAAGACGACGAAGATCCCGAAGACACAGAAGACGTGAAGACCTCTGAAGACACCGAAGACGCCGGAACCCCCGAAGACACAGAAAACTCCGAAGACCCCGGAAGACCTCTGAGAACGCCGTAGGCCCCTGAAGACTTGTGGGACGCATCAAGTAAAATAAATAATACCAAATCGGTGGACAGGCTTCCGACCTAACACAAAGTGCTCGAACCGGCTCTTGGGCTGGAGGGCGAATTTAACACGTTTAAATAACAAATCACTTAGATCAATGCAGTAATACGTCAAACTAATAAGTAAATAAAATTAATACAACAATATCGTGATAAAAATAAACACTAACATATAACAATATAATAATAATATAGTAATTTAATAATATAATAACCCGTTATTAATTGACCAATAACCAAACTACTTTCCTAATAATATGCAAATATAATATCTGAAAAAGGGGTAACTAACGTGACACCGAGTCAGTAGAGTATAACCGAACAAGTCTGAATGAAGGAGATTGGAGTGGAAGAGGCACTCAAAGATTTTGGGCTGGTCCGCGTCCAATATCGCTGGACGAGTATCGATGGCGAAATCCAGCGCCCCATCAATTCATCGAGACTCCAGGACAACCACAAAAGAAGAAGACAGGCGTAGAGGCTCGATTCCGTCGGGAAATCAAAGAGGCTATCAGGAGCTGGGTTCTAGCCCCTAACAAGGAGGCGTGCATAGCCGCTAGCAGAAAGATTGACCAGTTGAAGCAGGACCGGCGCAATTGCAAAAACCAGAAGTTGAAGCAGAAGAAGATGTTGGCAAAGAATGGAACCCAAAAGTAACTAATGTAAAAGAGTTAATAAATGTACAAGTAACAGAGAAACATTGACTTTTAATGCCCTTGGTCACCCACGATTTCCTAAAAGAGGGAAAACTCATAACATGTCCAATAACGAACCGGTTTCACAAACTCGCTTCACTGATTGATCAACTGATTGGAAGGCAAATTTTTTCCGTAAATTTCTTATGGTTTCCGTAGAAAAGTCACCAGTCTTGAAGTAAGTTTTCAATAGTTCCCAAATTTGTTCAAGCGTAAAGCGTCCCATTTTTTAAACCTCAAACATAAGACTAATTTTCTGTTAGTTCATGAAAGTCATTATGCCTATCAAACTCCAAATATACGGCAGTTCGTATTCCAAATGTTAGATGCCTCTCCCTGTATTTTCTATTCCGTAGAAAAACGGAAACGGAAAACGTAGAAAAACGGAATCCTTATAGTTTCGTCATGTCCGCTTGTCCGTATGTCACAGCCATTTTATTCAAAGACTATTGAAACTATATAAATGAAATTTAGAAGTAAGGTGTCTCCTGTGAACCACTAGAAAATGCAGTAGTCAAAGTGAAGAAAAAAGTTTTATTAAGGGTGACAACCATACATGAGTCTGAGGAACAAGATTTTTTTTTTCATTGCACATACTCGTGTGAGGAATTTTTCGATAGGTCTTTAAAAATGACAATGATGTTGTTAGAAACTTTTTTCCTTTAAGCTTATCGTTCGCGAAATATACGCTTCTCAAAACGTCAAAAGTGTGTCCCCCCCTCTCTAACTTTTGAACGCCGGGCCAGAAAAATCTGAATAAATTAAAGGTAGTAGAACTATATAAAAACAGTGATCGATTTTTGGTTTGAACAATCAGAGTCTTACCGTTAATTATGTAGATATTCGATGTTTTAAGCTACCAACAAAGATTTCTTCAACTCATTACTTTATGCGGCATTCTACGGAACCCTTAGCTTATGTGTGTCCAACACGCACTTGGTTTCTTTTTATCTTATTAATCATGACTTTTTGTTATAATGGGATTTATAGTATTTTGTGTTTTATATTATTTATGAATCTATTTGTATATTTGTTATGATTACGAGTGTATATATTGAAGATATGAAACAATTTTCAGTAATCCATTCAATCATCTTTACTATCAGATTTCTTCAATAATTCATTCATCTTTACTATCAGATTTCAATGATTTACAAAATTATTAGCTAGAATCGTCATCTTGGATATGGACACATTTATCAAAACTCACAGTAGAGGAAATTAATGTTTGACAAAAATGCAGGAAATGTCAAAATAATGGGGGTCGGTCATACATATAAACACCGTGGGACACTCCGATACGGGCAAAAAACTGTTGAAAATTCAAAATTTGAAATTTATCACTTCCCCATCTTTTGTATGCACATCTTTAAACTCAATTAAGAGAAAAATTACGTATGAAAAAGAAGTAAATAATGTCAAAAACGGTTAAAAATTCAAAATCTGAGTTTTATCAGTTCTCAGATCTTTTGTATGTATATATTTAAAAACTGAATTTAGAGAAAAATCATGTATGACAAAAAGAGTGAAAATGACAAAATAATTGGGTTCGGTCATACATACGAACACCCTAGGACGCTGCGTTTAGCCGCTACGGGCAAAAAACCGTTGAAAATTCAAAGTTTTACCGGAAAAGTACCCTAAAAACCTGAAGAAAATTGTCCAATTTCTGATTCCCGGAACCTTTCTTGTCCCATAATTCAAAATCCATAAATTAATATACAATTTTTCAAGAACCTGTAAAAATCCACTTGCTACGGTTTGAGTAAACCAAAATAAATTTTCTTTTCAAAGTTTCCGATTCCCCGCAGCGAATTGGCGAAAGCCCCGGAAGCAATCAGGTGCCTGTCTTTATGTAAAAGCTAATTCTGGTTCGAGCACGCGAAAACTAATAACCTAAGATCAATACCATAGCTTCATTTATACAAGAAAACTAACGATTATAGTTACAAAGACAGCGATATTTTGTCAAGATTGCATTTTGTTAGCCGCTTCATTTATACAAGAAAACTAACGTTTATTGTTACAAAGACAGCGATTTTTTGTCAAGATTGTATGTTGTTAGCCGTAAATTTTCAAATTCTTGGAAAAAAACACAGTGATCGTTCTAAATACATAAAATTTAAATTTAGGTTTCCATGACACAAACCTTCGTACTAATTTTGGTTGTTCGTTCATCCGAAAAATTGTTAACTAAGAAGCCTACCCCTAGTGATTTTTTTTCGCGAATTAATTAACAAAAAATAGATGTTAGCACTCACCGTCAAAAATACTATTAGTATGCAAAATTTCAGATCGATTGATCGAACGGTCTAGGAGAAGTTTGGTTACACAGGTTTCATATTTCGTCGACGCATAAGAGCGAGAATAATTTTTTTGTTATCTTTTTAATGGTAAAACGTCTTTTCGCTCGTTAAGTACACTGATAGCCAGTCAATCTTTCCTGCGCTACAATATACTATCAGATTTCAACCGCCAATAGCTACGAGGCTAATAATGCTATAACAATTATTGAGGTAGCAGTTCATAGAGAATTCCTGTACGAGTTTATCGTGCAGCATTCGTTTTTCGCGTGACGTCATCGGACTAGTTCACTAACGCATAATTTTTGTTAATAAGCGTTGCGTTAAAATATAAATCAGTGTAGCGTGAGAGCGCGATCATCTAGGACGTTCGTTCGGGTGTCATTGTAAGGAGTTTGATGAGAACTACCAGGACCAGAAGTGAAACAGTCAAAAAATTTGCTGTAGTGTAAGTAAAAATCGGTATTAGATTAAAAATTGAAAACAAAATTAAAAGTATTGGCTCATATGAGTCGTAAATATGGGCCGAATCGAATAAAATGCAAATCAAAGATGGCCTGCATCAAGTCGAATTCAAAAAAACCTAAAGTGTCCGGTGCCGAGTAAATGTCAGAGCTATGGCAGCACTAAAGAAGAAATGAAAATAGAAATAAACTTGTGATTTATCTTCTCTGTTACCGTATTTACTCTATACTAGGGGGCGCCCCCTGCTCGCTACGCTCGCCAACCCCCGCCGTTCGCTCCGCTCACTCTAATAGCTCGCGCATGGAGCTATATATACAGTAGCATTGTAAGTAAAAAGGTTATTTAGTTCAGACTGTAGTAGCAATCATTTCAGCTAATTTTGCACGTCAAAGTACATCTATATTGAATGAGGCCCTATCTATAATTATCGAAAACCTTGCGGGTGCGGTTGCGGATGTCAAAAGATCTTAAAATTTTCTCATACAAAATACTTTTTGTAAAAATTCTTTCATCTTCTGCCAAATGACCTTGGCTTTGTGTTTCAGAATTACATATAAACACGCAATCGGTTAAACGATCTAACTCTACTGGCTACAACATACAATTAACAGTGAGAAAATATAGGTTGTTTGAGTAAGATTCCTGATTTTTGAAACGTTTGCCCCTGGGATATATTAATTGTCATCGCAAAAGCCAGAATGACGGGAAGTTGAGTTTCTTGAAAAGAAAAAGGCAAAAATACGTCACACGTGTCGAAATAAGTGTGTTTCGGAAAACTTCTGCTAAAATCTCACAATCCAAAAAATTTGCTTTTGCATTTGAACTAAACGAATAGGTGTACCATTGACCAAGCAAGTCATGTCCTGTACACAAATTACGAATAAGTAAAAGTATGCAATTTGGCTTTTAAAATAAATTTGTGGGATCGGGAGCCAACTTACATCAACTGAGTTTAAAAATTCTACTGGAAAATTATTTTGCTCTCTATAATCATCACTCAAGATTTTATCGGAACTCAAATATATTCGTTTCTCTCCGGCCAGGCTGTTAAAGATTTCTGCATCAATGAAAGTACACGCTTCATATTTGGGTGATAATATAACCGAATTGAGAATATCGTTAGGCTTTATGGTTTCAGATACATTGCCATAAGTATCTGGAATCACGAAGTTGCAGCTAACTAAATGGGAAGGAATTTCAATAACATCTTGGCTGTAATCTGGAAATGTGGGTAAAGTTCCATTACAAAGAGATTTAAGAAATTCAACGAATTCAATCTCATGAGGTGAAGCTCTCATATTTTGGGTAAAAGTTATTTTGTGGATTTTGAAAATTCGGACCATGAACTAAGGCAATTCTCAATAAGTGGTACACATGTACCGTGAGATATAGCTGGCAATATTCGTCAAAAATCTCCACAGAGTAAAAAAGTCTTACCTCCAAAAAGTTTAGTTGAATTGCCGAAGGAATCGTTTACTGAACAAAATTTCCTCAATAGCTAATAAAGCACGGTTCTATGAATCATTTTCTGAAAAGTTTCTTAAAAATTCTTCACACATGAAAATTTTGAATTCATTCCAGAAATCTGAAGCATTTGTAGGAAAGTTCATACCACAAATAGGATATGGCAACTAACTCTCTTAACTGCTGAGAGGTCTAACGATCTTTTACTTCTAATAAATATTCACGCTCTCTCCATCATTTCATGCGACACTTCGTGCATGTGCTGAAAATGTGCAGTAAATAATGTTCCCAACAGTACCCAAATCCTGATGGGACCTCGAAGATGAAGCTAAAATAGTCTCAAATGGAACAACTCAACATAAAACATAAAATAATCGAGCAAAATCTCTACTACTTCCTCTTCGAGGTTTTTCGATTTCTCTTCTTTATCTACCTAAATATAATGCATCGGCGTCTCTGTATATAGAAACTCGGACGAACTAATTCGATTGATTTCATAGAATGCAGTCAATTTTGTTCTTCTGTGATTTTTAAGAGCTTGCTGAACATTTCCTTCCCTAAAGACTGCATTTGGCCGATGAGGCAAGTGACATTCAAGTCGAACTATAATATATATTACGTGACTGGTAATGCATTGGATACTCATTTATGCGCCAACTATCTTCCGTAGATCCAACATAGTGACCGGACAAAAAGCTATTGATTTCATCTATATAAACTTTGCCCTCAACTCGACCTCAAACTCTTACAAACTGTAATGAGGCACAGTCGTATCCCTTATTAACATATTTGTGCATATAGTTTAGGCTCTTAACTGTGCCAAGAACTTCCACATTTAAGTAGCAATCAAATTTCGCTAAAAGATATGGATTTTAAGGAACAGCATAACGGTTGTCAACAGAGTGGCCACGAAAGTCAACTGTTATACCATTAACACGACGCATCTAACATTGGCTAGAGTTGTATTGTAAAAGTCCTTAGAAAAGCTTTTGCTGCATTTACCATCTCTCATACAGACGAGGATACGATTCAACGAACCACATGGATCGTGGATCATATGGTTTTTAACTAAATTATGAAGTTGTGGGATATACATATATATTGTAAATAAAATATATCTGGAATTTCCGTACAAACGAACCAACTTTCATTTCCAACCGTTTCTTTTTTCTCTAAATTGAGGTTTTAAAGGTGAGCAGACAATAGTTTGGAAATATGATATAATTTAAGATTTTCACTTTTAAACAGTTTTTTGCTCCTAGCGGCCAAATAAAGCATTCTAGGGGGTATGATCAACCCCTAATATTTTTTCATTTCCCAACTTTTGGCCATATATCATATTTCTCTAAATTATGTTTTAAATGTGGGTCCATACAAAAGTTGGGAAACATGATAAAATTCAGACTTTCGCTCGCTTTCCATAAACATTCGTTAAAGTTAACCTCGCGTTTTCTAGAAATAACTGTAAAATTGTGATTTTCCATATTTTTTAAAATAAAATTTGCATATATTTTTATCAAATTAGCAAAAAACAATGGTATAAGTAAACGATGGCTTTAAATTTGTCTGTGGTAATGCATCCATATTATTGTCTGTGGCCATATGATCATTGTTTTGGCTTTTGTCTGGAAGAATGCAATTTTATTAGCCAAAGATTGCCTTCTTCCAGGCAAAAAACAAAAGAATGAACGTGTGAATATTGTCTGTGATATGGCTGCATTTGCCGCTCACATTATCATTGGCATATATATTAGGTTTGAGTGAAAAGAATGCACGTATTTGGCATAAATGGTTGTTTATTCAGTCGAACGTATGATCTATGCAAATTATAATGTTAAATAAGTATGTTCTATATTTTAATTTTTTCGTAGAGGAATGCAATTATATATTAATTTTCTTTTCTTCTTTATATTTAATTTTAATTAATTTAATTTCTGTTTCTATTTTGGTCTTAATTGTTCTCGTCAAACCTCCTACAATAACACCCGAACGAACGTCCTAGATGATCGCGTTCTCACCCTACACTGATTTATAATATTACGCAACGCTTATTAACAAAAATCATGCGTTAGTGATCTAGCCCGATGAGGTCACGCGCAAAACGAATGCTGCACAATAAACTCGTACAGGAATTGTCTATACACTGTGACCTCAACAGTTGTTATAGCATTATTAGCCTCGTAGCTATTGGCGATTGAAATCTGACGGTATATATTACTGTAAGAAAGTGTGACTGGCTATCAGTAAGTTAACGAGCGAAAAAATGTTTTAACGAAAAAAAGATAACAACAAAAGCTTCGTACTAATATGCACTTTAATTAAACTATTAATATCAAACTTTTAATTACAATGGTTATGTAGACTAGTACGGTTACAGAATAGATAAATCACAAGTTTATTTTTAACCGCCGTTTTTTTATTCCTTCTTCGATGCTGCCGCAGCTCTCACACTTGCTTCTATTTCGGAAAATATTTTTATATTTGCTCTTTGAGTCCTGGTAGCTCATTTCATGCTTTTTACAATGATACCCAAACCAACGTCCTAGCTTAACGCGTTCTCACGCTACACTCATAAATATCCTCACACAACGCTAAACAACAACAATCACGCGTGGGCGCTTGCACTAGCACGATGACGGCGCGGGAAAACTGGGTGCCTATCCACTGTGACCTCAACCGATGTAATCGCGTTTTTAGTCTTGTAGTTATTAGCGATTGAAATATGATGGTGTTTTGTAACACAAGAATGTTAGACTAGGTACCAATGTACATACTCAACGAGAAGGAAGACGTTTTCACGTCAAAATATGGCAAGTGCGGATGACCCGGGACCAACACCCGCACTCTCATCTAAGGTCCCCAAATCAATCGTTATCTGTGAGGAGACTGTCGCGAAAACGTTTCGGTCGCAGCAAAAATCGATGACATTCCTGTATCTTGCCCAATTGAAACCGGTGCCACTCATACAATCGTTCACCCAGCCGCGCTTTCAACATCTTTTTTGGAAAGGATACAGCACACGTTCGCGTCAATCAAAGGAGTAAGTGGCGATATAATCCCCGTCTTTCGAGTCGTCGACGTAAGCTTCACTTTCAATAAGGTACGAGTGGTTCACCCGATTTACGTGGCTTAAATCGCTAAAAGTGCTATCATCGGGATGGATTTCCTCACCAGCGTGGGCTGCATTATAGATATGAAGGAAGGTTACTTGCAAATTTGTGTCACCCGTGTTGGTATACCCGTGACCAGCGCCGCATGTACACCTAAGATGGAGCTCGTCGACAACTGCACCGCTAACCTGGTCGACTCCGAAGATATCGTCAGAAGGCTCAAGCAGCATCTACAGGATTGGTATCGCCGGTCAGCAGAAGGGCTTAATCCTCCACAGAAAACAAAACTGGGTTTGTTACTGGAAAAATATGAGCCAGTGTTCTCCAGTGATCGAAACGACGTACACCTAGTCCCCGATTTACGTCGTACATGCGTTCTGAAAAATTGCGACGTAACTTGAAATAACGTAAATCAGGTTTGATTCGATTTACATCGTAACCAACGTAATTCGAATCTGAATCATAGAGGCGTTAAAAATAGCATATGTATGTAGTATTTACATATAGGTTTGTTCATACTTAAACTGATTCATAATGGTATGTAATTATTGAAATAATAACAATTGAATTTTGAAAAAGGAAATGATTTATTCCAAATATTCCATTGTAATATAAACTGATATAAATTAGTATGTAATTCAATTATGCTTATGAAAATGAAAAATCCAATTATATTTGTATAGCGATTAATTTTAATTATATACATATATACGTGTATGTAAACTTAATCTGATTCAGAATTGTCATTCGAGTTACTACTGCTATCAACAGTTGAAAGAATTGGCTCTTTGCTAGAACTTTGAGAGATAGTTTTGAAAAATGTCGTTATGGGGCTCTGAGACGCAGTCCTCATTTTTTCGTTATATAGTTCTGAATAGCACCTTACATGGTTAGATAAACCTTGATTACACCGTTCGCTTCGCTTGATATCTGGGTCGCATTGGTTGAGTATCTCCATTGCTTTATTAATATGATTTAAAGCTTCTGAAAGCTTGTTTGTTTTCAAACCAGAAGTAGATACGTCTATTTGAATTTCACCTTTCGCATCTCTGTCGTCTTTTTCTAACAACTGGATCAATTCTTCATTAGATATATCCATTTCTGGCAAATTAAGCAATTCTGATATATCGTTCTCATCCACATCACCGAATCCAATTTTCTTAGCAAGTTCCAGAATATCTCTTTGAGTTTGCATCGACTCTCCAATCTCTTCTTCAGCATGGACACATTCTGGCCATAATTTTTTCCAAGCTTTATTCAAAGTTGAAGACTTTACTTCTAACCATGAACTATTAATATTGTTTACTGCCTGTAATATATCATAGTTTTTCTAGAAAGTTTTTAATTCAACGCCTTTTTTCATTGCCTCAATTAGGTTACCGAATGTCTTACGTAAGTAATATGCCTTAAAACTCGATATTATTCCTTGGTTAGCAGGTTGAAGCACGGCAGTAGTATTTGGTGGTAAAAAAGCCACCTGTATATCATCAAGTTCGTTTAGATCTACTATTTGATGGCTAGGCGCGTTGTCAACGAGCAGTAAGACCTTTTGTGATAAATTTTTTTCCTTCAATATTCTTTGACTGCTGGACAAAAATATGTCTTAAACCAATCATTAAATAAGTGCGCAGTCATCCAGCCTTTTTTATTTGATTTCCAAATTACAGAAAGATTTTTCTTGGAGACAGCCTTCATACATCTTGGTGTTTCTGAATGATAAATCGCCAACGGCTTTAATCTAAAGTCCCCAGAAGCATTTCCCCCAAGAAGTAATGTTATTCTGTCTTTTGCGGCTTTAAAACCAGAAGCGGTTGCTTCTTTCTTAGATACAAATGTTTTTGAAGGCATTCGTTTCCAGTAAAGCCCCGTTTTGTCAACGTTAAAAACTTGATGAGCAGTGTACCCAGTTTCTTCAATCATCCTCTTGAGTGTTTCGGGATATTTTTTGGCTGCTTCCAAATCGGAACCAGCAGCCTCACCTTTCAATTTTATGTTGCGCAATTTATATCTCGCTAGGAAGCGATGAAACCAGCCACGACTAGCAACAAACGTTACTCTAGATGCCACTTCATCTCCCTGTTTCTGTAAATCCTGAAACAAACTCTTGGCTTTGGCTTGAATTACCATCATACTGATGGGAACATTTTTTTGATTTAAGTTTTGGATCCAAACATTTAAATACCGTTCCATTTTTTCAAGTGTAGAACATCTCGCCTAAGTAATTATGGTGGCTGAACTTGAGGACCCTGCTTCCACGCTTGACCGAATCCTATCTGCATTACTTCTAATTGTTCGAATTGTCGTTGCAGGTAAACTCATTTCCCGAGCAATCTCAACAGCCTTCGCTCCTTCATCAAACTTTCGCAATATTTTCAATTTTATGTCTAATGTTATTGCTTTTCTGTTTTTAGTTTTATTTGGCAAAGATTTATCGGAGGCTTTGCGCTTTCGACTCATTATTTCGTACCAACGTACAATGAACTGTATGTACAAAAGTTCACTAAAAATATATACAATGATGATTTTATACTTATTGATTGAGCTAATTTCAAACACCAGTTTATTTGTTGAACAGGATATTGAAATTACCTGTCAAGATATTGGCATTCGAAATACGAAACTGGTGCTTGAAAATTAAGCCTATCATAAATCAACTAATGCTTACAACAAAACACCAAACGGTAGCACACCACCAAAAATTAAAAAAATTAAAAAAGGGGTATATTGGTTTTCTGCTGAGTACTGAAAAATGCGAACCACGGTGCCTTCACAATGAAATCACTACGAAAACTGAACTTTATTAGAGTTGCGTTCTTTTGGTACTCCTTATCAACTGCAATTGGGAATTTAGAACGCATTTATAGAACTCAACTAATATACATATATACCTAATACGGAAACTGAAACGTAAAACGTATAACTGATACGTAAATCGGCTACAGAAAATTTCTCATTTCGGGGATAAATAGAATTCTCTCGAAATTATCGACGTAAGTCTGGAACAATTACGACGTAAATTGAGTATTATGTCATGATTTCAATTCGACGTAAGTATGAAATAACGTAAATAGGGTGCGACGTAAATCGGGGACTAGGTGTACGAAGGACCTCAATCATCAAACACCAAATCGACACCCAAGGCTGCAAACCCATAAAAATCCCTCCACGACGTCTCCCCATTTACCGAAGAGAAGAAGCCTACAAATTGTTAGAGGAAATGCAGGACGCTAAGTTGATACGTCCGGCCACTAGTCCTTGGAGTTCGCCTGTGGTCCTCGTTAAGCAGAAAAATGGATCACCTTGATTTTGTGTCGATTATCACCGCCTTAACGAAGTTACCAAGAAGGATTCGTATCCACTACCGCGAAAAGACTTGACTCTGGAAGCCCTGGGAGATTCCCGATAGTTCAGCACTGTCGACCTACAGAGTGGCTATTGGCAATTGGAAATGGCCCCCGAAGATAAAGAAAAGACGGCATTTACCTTTGGACATGGGCTGTTCGAGTACGAAGTAATGCCATTTGGACTGACCAATGCACTGGCGACTGTCCAACGTTTGATGGAACTGCTACTCCACGGAATACCAAACAAGTCTTGTTTAGCTTACCTCGATGGAATCTTAGCCTACGGCCATACCTTCGAGGAAGCTCTTCAAAATCTTCAGTTGGTGTTGGAGCGACTCAACAAAGTTGGACTCAAACTGTCTCCCGACAAATGCCACCTATTTCGAAACGAAGTTAAGTACCTGGGTTATGTTATTTCGGAATTCAGCATCAGAACCGACCCTGAGAAAGTCACCGCCGTAGAAAATTGGGCTCAACCAAGTGACAAGAAAGAACTTCAGTCCTTTCTCGGATTTTGCGCCTACTACCGAATGTTCGTGAAGGATTTCTCAACCACAGCAAGTCCACTAAATGCACTAACTCGGAAAGGCTGCAAATTTGTATGGACGAACGAAACCCAACTTGCTTTTGAAGCGCTGAAGAAGGCTCTAGCTCCAGCTCCCGTACTTCGCCAACCGAAAGAAGATGCAGAGTTCATTCTGGACACAGATGCTAGCCACCATGCATGGGGTGCCGTGCTCTCTCAAACCGTGGACAATCGACAGTGCGTGGTAGAATACCACAGCAAAATCTTCAGCCGACCAGAAAGAAATTACCAGGAAAGAAGTGTTGGCAGTAGTGAAGGCCGTACAGCATTTCCAACCCTACCTTCTAGGACGCCATTTTATCGTTCGTACGGAGTATGCATCAATAAAGTGGCTTATAAATTTCAAAAACCCCGGAGGACAAACGGCACGCTGGTTAGAAATCCTCCAACAATTTGATTTTACTGTCCAACATCGTGCAGGGAGCCAACACTATAACGCTGACGCCCTATCTAGACGCCCGTGTGAGGAATCTGGTTGTTCGAACTGTTCCAGGGTGGAGGCACGAGAACTGATTAGCGCGAATGTGTCGGTTGCATTGGAAGATATCAGGATGTTGCAACAACAGGCCGAAGACTTAAGCCAAATTCACCAGTGGTTGAAAGAAGGGTATAAACCGACTGCGGAACATATATGGCACCTCAGTCCGTACGTGAAGGCATTCTGGTCAAAGTGGCCAAGTTAACATCTAAATAATGGAACCATTATCCGAAAATTCAAACGGGCCGAAGAAAATGTGGAGCAAATCCTACTCTCCCGATCACTGCATAATCGAGTCCTCGAGCTACTCCACGAAAACCCAACAGGCGGTCATTTTGGATACTCGAAAACCTTGGAGAAGGTCAAAACGCGATACTGGATAGGATGTTGTGACGATGTAAGGGATTGGTGCTCTGGGTGCACCGTGTGTCAAAGCCGAAACAATAGTCGCCGAAAACACCGACGACCATTGTGTCTAGTAAATGTGGGCGCCCCGTTTGAAAGGGTGCTGTTGACGTTCTGGGTCCTCTCCCCACCACCCACCGAGGGAACCGATACGTCCTCGTACTTATGGACTATTTTACAAAATGGCCTGAAGCCTTCGCCCTACCCGACCAAACTGCCGAGACGGTGGCAGACGCGCTAATCAGCAATGTGTTCTCGCGATTTCGAGTGCCGTTGGAGCTTCATTCAGACCAAGGGTGTAACTTCGAGTCGGAGGTTTTCCAACAAGTCCTAAAAAAGCTCAAAAAAGAGAACACGAGAACGACTCCCCGCCACCCCCAATCAGACGGCATGGTGGAGCGTTTTAACCGCACTGTGGCTGACTACCTTTCCAAGCACATCGAGGAGAATCAAAAAGACTGGGACCTTTACCTGCCCTTGTTGCTGTTGGCATACCGATTTGCGGTACATGACACCACAGGACAAACTCCAGCCAAGTTGTTGCTCGGCCGACTTAGTACTGGGTTCAGCACCAGGAAAAATCACACACCTTCCGGATTATGTGCGGACGCTGCAACACAATTTACATCAAATTCATCAAATCAACCACAAGCACTAAATCCAAAGGAGCTGCGCGCTGAAGGAACGGTATGACCTGAGAGCTACAAATAAGCCTTTCTATCCTGATGACGAAGTTTGGTTTTACTGGCCCCGACGAACGAGAGGAAGATGCCCAAAACTACAACGAGATTGGGAAGGACCCTACTATGTGAAGGAGAAACTAGGTGAGGTCCTGTACAAAATAGCGAAGCCTCGTTCCCCAGTCACAAAAGTCGTACACCGAAATTACCTAGCACCCGACAGGTGGCGACAGGAAGAACAAAGTTGATGCGCTCGGCCGGTGACTCGAGCCTCAAAGGAGGGGGAAATGTTACCCAAATGCAATCTCGCCACATGCATTTTTACCAAAGGGTAACCATTGGACCGTTGAGGAACTGTTGAACTTTGTGTTTGAGATAATTCTTCGTCGAGTCAGTCGCTCTTCCTAAGTGTGGCGAGTTGACACGGTTTGCAGGTTTTTTTTAAATCAAATTGTTAAAGTTGTTTAGTCAAATTTAAAAATAAATAAAGTGAATATGGCAGAACCCTCCTCCCTTAATTTTAATGTGGAAGCTCCCGGAGTCGACTCTGTTGTCGATCCTCCTGCGCCAGACCAAGGAAACTCTCCCGGAGTCGATTCTGTTGTCGACCCTCCAACAGCGGACTGAAATTGTAACAATATATTTACAAGGAGCTTTTTCAAATTTCAATTTGAAAAACTTTTTCAAATTCTTAATCAAATTTTTATTCTATTGATTTATCAACATTCACTTTAAAGTTTTCAGTTTTTGTCAAAAAAAAATACTTTTCAATTTAATATGTATTTACAAGGAATTTTTTCAAATTTCAATTTCAAGAACTTTTTCACATTTTTAATCAAATTTCCTTTTTCTATTGATTTTTCCACATTCACCCTCTCCATAATTTTTAATATTTCTATGATTCAATTCCGAAACACTCTGAATTTGAGCTAGGGGTCTGTCCGGTGACTGCGCGTGAAAACTTACAGAAGGGAAGCCGGTGACCACTACAGTCAACGGCCAAAATCACGACTGATCACGCGCGTCATTTTTCGACAAGTCGCGAATGGCGACGAAAAATTCGCGCAATCAGCGCTTGTTTATTTAATTATTACGAACTTACGCGATCAGATTTCATCACGACGGTAACGGACAGTTCGTTGCGCATGTGATCCGGTCGCGATCAAATTTCATCGCGATGAAAAAACTTAATCGCGACTGGATGGTAAAGTGGCAGAAATTCGTCACGCATAGGTTCCAAAATGCTTACGTAAGCATTTTGGGCTGGGATCAAACGGGTTCCCATGAAAGTAGCTTACCGCAGGGGAGGGTTAGCGGGGAGAAGGGTACATTTAGCATGTGTGACTGGGCCTATGCCCAGTCACAACAATGCAGCAAAAACAGGTAGTTCAAGGTTTAAACAATATTAAATTTGGCTCCACAGATCCCTTCTGTGAAAGATGTGTTTACGCGAAACAGCATCGCTACGAATTTCCTAAGGCAGATGCACGAAGATCATAAATCCCAGGGGAAATATTTCACGCAGACGTATGCGGAAAGATCGGGGTACCATCAATTGGCGGAGGCAACTATTTTTTATTGCTCAGTAATGAATACTCGAGGTACTGCTTTGTATATATTCTTAAGGACAAAACAGATATATTCTCAAGCTTAAACCAATTTATTACCAATGTTCAAGCTGACGGACACCAGATGAAACGGCTGAGGACAGATAGCGGCAAAGTGTT
This sequence comes from Chrysops caecutiens, assembly GCA_963971475.1. Taxonomy (NCBI): domain Eukaryota; kingdom Metazoa; phylum Arthropoda; class Insecta; order Diptera; family Tabanidae; genus Chrysops; species Chrysops caecutiens. The sequence goes on along the minus strand of OZ020568.1, from coordinate 24,791,948 downwards.
CCGCAACACTTTGATAAAAGTACTCCCTTTGTCAAACAAAATCACAGACAATGTAACTACACCGAGAGCTCCAGAACAAAACGGATACATAGTAAGACAAGGCAGGACAATAATTGAGTCAGCTAAAGCTTTGCTTCACACAAGCAACCTACCACAATTTCTTTGGGGAGAAGCTACAAACACAGCCATTTACGTAAAGAATAGAACTGCTCAGAAACACTAAACGGACATACACCCTACGAAAAATGGTTTGGCTCAAAACCATCACTCAAGCATCTTAGAAATTTCGGTTCTGACTGCTACGCTCACATCTCGAAGCAGCTACGTACTAAATGGCAACGCAATTCAGAAAAATGTCAAGTCGTCGGGTACAGTGATGGAAATAAAACGTATCATCTATACAATAATACGACTTAGGACATATTAATTCACAGAGACGTGATATTCAACGAAGGTAAAAATAATTCGGCTCACATCGTTATTGAAAAATCCGAACAAAGCACAGAATCCAAGGAAATTAATGAAAAAGTTGGAGAAGAAATCGAACAATGTGACGTGTTTTTACCGAACAGGAATATATCAATCAACAAGCTGAAAATAAAATAAAACATAAGAATCCTCGACTTCCAATACCTCGTTATCCTTACCCTAAACGAAATTTATACAGATCCAGAGGGAGTATCACAGAAGACGAATCATCACTAGCTGAAGCATGTATCACCGAAACAGAAATTACACGTTTAGAAGAAATACTGGAAAATGAAGACTCCAAAAAATGGATTGAAGCTATATACAGCGAACTTGATTCGCTCGAGAAAAATAACACTTGGATACTCGTCGACAGACCAACAAACAGGAAAGTAATAGGAAATAGATGGGTATTTAGAACGAAGTATAAAGCCGATGGAACAATTGATATATACAAAGTCAGATTAGTCGCCAAAGGGTACAGTCAAACATCCGGAATAGATTATGAAGCTATATTCGCACCAGTAGTAAAATATCAGTCAGTAAGAGTAATACTGGAAATTTCAGCAGCACTTAATCTACATATGTATCAATACGGCATAAAAACAGCCTTCTTACATGGTGACCTCACTGAAGACATCTACATGGAGCAAGCATATGGCTTTGAATTAAACGAGAAAGTTTGTCTTTTGAAGAAAAGGCTATATGGACTGAAGCAGGCACCAAATTTGGTAAGTACTTATGTGAAAACGGCTTGACACAATCAAAAGCTGATCCTTGCGTATTTCATTCAAAACAAAGAGACAACATTAATACTTTTAGCGCTGTATGTAGACAATGGACTACCGTGCTGCAATGAAGAAGAAGTACTAAATGAATGGCTAGCAAAACTGAACAGAACATTTGAAATTACATATGCGCAAGCTGAATACTTTGTCGGCATGCAAATCGAAAAGGAAATAGATGAAGGAAAAATAAAAATACATCAAAACGTATTCATAGAAAAAATCCTAAAAAGATTTAATCACGACAAGAGTACACCAGTATCTATACCTGCCGACCCCGGCATAAAATTCACACAAACAACTGATGATATAGATCAAAGGAAGGAATATCCCTATCGCGAAGCACTAGGCTCACTCATGTATTTAATGATATGGTCAATACCTGATATTGCGTTTGTTGTAGGAGTACTTAGTCGATATATGGAAAAACCTCAACACACACACTGGATTGGCATTCAAGGAATATTCAAATATTTGTCAGGAACAAGCCCAACAGGCAAAAACGAAATAAATGTCAACATGTTCTGCGACGCAGATTTGGCAGGTGACCCAGACACAAGAAAAAGCACTACTGGTTGGGTTCGTTTCCTAAAACACGGTCCCATAGCATGGAGCTCTAGAAAGAAATCAACAAAAGCAGCCAGTTCCACGGAATCAGAGTTCATAGCTCTATGCTCAGCAACGAAAGAAGCTATCTGGTTAAGACGACTCCTGCAAGATCTATGACAAGAACAATCACATCCTACAGTAATTTTCTGCGATAATCAAAAAGCAGTCAACTTAGTAGAAACTCCACAAGCAACAAGAAGAACTAAACATATTGAAAGACAATACTTTTATACCTGCGAAAAACAAGAAAATCATGAAGTGAATATTAAACATATGCACCGAAAAACAACTAGCAGATGCATTCACATAACCATTAACTAGAGATAAATTCTTTAAATTTAGATCTTTGCTTGTTATAAATTAAAGTCAATTATTCATATTTTATTATATATATATATATATATATATATATATATATATATATATATATATATGTTATAAGACAAATGATGAGAGGGACTGTCAAAGAGAGCATCATTTGCTTAAGAGCAAAGATCGCTGATCATCGAAGAGAATTAGACTTGGACCGAAAATGATAAAAACGCGTTAATGCAAGCCTACAAACGTAGTATACTAGCCGCTAGGATCATCAACAACAAAATAATCCTTGAAATGAAATTACCTATACCTTACCGGGAAACGTACCAAATCGTCAGAATTGTTCCCCTACCAACCGTTGTTAATGACTCTTTATATTGTTATACATACAGCCCTCATCTACTTATATCCTTCTAGATCTGGCCCGCGAACACCGACTTGGAATATCTAAAGAAGAATTAAATCATTGTCGTGCAAGAGACTAGACCGAATTCTTTTGTAACATATCCGCTCCACTTTTCTATTCAGGGATTGAACCCCGTAATTGCTAGATTACCCTTATCAAGCTAGATCCCTTTATTCCACAGGATTCCTATTGGACCTCCATATCTAGGCAGAATGTTTAGTTATACTCAATAAAGATATCTATAGTAACAAACGTAATATGCAAGGGCGATATTTTCACTCATTTGTTAAAAGGCAAGGGAATAATGTCCGTTCATCCAGGTTGTTACGTGAAAAACAACAAATTTATTCTCTGTGCCCAAAAGTCGAAAGCGTAGAAATTAACGGCAATCAACTACCATCCTTCAACATTACATCCTTATTGTCAACGTGCTCAGCTTAAAATACACCGTTGTTAATCCCTTAACTAAATTCTTCAACTCTTAATGAATAACAAGCTTTTTCATAGTCCACACGTTGCCTAAAGGGCGAGGAGTCTAAGCCCCTCGAAGATCTGAACATACAGCATGTGCATCATTACACTATGCTTTATTGCAATAACGACGATATATGAAACATTTGTAACCAAACTCCTCCTAGACCGTTTGATCAATCGATCTGAAATTTTACATACTAATAGTATTTTCGACGGTGAGTGCAAACATCTACTAGGTGGCGTTCGCGAAGTCGCACACAAAATTGAGCTGAGCGGTCGACATATAGACACTCTGCTTCATAGTCATCTGTGGTAATGTAATAATTGCTAGCAATTGGTTCAAGTCGATACCATGTGTGTTGACTTGGTTTTAATGTAAAATATATGTGTATTACAATTCTAGCCCTAAACACTGATTTATTGGCCATTTCTTGTTTGTTATTCTATCTCTTCATTACCTTCAGTGAGAGAAACTCAAGCGATAAAGGGTGGGCCATATACGATTTGGAATTGAAATCGGATATAAAAAAAACTAATGAATATTTGTTTAAAACTATAACTTTGTTAGAACGATTCAACATTTCCATTTACGAGTGAAACACAACATCATTCAAATGACTGCCAAGGCTGGCCTTACAATACCCCATCGGATTAATCCAATTTTTCAGTGTATTTCGATTGTTTGGGCTTCAATCTCATGAATGGCAGCTTCAATTTCGTGTTTCAAGGACTCAATCGTCTCTGAATGATAAGCGTAACATATATCCTTAATAGAGCCCCACAAAAAATAGTCTAATTGGTTCAAATCACAGCTCTGAGGCGCCCAATTCGGATCATAATTTCGCTTTATTACTCGATGTTCAAAAGCGGTGCACAAAAGATCGATTGAATCGTTGGCTGTGTCGTAGCCCCGTCCTGTTGGAACCAAATTCCGTCCATATAACACTCTTCAATTTGTGGAAACTAAAATCCATTTAACATGGCTCTGTAACGGTCGCCATTGACCCTGAGGGCGGCAATTTCGCTTATTGAAATAGCCTCGACGGTGGAAATGACCTTCATCGGAACAGATAATTTTTCGGTAAAAATGTTCATCTTCGACCAAACGAACTGCAGCCCATCCGATGCGATAGGCGAACAGAAAACGCATCAGATGATCATGAGGCTTCATTTCTTGGACTCTTGTTTGTAGCCAAAATTCTCATCAGACAAGTGCGAGAAATGTTCAGTTCCTGAGCGAATTGGTGTTGATGGATGTTCATGCACACTGTGCGAAACCGTAGCAATGTTTTATGGTGTACGCACTGGACGAAAACGGGAACGGGTTGTTTTGTCCAATAACGAACCGGTTTCACAAACTAGATTCACTGATTGATTAACTGATTGGAAGGCAAATTTTTTCCGTGAATTTCTTATAGTTTCCGTAGAAAACTCACCAGCGTTGAAGTAAGTTTTCAATAGTTCCCAACTATGTTCAAGCGTAAAGCGTCCCATTTTGTAAACGTCAAACATAAGACTAATTTTCTGTTAGCTCATCAAAGTCATTATGCCTATCAAACTCCAAATATACGGTAGTTCGTATTCCAAATGTTAGATGCCTTTCCCTATATTTTCTATCTTAGTTCTAATCCTATTGTGAGCCCTATTTAATTATACTTTATAAATTATTATTTCCTCTACACTGTTGAACTGGTCAGCTTCTCTAATTTATGTTAAATAATTAAGAAAAGATGTAATTTATGTTATTTATTGTTCTGAAAAATGCTAAATTTGAAATTACTTAATTCCTGCTACTCCTATTATCATTTTTAGGGTTCCGTAGAAAAACGAAATCCTTATAGTTTCGTCATGTCTGTATGTAACAGCCATTTTAGTCGGAAACTATTGAAACTATATAAATGAAATTTAGAACTAAGGTGTCTCCTGTGAACCTCTAGAAAATGCAGTAGTGAAAGTAAAGAAAAAAGTTTTATTAAGGGTGGCACTCCAGAAATGTGTCTGAGGGACAAGATTTATTTTTTCATTGCACATACCCGTGTGAGGTATTTTTGTATAGGTCTTTGAAAATGACAATGATGTTGTAAGAAACTTTTTTCCCTTAAGCTTATCGTTCGCGAAATATACGCTTCTCAAAACGTCAAAAGTGTGTCCCCCCCTCTCTAACTTTTGAACGACGGGCCAGAAAAATCTGAAAAAATTAAAGGTAGTAGATCTATATTAAAAACAGTAAACGATTTTTGGTTTGAACAATAAGCGTCTTACCGTTAATTATGTAGGTATTCGATGTTTTAAGCTACCAACAAAGATTTCTTTAACTAAATAATTTCTGCGGCATTCTACGGAACCCTTCGCTTATGTGTGTCCGACACGCACTTGGTTTCTTTTTATCTTATTAATCATGACTTTTTGTTATAATGGGATTTCTAGTATTTTGTGTTTTATATTATTCATGAATCTGTTTGTATATTTATTATGATTACGAGTGTATATATTGAAGATATGAAACAATTTTCAGTAATCCATTCAAACATTTTTTACTATCAGATTTTTTCAATAATTCATTCATCTTTACTATCAGATTTCAATGATTTACAAAATTATTAGCTAGAATCGTAATTTTGGATATGGACACATTTATAAAAGCTCACAGTAGAGGAAGTTAAAGTTTGACAAAAATGCAGGAAATGTCAAAATAATGGGGGTCGGTCATACATATAAACACCGTGTGACACTTCGTTTGGCCGCTACGGGCAAAAAACTGTTGAAAATTCAAAATTTGAATTTTATCACTTTCACCATCCTTTGTATGTACATCTTTAAACTCAATTTAGAGAAAAATGGTGTATGAAAAAGAGGTAGAAAATGTCAAAATAAGGGGGGTCAGTTATATATATGAGCTTTTTCGGATGCCTCGTTCAGCCGCTACGAGCAAAAAACCATTAAATGTCCAAAATCTGAATTTTATAAATTTTACCATCTTTTTTATGTACACGTTTAAAAACTCCATTTAGAGAAAAATCATGTATGACAAAAAGGTAGCAAATGTCAAAAAAATGGGGGCCGTTCATATATATGAAACCCTTTAAGTGCATAATTTAGCCGTTACGGGCAACAAACTGTTAAAAATTCAAAATCTGTGTTTTATTAGTTTTCCGATCTCTTGTATGTATATCTTTAAAAACTGAATATAGAGAAAAACCATGTATGACAAAAAGGTAGAAAATGACAAAATAATGGGGGTCGGTCATACATACAAATACTGGTTTACTCCAACCGTAGCAAGTGGATTTTTACATGTTCTTGAAAAATAGTATTTTAATTTATGAATTTTGAATCATGGGACAAGAAAGATTCCGGGAATCAGAAAATGGACAATATTCTTCTGGTTTTGAGGGTACTTTTCCGGTAAAATTTTTAATTTTCAACGGTTTTTTGCCCGTACCGTCCTAGGCCGTTCGTATGTATGACCGACCCCGATTATTTTGTCATTTTCAACCTTGTTGTCGTACATGATTTTTCTCTAAATTCAGTTTTTACAGATATACATACAAAAGATCGGAGAACTGATAAAACTCAGATTTTGAATTTTTAACAGTTTTTTGCCCGTAGTGGCTAAATTATGCACTTAAAGGGTTTCATATGTCTGAACGACTCCCATTATTTTGACATTTTCTACCTTTCTGTCATACATGATTTTTCTCTAAATTCAGTTTTTGAACATATACATACAAAAAATCGGAAAACGGATAAAACTCAGATTTTGAATTTTTAACAGTTTTTTACCCGTAACGGCTAAATTATGCACTTAAACGGTTTCATATGTATGAACGACTCCCATTATTTTGATATTTCCTACCTTCTTTTCATACATCATCTTTCTCTACATTAAGGTTTTAAAGGTATGCATTCAAAAGATCAGAAAATTGATAAAATTCAGATTTTGAATTTTTAACCATTTGTTGTTCCTAGCGGTTAAACGAGGCGTCCTACGGAGTTCATACGTATGACCCACCCCCATTTTTTTTAAATTTCCTTACTTTGAATCCCAAGTTGACCAATTTTCTTCCAGCTTGAAGGGTTCTTTTCCGGCAAAATTTGAATTTTATATGGTTTTTTGCCCGTAGCGGCTTAACAAAGCGTCCCACGGGGCTCATATGTATGACCGACCCCCACTATTTTGCCATTTCCTACCTTCTTCGCATACATCATTTTTCTCTACATAAAGGTTTTAAAGGTATGCATTCAAAAGATCGGAAAATTGATAAAATACAGATTTTGAATTTTTAACGATTTTTTGTTCCTAGCGGTTAAACGAAGCGTCCTACGGAGTTCAAACGTATGACCCACCCCCATTTTTTTTAAATTTTCGAACTTTGAATCCCAAGTTGACCAATTTTCTTCCGGTTTGAAGGGTTCTTTTCCGGCAAAATTTGAATTTTATATGGTTTTTTACCCGTAGCGGCTTAACGAAGCGTCCCACGGGGCTCATATGTATGACCGACCCCCACTATTTTGACATTTCCTACCTTCCTTTCGCACGTCATTTTCCTCTAAATTGAGGTTTTAAAGGTGTGCATTCAAAAGTTCGGAGAATTGGTAAAAGTCAGATTTTGCATTTTTAACGATTTTTTGTTCCTAGCGGCTAAACGAAGCGTCCTACGGGATGCATACTTATGACCGTCCCCAATTTTTTTTAAACTTCCTAAATTTTTCTATACATCTTTTTTCTCTGAATTGTGTTTTTAAAAGTGTGTCTTAATCGAAGTTTAACTAATCGAAGTTTAAGTAAAAAGTTAACCAGTTGTGTTTGAGTTTCAACCGGCAATCTATAAATCCTGATTTGTTTCAGTGTTGTCACCGAACATAGGATAAATTTCGATTTCTTATAACTAATATATTTCAATGTTTTTGTAACTTTAAAATTAATAGGTGCTGTAAGGTTTAGTAATAATTCCAAAATTGGCTTTTTTTGAAATAATAGTAATAATCATAATAATAATAATAATAATAATAATAATAATAATAATAATAATAATAATAATAATAATAATAATAATAATAATAATAATAATAATAATAATAATAATAATAGTAATAATAATAATAATAATAATAATAATAATAATAATAATAATAATAATAATAATAATAATAATAATAATAATAATAATAATAATAATAATAATAATAATAATAATAATAATAATAATAATAGTAATAATAATAATAATAATAATAATAATAATAATAATAATAATAATAATAATAATAATAATAATAATAATAATAATAATAATAATAATAATAATAATAATAATAATAATAATAATAATAATAATAATAATAATAATAATAATAATAATAATAATTATAATAATAATAATAATAATAATAATAATAATAATAATAATAATAATAATAATAATAATAATAATAATAATAATAATAATAATAATAATAATAATAATAATAATAATAATAATAATAATAATAATAATAATAATAATAATAATAATAATAATAATAATAATAATAATAATAATAATAATAATAATAATAATAATAATAATAATAATAATAATAATAATAATAATAATAATAATAATAATAATAATAATAATAATAATAATAATAATAATAATAATAATAATAATAATAATAATAATAATAATAATAATAATAATAATAATAATAATAATAATAATAATAATAATAATAATAATAATAATAATAATAATAATAATAATAATAATAATAATAATAATAATAATAATAATAATAATAATAATAATAATAATAATAATAATAATAATAATAATAATAATAATAATAATAATAATAATAATAATAATAATAATAATAATAATAATAATAATAATAATAATAATAATAATAATAATAATAATAATAATAATAATAATAATAATAATAATAATAATAATAATAATAATAATAATAATAATAATAATAATAATCATAATAATAATAATAATAATAATAATAATAATAATAATAATAATAATAATAATAATAATAATAATAATAATAATAATAATAATAATAATAATAATCTTATATATATAAAACAAGATCTTTTTACAAAAGTTTGTCGCGGCAAAACTCCGGATCTACCGGAACAACTTTTATGAAATTTGGTAGGATTTTATCTTATGAGAAGGAGAATGTTTTTGTGAAGTTTCAAAGAAATTCGCCGAAAACTTTTTGAGATATGGTAGTTTTAAAGTTTTGGTCGTTTTGATTTTAAGAGAGCATCTTCTTTCCGTGCGAAAGCTTGAAATAAATAAATTAAGAGCGATCGTTTCTCTCGAGTACACATTTTTACCGATTTCTCTCACTCTCTTGAGCATGAACTGTATTCGCGAGAACAATTCGGTAGTTTGATTTCATAATATCTCTTAATTTTAAGTAGAGTTCTCTTGATATGAAAACAATGATCTGTATCCATGAATGACTCTCAAGAGAAAATCTACTTTAGAATATAAGAGAGATCGTGCAATTATTGTCGCTCCGTCACGCGAAATATTTCTAAGAGAGGAACGAAGAAGATCATGAAAATGGGAATCAAATCGTGGCTCTCGAATACATAGCGTTACCCATCCAAGAAGAAGTCGACTTTAGCGCTTAAGCTTAACAAATGAAGAGAGATCGTGCAATTATCGCATTGTTAGCGGTTACTCCCTCTCTTTTAAATATGAGACGTATTCGAGAGAACATTTCGGCATTTTGTTGATTGCACGATCTCTCTTCATTTATTTTTCTTATGATGCAAAGTACACTTTCTCTTGATATGAAATCCATCCATGGATTCATACTAGAGATGGATGCGACTTCATGTCATGTGGTTTTAGATTAGGAAATGGGGATTGATTTATTTTTGGATCTTCTTATGCCCATTTCGAATACGAAAACTTCAACCTTTACTTGCGTATTAGGGAACCGTTACTTTTCGCTTTTGCAAATCGGAACAAAAGCTCTCTCTCAAGAATTCTCTATGATTTGGCACTCTGTATTTCCGTAGAGCCGGTTTTAATTGTTTTCTACAAATCTTACTCGGGTTATTCAATACAATTTTGGTTCATTAAACCCGTAGCAGGTAGAATTGTTCAAATTGGTGGAAAATGGTTAATATTTTTTTGAATTTCAGATTGTAGGACATCATAATATCCGGGAATCCCAAATTGACCAATTTTCTTCCGGTTTGAAGGGTTCTTTTCCCGTAAAAATTTGAATTTTTAACGGTTTTTTGCCCGTAGCGGCTAAACGAAGCGTCCTACGGGATGCATATGTATGACCAACCCCCACTGTTTTGATATTTCCTACCTTCCTTTCATACATCATTTTTCTCTATATTGAAGTTTTAAAGGTGTGCATTCAAAAGATCGGAAAATTGATAAAATTCAGATTTTGAATTTTTAACGATTTTTCGTTCCTAGCGGCTAAACGAAGCGTCCTACGGAGTTCATACGTATGACCGACCCCCATTTTTTTTAAATTTCCTAACTTTGAATCCTAAGTTGACCAATTTTCTTCCGGTTTGAAGGGTTCTTTTCCCGTAAGAATTTGAATTTTTAACGGTTTTTTGCCCGTAGCGGCTAAACGAAGCGTCCTACGGGATGCATATGTATGACCAACCCCCACTGTTTTGACATTTCCTACCTTCCTTTCATACATCATTTTTCTCTAAATTGAGGTTTTAAAGGTGTGCATTCAAAAGATCGGAAAATTGATAAAATTCAGATTTTGAATTTTTAACGATTTTTTGTTCCTAGCGGCTAAACGAAGCGTCCTACGGAGTTCATACGTATGACCGACCCCCATTTTTTTAAATTTGCTAAATTTTTCAATACATCTTTTTTCTCTGAATTGAGTTTTTAAAAGTGTGTCCAAACGAAAGTTATGATATATGATAAAATTCAGATTAAAATTCGTAAACGCAAAATCTCGCGTTTTCGGAAAAATTTTGTAATTTTTTATATATTGGAAATTCAATTTGTATATTTTTTCCTTAAATCAATAGAAAATACTATTACACAGAAAACAGAACTTTTTGAGTAAATTTTACTCTCCAATGGTACACATTTTTGTTTGTGTTAGTTTTGTGCAAATTTCAGAACATCAAAATTGTGTGCATTGTGTGTACATGTACATTGTGTTCCATCCGCGAAATTTTGTATCAGCCCCCTTCCAGTTATTGTGATCACTCATTCCCTATTTGTCAATCAAACATCAACATCAATTCGCGCACTGTCTGTTCTTTAAATGTTAAAGACGGTCAAAGGCGCATACGGCCCATGCATCTTTTGTCTGATATTACGTGTGTGATGTTGGAAAAAAATGGGTAGAGAGTCACATGGGATCGCGACATCTGGTAAATTATTTTGTCTGTGATTAAACCTTAACTTTTTTTGTAAGTAGAAGAAAGCAATATTTTTCAACAAATTCGCCGAAAATAAATTTACACGGCTAACGTGAGCGTATTGTTGATGTGGCCGATCGGAACGGACTAACCTCTCAGATATTACTGTGCCATAAAAAATTTACATTTGATACTAATCGAAGTGTATGTAAAAAGTTAACCAGTTGTGTTTGAGTTTCAACCGGCAGTCTATAAATCCTTATTTGTTTCATTGTTGTCACCGAACATAGGATAAATTTCGATTTCTTATAACTACTATACATACATTTTTCTGTAACTTTAAGGTTAATAGGTGTTGTTAGGTGTAGTAATATTTTCAAAATTGGCTCTTTTTGAAAGAGTGCTTGGTTAGTTGTTTTAAGTTTATTTCTCATTTTCTTATTAAGCACTATTCATACTTTCAATTTATTATCCATTTTACGGCGAAAATTTGTAGCCAAACGTTAATTAAAACATTGTTGAAAAAGTTAAAGTTTTTTTGGAAGTTTTTGAACTTATGTTACAATCAAAAGATAACTGCTATGAATCAAAAATCTATAACTAAAGAAAAATAAAACATATATAGTATCAACATATACAGTATACAAAAAATATGCAGTATTACGTAATGCCCAGCAAAGCGGGCGGGTACAGCTAGTAATAATAATAATAATAATAATAATAATAATAATAATAATAATAATAATAATAATAATAATAATAATAATAATAATAATAATAATAATAATAATAATAATAATAATAATAATAATAATAATAATAATAATAATAATAATAATAATAATAATAATAATAATAATAATAATAATAATAATAATAATAATAATAATAATAATAATAATAATAATAATAATAATAATAATAATAATAATAATAATAATAATAATAATAATAATAATAATAATAATAATAATAATAATAATAATAATAATAATAATAATAATAATAATAATAATAATAATAATAATAATAATAATAATAATAATAATAATAATAATAATAATAATAATAATAATAATAATAATAATAATAATAATAATAATAATAATAATAATAATAATAATAATAATAATAATAATAATAATAATAATAATAATAATAATAATAATAATAATAATAATAATAATAATAATAATAATAATAATAATAATAATAATAATAATAATAATAATAATAATAATAATAATAATAATAATAATAATAATAATAATAATAATAATAATAATAATAATAATAATAATAATAATAATAATAATAATAATAATAATAATAATAATAATAATAATAATAATAATAATAATAATAATAATAATAATAATAATAATAATAATAATAATAATAATAATAATAATAATAATAATAATAATAATAATAATAATAATAATAATAATAATAATAATAATAATAATAATAATAATAATAATAATAATAATAATAATAATAATAATAATAATAATAATAATAATAATAATAATAATAATAATAATAATAATAATAATAATAATAATAATAATAATAATAATAATAATAATAATAATAATAATAATAATAATAATAATAATAATAATAATAATAATAATAATAATAATAATAATAATAATAATAATAATAATAATAATAATAATAATAATAATAATAATAATAATAATAATAATAATAATAATAATAATAATAATAATAATAATAATAATAATAATAATAATAATAATAATAATAATAATAATAATAATAATAATAATAATAATAATAATAATAATAATAATAATAATAATAATAATAATAATAATAATAATAATAATAATAATAATAATAATAATAATAATAATAATAATAATAATAATAATAATAATAATAATAATAATAATAATAATAATAATAATAATAATAATAATAATAATAATAATAATAATAATAATAATAATAATAATAATAATAATAATAATAATAATAATAATAATAATAATAATAATAATAATAATAATAATAATAATAATAATAATAATAATAATAATAATAATAATAATAATAATAATAATAATAATAATAATAATAATAATAATAATAATAATAATAATAATAATAATAATAATAATAATAATAATAATAATAATAATAATAATAATAATAATAATAATAATAATAATAATAATAATAATAATAATAATAATAATAATAATAATAATAATAATAATAATAATAATAATAATAATAATAATAATAATAATAATAATAATAATAATAATAATAATAATAATAATAATAATAATAATAATAATAATAATAATAATAATAATAATAATAATAATAATAATAATAATAATAATAATAATAATAATAATAATAATAATAATAATAATAATAATAATAATAATAATAATAATAATAATAATAATAATAATAATAATAATAATAATAATAATAATAATAATAATAATAATAATAATAATAATAATAATAATAATAATAATAATAATAATAATAATAATAATAATAATAATAATAATAATAATAATAATAATAATAATAATAATAATAATAATAATAATAATAATAATAATAATAATAATAATAATAATAATAATAATAATAATAATAATAATAATAATAATAATAATAATAATAATAATAATAATAATAATAATAATAATAATAATAATAATAATAATAATAATAATAATAATAATAATAATAATAATAATAATAATAATAATAATAATAATAATAATAATAATAATAATAATAATAATAATAATAATAATAATAATAATAATAATAATAATAATAATAATAATAATAATAATAATAATAATAATAATAATAATAATAATAATAATAATAATAATAATAATAATAATAATAATAATAATAATAATAATAATAATAATAATAATAATAATAATAATAATAATAATAATAATAATAATAATAATAATAATAATAATAATAATAATAATAATAATAATAATAATAATAATAATAATAATAATAATAATAATAATAATAATAATAATAATAATAATAATAATAATAATAATAATAATAATAATAATAATAATAATAATAATAATAATAATAATAATAATAATAATAATAATAATAATAATAATAATAATAATAATAATAATAATAATAATAATAATAATAATAATAATAATAATAATAATAATAATAATAATAATAATAATAATAATAATAATAATAATAATAATAATAATAATAATAATAATAATAATAATAATAATAATAATAATAATAATAATAATAATAATAATAATAATAATAATAATAATAATAATAATAATAATAATAATAATAATAATAATAATAATAATAATAATAATAATAATAATAATAATAATAATAATAATAATAATAATAATAATAATAATAATAATAATAATAATAATAATAATAATAATAATAATAATAATAATAATAATAATAATAATAATAATAATAATAATAATAATAATAATAATAATAATAATAATAATAATAATAATAATAATAATAATAATAATAATAATAATAATAATAATAATAATAATAATAATAATAATAATAATAATAATAATAATAATAATAATAATAATAATAATAATAATAATAATAATAATAATAATAATAATAATAATAATAATAATAATAATCTTTATATATATAAAACAAGATCTTTTTACAAAAGTTTGTCGCGGCAAAACTCCGGATCTGCCGGAACAAGTTTTATAAAATTTGGTAGGATTTAGTCTTATTAGAAGGAGAATGTTTTTGTGAAGTTTCAAAGAAATTCGCCAAAAACTTTTCGAGATATGGTAGTTTAAAAGTTTTGGTCGTTTTGATTTTAAGAGAGCATCTTCTTTCCGTGCGAAAGCTTGAAATAAGAGAGCATCTTCTTTCCGTGCGAAAGCTTGAAATAAAGAAATTAAGAGTAATGATAATAATATCTCTTAATTTTAAGTAGAGTTCTCTTGATATGAAACAATCTGTATCCATGAATGACTCTCATGAGAAAATCTACTTTAGAATATAAGAGAGATCGTGCAATTATTGTCGCTCCGTCACGCGAAATATTTCTAAGAGAGAAACGAAGAAGATCATGAAAATGGGAATCAAATCGTGTCTCTCGAATACATAGCGTTACCCATCCAAGAAGAAGTCGACTTTAGCGCTTAAGCTTATTAAATGAAGAGAGATCGTGCAATTATCGTATCGTTAGCGGTTACTCCCTCTCTCTTAAATATGAGACGTATTCGAGAGAACATTTCGGCATTTTGTTGATTGCACGATCTCTCTTCATTTATTTTTCTTAAGAGGCAAAGTACACTTTCTCTTGATATGAAATCTATCCATGGATTCATACTAGAGATGGATGCGACTTCATGTCATGTGGTTTTCGATTAGGAAATGGGGATTGATTTATTTTTGGATCTTCTTATGCCCATCTCGAATACGAAAACTTCAACCTTTACTTGCGTATTAGGGAACCGTTACTTTTCGCTTTTGCAAATCGGAACAAAAGCTCTCTCTCAAGAAATCTCTATGATTTGACACTCTGTATTTCCGTAGAGCCGGTTTTAATTGTTTTCTACAAATCTTACTCGGGTTATTCAATACAATTTTGGTTCATTAAACCCGCAGCAGGTAGATTTGTTCAAATTGGTGGAAAATGGAAAATATTTTTTTGAATTTCAGATTGTAGGACATCAAAGTTTCCGGGAATCCCAAGTTGACTGATTTTCTTCCGGTTTGAAGGGTTCTTTTCCGGTAAACATTTGAATTTTTAACGGTTTTTTGCCCGTAGCGGCTAAACGAAGCGTCCTACGTGATGCATGTGTATAACCAACCTCACTGTTTTAACATTTCCTACCTTCCTTTCATACATCATTTTTCTCTAAATTGAGGTTTTAAAGGTGTGTATTCAAAAGATCGGAAAATTGATAAAATTCAGATTTTGAATATTTAATGATTTTTCGTTCCTAGCGGCTAAACGAAGCGTCCTACGGAGTTCATACATATGACCGACCCCCATTTTTTTTAAATTTCCTAACTTCGAATCCCAAGTTGACCAATATTCTTGCGGTTTGAAGGGTTCTTTTCC